>CAJNDT010000735.1:275000-330000 GCA_905221615.1 Symbiodinium sp. CCMP2592 | reverse complement strand
CATGCCGTCCCACTTGTACATATGGTTCACCAGTAACGCATGAGTATTGAGTATTGTGTACAGCTCATATACAAACATATATATATATATATATACACACACATCTACATTTACTTATATAGTTGTGTTTACCCTTATAATACATATGTGTAAACGTATATGTATATGTATACGTATATGTATATGTATACGTATATGTATATGTAACCGACTGCTTTCAGTTTCTATGCGATACACACATAATCGTTTCTATGTTTGCATGTTAGTTTGTGTTTCAGTTTATGCATATGTTTGTACTTATGCATCTACATATTCGGTTATGTTTGGGTAAAACATGTACACATACACATACACGTGTATGTATATGTGTAGGTATGTATAGTTTGGATTCAACGCAGAAACCCTTGAACAGAGTTGTGCAGAAATTGGGTTTGGTTGGAACGGCTAGTTTGCAGGGGTTGAAGGATCAGTTTGAAAGACTTGCAATCGTCCCATTTCCAGTTATGTGTTTGTTGGTCAGGACACCTGGGCCATCAAAAGCTTCAACTCTCAAAATTGGAGAAAAGTTGAGGTTCAGGTTTTCGGGTTTAGGGGCCTGGATTTGTTCTGTAATGTGAGGTCTGGTGAATGAGGTGCCGGTTGTTTGCCATGTTAGTTGGACTATCGTTCGCTCTGAACCCGTAACGTGGGTTCGTAACCCCAGCCAGCTAATTCTAAACGCTTGCTGAGGACATCGTCGCTGTCATGGTCTGCACAATGGTAGTTCTTGGCATGGCCGTCTTCTTTGTTTGGTGCATGGTGCAAGCTGTGGAACATTTCGACTACTCCAAGTGTCATTGCTGAATTGGACTGCTTGGTCTAGGGTTTAGCAGAGAGTCTGTGATCTGTTTCCCGTAGATTTGTTGGGGTTCGTGCGTGGAGATGCGGTACTGCAAGCCGGTTTGGGTGTGTTGTGGGTGGTGCGTGATGTTCCAGGGATCAGGCTCCCTCCGAGACCCTGAAGCCCCGAAGACCTGTCGTGCCAAAATCTATTAGCCCCATGGGCGTTCTACATAGATTTTTACAACCCTAAACGCCAAAGGCTACAGCCGTACAGCTTGAAACCCTATCAGCACTGAAACCTATTAAATCACCCAATCCCTGAACTCTTATTACCAGAGGGTCCAAGTACGCAAAAAGGAGGGTTTCAGGTCCCAATACTGCACCCCGACTGGCTTTTCGCACGTAAAACCTTACTACTTGAGTACTTGGACACTAGGGTTAGCCTCAACGACGGCCGCACGGCCAACTCAGGTACAAGTCGTCGTACAAGATACAGGCTGTCCTCAACTGGCTGAATCTTTTCTTATCGTGGTTTTAAGTTTCGGGTTTATAGGGCCACCTAAAGGCTTCGGGGATTACATGCAAGGAATAAGATTTGCATCATATGTTGTCAGCGGTCTTTGATCTTTCGTGATGAATGTTTGCGGGGTGAGTTTGCGAATCTAGGCCGCCCCAGAAGCTCACCAATAGCGCAGGCCTAGGATGGGTTCAGGCAAGAGGAGTGCAGGGATTAGGATCGACACTGCTATAGGGGCACATGCGAAGATGGTATAGAGTTTAGGCGCTGCTGGGTCCGACAAGTTTGAAACACCGAAATTTAAAGCAGAACGGCCCGAAGTCTTGCCAAGTACTTGGGAAGCATACAGTGCAGACCACGAGTCATACCTCCTGCTTGCAACGGCTGGGAGCTGCAAGCGCTTGGGTGTTTCGACATCATTATGACGGTGTGTGTGTGTGTGTGTGTGTGCGCGCTGTATTTTTCGTATCGAAGGTTTAGGCGTACCTTCAGGATTCAAGTTCTCGGGTCGGTATGTGCAATCACGATCGCCGAGGAAGAAGCACGGTGTCGACCTCAGCAAAATGGACTGGTCCACCATCTTCGCGACGTTTCGAGGCGCCGGCGTCACTTCCTGCGTTCGATGTATGACTGCACAAGCTCCCAAGCTGTGAAGACGCGCGAAGAAGTGAAGACTATACGTGAGTTTCTGAAAGTTAGGGGTACCTTATTGGTTTTGGGGTCCTTATAATGAGGATCCTTCTACTTAGCGTACTATATTAGAGTTCCCAATTTCGGAAAAACCTTAAGCCCTTTATAGAACCCTCATAGATCCCTTTAAGGAACCCTTTGAAGGAACCTTAGGGTCTTTAAGGAACTCTTTAAAGGAAACATAGGCCCCCCGTAAGCCCTTGGTAGGGTTGCGACGGGGGGACTCTCGAGCAGTCCAGTGCGTCTGTAGGTTCCTTTAGAGGGGTCTATGAGGGCTACTAGATCCCTTATAAAAGTACTATAATACGGTTCCTTTACAAGGGTCTATAAGGGTTACTATTTACGAAAGGTCTATCAGGGTACCATAATATAGCCATGTCTCTTTTGAGTGTGAGTCTGTCTTGAGTGTCAGGTTTTGCTTCAGGACATTTGCGGCTGTGCTTCCCCCAAGCGGCTTTCAACAGCAAATCCCGCCCGCCCTGGAGTGGTGGGTAGGTGGTATGTGTGACAATGCAATCATGTGCATCTGTGGGAGGACTCATGCGACCTTCCCCAGCGACTTGCGTAGAATTTACAGCAGCCAAACAAAACGAGTCTTGTGTATCCCTAAGGGTCCATGTACCCAAATAGTATATACTTTGGGCCCAATGTACCCACATAAGGAGTACTTAAAGGCCAATGTATATACTATTTAGGTGCATGGACCCTTAGGGTATCTGAGGCTAAAATCCCAACCTACAGAAGCACAAAGCCCCCAACGTTTTGCAACCCCTCCCGGTCAAGGACAGGGACTCCCAAATCATCCGAAATCCCAAGCCCTGAAATCAAATAATTGCCTATACTATTTTGGCGGTTCCCTATTATAGTTATAGTATAGTGGGCCCCAAAACCCTAGTCTAATCATTAAGGCCCCTACATTACCCAAGCTTGGTTTTTCCTGCTTGGATTCTTATAGTTTGCTAGCAGTCGGAAAGTTTAATCTTTTATTGCTGTGGCTTATTGGGGGAAGTAAGTAACTCAAGAAACATAAGGGGGCGTAACGAAAGCCTAGATACCAGGATCCTGTTGAGTTGTAAGAACACAAAACAAGATACCGGGTCTAGGGTTGAGGGTTTACGATTTGAAGCCCCGCATTTTGGAAAGGTTGGAATTCGTATCAACGAGTGTTTGACCCCCGCTAACCGGAGCTCGGCGACCCCGTTTAGACCAAAACTCATTTGAAGGGGTTCCAAGGGATTTCAAGCCGCATGTAATTGCCAGCCACTACTCATTTCTCCATCTTTTCCATGGGTGCCTGAGTGTTGAGGTGTTCAGGCATGTAGAGTTCAAGGATTGTCTCAAGCGCCGAACTGCGGAGGTCAGCTGATGGACACGCTGACTGCGCCACGGATGCAATGGAAACGAGTAGTTATAAACTTTAAAGCAAATCGTCTGAATGCTTAAACTGTCGCCTGACATGCCCAGGCCGTGATTGCCTTCTCGGAGGGCATCGTGCTTACATCACTGATGTTCTTCTTCTGCTTGTATGCGATGCTGCCGAATCCACATGACAAGAGGACTTTCTCACCAGCCCCAAAGCCCCAAAGCAGGGCACAGGTGTGGGCACAGGGTTTAAAGTTCAAGTTTATTACAGGGGTTGTTTGCCAAAGGTTTCGTGGCTTCACTATCATATGCAAATCTGTGGAGGGGGTCGGCTCTGACGTTAATCCCTCTCGTTTGTCTTTGTATGTTTGAGGTGTTGGTACGTAGCTGCTAGCGCCTACCTTAACCCTGAAGAACCTACATTCTTAAGCACTTATATAAGGAAATCATAATAGGGAACCCTAAAAAGGTAGGTTCTTCAGGGTTAAGGTATAGAAGGTGAGGTTCAAGGTCTTGCTGGCATGGCGCTTGTGAATTTCTGTATCCTAGGCCGTGTGCATGTTGAGGTTTCGTTGTTTCGAGGTTTCAGCCAAACCCTAACCCTAAGTCCCAAACCCTAAACCTCTAACCCTAAACCCTAAACCCCTAACCCTAAAACCTAAACCCCTAAACCCCTAAACCCTAAACCCTAAACCCCTAACCCTAATCCTTAAACCCCTAACAAATGTCAGCCTGCAGCCCCGATCTCGGGCCGAAGCCTACAGAGCCACATAGGACCCGCAATCCCCCTAAGACAGAAACTCGAGATCTCCTTACATCCGGGACCTTAAACCCCTAAAGGGTTTAGGGTTTCAGGGCTTAGGATTTAGGGTTTAGGATTTAGGATTTATAAGGTTTAGGGTTTAGGATTTAGGTTCAGGGTTTAAGACCTTAAATTATAGGATCCTTAAGGGAGGGTGGTTCAAGGGGGGAGGGTACAAGGAATCCTTAGGGGAACCTTAGGGAGTACTAGGGAGAGTTAGGGATCACTAGGCCATGTACCCCCCTTGGAGCCCCCTCGCTTAAGGATACTATAATTAAACCCCTAAAGGGTTTAGGTTTTCAGGGTTTAGGATTTAGGGTTTAGGGTTTAAGGTTTAGGGTTTAGGGTAGCCTAATCCCTGAACCCCCAGATTCCTGAATCAGGAGGCGCAAGCAGGGCATCAAACACCTCATGCAGAGCTATCTACTGTGGAAGACGATCTCCAGTGCTGTGCACCCGGGCCAAATAGGGGCTTTCATCACTGGTTCGTCCATGGATTCCTGATACGAACGAGCCACCAGCAATAGCCTCCAAGTTAAGGATCCCTCAGTTATCTCCTGTGGAAGTTCTTGGAAGCAGGATGGCACTGCAGACCCTAAAGCCTACTTAAAGGATCATGGGACTTAGTAACTAGGGTTATAATTAGGGCAACTCTACTTATAACTCCAATTAAGGTACTTATACCCTTACTTACTAAGTCCCATGATCAAATACCCACTATTAAGGGCCGTAAGGGCTCCATTGAAGGACCATTGAGGGCGGGGTTCCTGGAAGGTCCAAGTAGTCCTCATTTATGGTTTCTGCCAGCAACAAGGCCCTGAAGTGTAATACGGTTTAGGATTTAGATTTAGGGTTTAGGGTTTAGCTTATAGTGCCAACTGGGATATCTGGACGAACAGCACGAGTTCTATGAAACGAAGTTGTGTCAGAATTTAGCTAATGGAAGGATTGAGGCATGGAAGCTCTGTGCGCGCAAATACGCGGATGTCTGCAAGCACATATTAATGTGTTTCCTTGATTTGGTAAGCTGCTCCTTTACACAGGTCTTGTTCGGGCACCACGGGGCAATAAACATGGTCTTCTGGTTAACCCGCAGGTGTCGCTTTGTCGTTGCGATGCTGCGGATGAGCCAGCACAAAACATCCTGACAGACAGAGAAGCGTTTTCTCATGTTATTCATCACCCTAAGGGTCCATGTACCTAAATAGTATATACATTGGCCTTAAAGTACTCCCTATGTGGGTACATTGGGCCCAAAGTATATACTATTTGGGTACATGGACCCTTAGGGTCAGGGTTCCATACAAGCGTTTGTTTGATTGTGGCATGTTCGATGGGGCGGCCGGGCAGGGATCGGGTCGGGAGTTTGTGTTTGGGGACTTTACCTATGCATTAAAGCTCGGAATTGGACTTTGGTGGTTCCCTCTAAACCATAAAACCCTAAACCCCTATACCCAAAACCCTAAACCTTAAACCCTAAACCCTAAGCCCTATACCCAAAACCTTAAACCTTAAACCCTCGCCCTTGGCAAGGATTGGTGCCGCTGTCGGCTTCTGCTTGTACGTGATGCGTGTAGACCTGGCCTTCGACCCTCGGTCGAACCGTTCGTTGCGCTGTGACCCTAAGCCTTTAAGGGGTTTCTAAGGCCAAATAGGGTTCCTGTATACGGGGTGCCTTTACGGCTTCTATAAGGGTTCTATAAGGGGTTTAGGGTTTCAGGGTCCATGTACCCAAATAGTATATATACATATATATATATATATATCGGCCTTAAAAAGTAGTCCCTACATAGGTACTTTGGGGCCAAAGTATATACTATTTGGGTACATGGACCCTTAGGGTGAGTTTATCGTTCAGGCGGCACAAGGTTTCAAGGTGAGGGCTTGGGTTGATACGAGGTTGCCGTTTGGGGTTTATGGCTTGTTCCGTTCAGCCATTTGGCGTCTGGGTTTGTGGGCTTGGTGACTGACCCTGCTAGTCAGGTTATCTGCTTTTGTGTCGTGTGCCAGCCATCAGAAGTCATAAGGTGAGGAATAAGAAGAAGCGTCACACTAAACCCTAAATCCCGAAACCTTATACCCTATAAACCCTAAACTCTGTACCCCATAAACCCTAAACCCTGTAGACCCGCCCTAAACCCTAAACCCTAAACCCTAACGAAAAGTAACTGGAGAGACTCCTGGCAGCTCCGTGCGAGTTAGCAGAAAACGCAGAGGGGACTGTGAACCTTAAACCCCATGTTGCACGTGTCTGGTGTTTCAGGTTTAGGGTTAAAGGTCTAGTTTCCAAAGTCCTATGCCCGGTGCGGTTTGTGGCATTGTTTTGGGTGCATTGAGTAGGTTGGTGCGATTTCAGGGTGTGTGGGGATGTACGGGCCGGTTTTCAGTTACTACCCTTGCTTGCAAACTTTTGCAACTAAAGCTCACCCTAACCCCAAGCCTGTGCCCTCTAAGTTTCCACAGGCCTGAAGCCCAAACTCACATAGGCCCACGTAGGACCAACTCATCTCCACGTTTCCTGTGTTCCAGGTAGAAAGTCCTTCATTCTACTGAACACACGAACCTCCAGCCAGCTCCGACCTACATGGCGATTCGGATGTACTCCTAGATTGGCCTCACGCTTTGAAGAGAGGTTCATATGCACGAAATAGGTTTGGAATACCTTTGACCATGACCCTAAACCCTAAACCCTAAACCGCGGAATACCTTCGATCAGAGCACAGCCCAGTGCGAAGTCCTGCCAACCGGTCCTCTGAGCCAAAAGGACACATTACAGTGTAAACCCTAAACCCAAAAGCCCTAAAACCCTAAACCCCTAAAGCCCTAAACCCTAAAACCCCAAAACCCTAGAACCCTAAAGCCCTAAGCCCTAAACTCAACACCCAAAAACGGCCCGAAAACTCCAAAAGCCTAAAGCTCTAGAGCCCTAAAACCCTAAACCTTAGAACCCTAAAGTCCTAAAGCCCTAAACCCTAAAACCCTAAAGCCCTAGAGCCCTAAAGCCCTAAACCCTAAGCTCTAAGCCCATTCACTTCGAAGCCTGGACCTGGTCTGGCGGTTGATAGTTCTCAGGCTGAGGCTCAGAGTAGGGGTGTAGGGGTTTAGGGGTTTAGGGGTTTAGGGGTTAGGGGTTAGGGTTTAGGGTTTAGGGATTTAGGGGTTCAGGGTTTAGGGGTTCAGGGGTTTGGGGTTTAGGGGTTTAGGGGTTACGAGTTTAAGGTTTAGGGTTTAGGCCTACAGTTTGGAAAGTAAGGCCCGCAGCTTAGGGTTAAAACTCGAAGTCGAGGTAGGCCGCATGGCTGGGCCCCTCCAAGCACTAAAGCCCCCCAACGTCTAAACTCTGAGCCCTAAACGCTATTACGCCTAAATCCTAAGCGTTTGAACATCCAGACAAAACCCACAAAGTACCTGAAGACCGGAATCCGCCAACTCTGAGCGGTTGAAGTTTTCGAGCTAGAGGACCAGAAACCCAGAAATCCCTAGCCCTGATCTTGTCTTCTACCCGATGCTCAACTTTTTGCAAGTTCCGACTCTCCCACCGAGGTTTTCGGTATGCTGACTTTCGTACTGAACTTCATTCCGACACCCAGTGGCAGATGGGAGCTGTTCTAAGTTCGAATTGCTGTTGACCCCAGCCCATGAGAGTTGCGCAACAAGCGCTGGGCGGTCGTTAGGAATTCGTTTTGCTTTGTTCGGCGTCCATGACCCTAAACTCATCAGCAAAAGAACGGCTGCCCCTTCCTCTAGACTCTATTGCGCAACTTCGGGATCCGGACTACAAGGGCATCATACCATTGCTTTGAGGATACCTATAATATAGAAACACGATGAGCTACGACTATAACGGTGCGACAGGCTTATGAGTCGTGAGTTTTGAGGTTGTATAATTAAACTAATTATGAGGGGGCCTGGGGGTGCCAAGCATGTAGGTTACTCCTTTGATATGGGTGGTTGTCAAAATCAGGGTCCCTTTTTGGGTCCTTATTCTAATACGGCACCCATGATTTAGGGTACCCAAAAAGGGACCATAATTTTGACAATCACCCATATTTCACAAGTATAAGATATCCTCATGGAGCAAGCTCTTCAGGCGCGGTGTTGCTCGTGGTATATCCGAAACCTTAGCCGAATAGTCCAAGTACTACTCAATGTCATGCACTCTCCCGCATAGTAACCTACAAGACTACTACCTAGACCCAGCTAGCTGGGTAATCCCTAGGCGCACAACCACCAAGGAATGTCGGGGCCGCCATCGCCGAACTCCTTCCTGTTCCATTGGTCCTGCGACTTGTCTATGGAGTTAGGGAGTCGGTTTAGACCGATGCTAGGATGCCCGGTAGTACCCTTATTCCCTTTTTGTGGTCCTAGGTTCCTTATAAAGTTACCCAATGCCAAAAAGAGAGGCCTTTTTATTCTTAGGTTACTGGGTGACCTAGGATGGTATAATGTGTGAACTTGATGAAGAGACCCGGCCCCATAATCCCAGAATATTAGGATCCAAACAAAGAAACCTAATAAAGACCCAGCGTTCCTTAATCAGGCTCCTATATTGGATAACAGATGTCTCCGTTTCCCGAGATCGAGGATGTTCACCTCTTGAAGGTATAGTGGCCTGAAAAAAAATACTTAACTTACATGGGGTTTTAGGCTTCCTTCAAAGGGGTCTAGAACGGCTTCTGTAAGGACTATTAGAAGGATTTAGTATGTAAGGGGCCTTAAGAGTATAGGGGCTTTCATAACAATTACCTATACTAGTCTTTCTTTCTGGGGTTATTATAAGTATAGTATACTGGGCCCCAGAACCCTATTCTAAATATTTTGGCCCGTATATTGGGCTTGGAGGGGCATAGCTTCAACATGGACTTGTCAGAACATTAACAAAACCGGTACAGACCTCAAGTAGTAGGACCAGTCCCAGTATGAAGACCGCCCCAACAGACTCAGGCTTCACTATGTATGTTTTTGTCTCAGCAGCCTCATTCTTTGGCCTCTCCAACCCAGCCCTGGACAGTAGAAAGGCATCTGGCGCTTGGGAATTGAAGTTTGTGGCGTGGGTTTCAAAGGCACTCGTAGTGGCTCGACTGCCGGCCCTTCACACTAAACCCTTGGACACTGACGCCATTCAAGCTTATTCCACGAGCCCTGCAACCCAAGTCCTAAACCCTAAGCCCTCTCAAACCCTAGATCCTTTTTCAAACCCTTTTTAGTACCCCCCCCAAGGAGACTTGTAAAGAATCCTCAAAAGAACCCCCTTCCCCCCTTAGAAGCCCTGTAAAAAATTCTCAAAAGAACACCCTTCCACCCTCAGAAGCCCTGTAAAAAATCCTCAAAAGAACACCCTTCCCCCCAAACTCCAAACACGAACTGTCAGGCTCGACCCAGACAGGACCGTTAGCGAGGCCTCGGAGCAGCTAGGGGGGTTAGGGTTTACTTAGGGGTACTTAGAATTATATTTTTTTAATTTTTGGTTATTATAATCACTAAGAAACAGCTAAAGATGGATTTTTTGCTTAAGTTCAGTATAGTTTAGGGATCCAGGGTTTAGTGGTTCAGGATTTAGTTCTTTAGGGTTTGGGTTTTAGGGGTTAGGGTAGCTTAGGATCTAGCAGAGTAGGAAGTCGGAGAGCTACTTGGGAGTTGAGGCTTACCCTATCAGGGGCCAGGAATAGTGCTTTAAATTCGGCCTTACACGGCTTCTCTATCTGCAAAAAATGAATGTGTATGCATAAATATATATATATATATATATATATATATACATATGTATGTGCATGGTAAATATGTATCCATATATATATATATATATATATGTATGTATGTATGTATATATGTGTATATGTATACTTACACTTCACTGCGAATGCAAGGCTGTGTTTGGTAGCTTGAAGCATTGAATTTGTTTGGCTTTGGGCTCCGTTCGGAGAGCGAGTCAGGTCAGTTCGGTAATTCAGAAATTCAGCCTCTGAGGTTGGAAAGGGGTTCAAGAATACGTTTCGGCCTGCCAACGATAGCTTGGGGGTATAACCAGATAGTTTGGGGTTATGTTAGTTTAGTCTTCAGAGAGAGTTAGTTTGGCAGGCTTATCGAGGTTCTTTCTGCTGGCGAGACAGTCCTCCACCCTAAGTAAATCCACTATAATATGCCCTTAACCCTGAGCAAATGCTATTATCAGCCCCCTGTATGAAAAGAGGAGAGCTCCATGGCGTGGGATGAGCCTCGAAACTGCAATCCTCCAAACTGCACCACAACACGTGAACATCATGTTCCGTTTCGAGGTACGGAATTTACGGTTCAAAGGTTTCATTGCATCGGGCTTGTAGGTTTTAGGGGTATGTCTTTTACGGTCTAGGGTTTAGGGTGTTTAGGCTTTAGGGCTAGGGTTTAGGGTGGGTTTAGGGTTTAGGGTGGGTTTAGGGTTTTGGGTTTAGGGTGGATAGGGTTTGCATTCAAAGGTCTAGGATGCCCAGTACTACCCTTATTCCCGTATTGTAGTCCTAGTACTCTGGTGATCTCTTCCGATAGTCGTGCAGATAGTTTCTGCTAGTTCTTACTCTCTGCCAGCAATATGACGATCAGCACTACTAGTAAGCATGGCAAGTGCCACGAAGCGAGAAATTTTGTGTGACCCGGTGCAGTCGCATCAGCTGTGGAAGCCACTGCAAATTTGCAAACGGGAGGGCGGAGCATCTGTTCAGGCTGTTTTTGTTTTCCTCATCCCCTTCATCATCCACAACGTGCCGGGATCCCAGACCCTCAGGTGTTCGTCGTCCAGGTTTGACGGTGGTATCCGGCTTTCGATGTTGGCGGCGCAGGGTTTCGGGCCTAGCTACAAAAGGCGACGTCAAGAGCAGAGTCCAAGTCAACTTCCTTCCCAGTTTACGTATAGAGTAGAGTTTAATTTTTTTTGGGTAGTATAGTCCCTATATAATCCCTATAATACCCCAAAAGGTTAACCTTTAGTTCCCCATGATACCCGACTAGTAGGATGAAGTTCATGGCTTCAGCTCAACATACAGTATCCGGGATTCTCGGAACCAACTCAAAACGTGGAAATTATAGGGACCTAGAGCTGCAGCAAAAGAAATCAGCATGTTGGTGTGTGTGTGTGTTGCGGTTTGAGGTACAGGTTTCGGGATGTGACATGCTCAAACCCTGCAAGGGGATTTGGGCTCGAAAATCTTACACCCGGAACCCTATAGTCTGAAGCCTTCGACCTTTAGTTGCACCTGACAACCCGAGGCCCTGAAGCCAAACACCCTGAACCTGAGGTTGGGATGCGTTCTGGAGAACAAACTCCTTCAACACGGCCCGCCCGCTACCACTTGTGTGAGATGGGGCAAAGGTCTGCAGGTGAGGATTGTACATTGGGGACCAACGAAGTACATAAGACAGGTATTTTGCCGGGATATCCCTACCTTATAAGGCTTCAGTACGAGGGGGATTCTGTCTATGTGGCATATCTCTAGCCTAATTAATGTTTGCCTCTGCGATTTTTTGGGGGCCCTACTTAAACCTTTCGCAAACCGTAAACCCTAAACCCCACACCAAAACCCTCAACCCGAAACCCTAAACCAAAACCCTAAACCCTAAACCTTACATCCGGCTCTTGTTATTTAGGGCTCTGGATATCAGAGTTCATGGTTGAAACTACCATGGCAGTTTTCGAAGCCCTGGGTTCCTACGGTTGATGATATATATATATATACATATATATATATATATATATCTCCTAGGGTTCCTTCAAAGGGATCTATAAGGGTACCTGTTTAAGGAGTTCCTGTAAGGGATCTATAGTGTTTTAGGGTTTAGGCTTAGGGTTTAGGGATATATATATATATATATATATGTAAATATGTGTCCTGCATTACCCATAGTATGGATTATACCATGCTTCGCATAGTTTACGGTCCTTAAGGTAACGCAGGATTTATATCATCAACAGTAGATCGTCATCCCAAACCCTATAAAGCCTGACGCTCCCCATCCCTAGATGCTGAACCCTATCCCGGTGTGGGTTTAGGGGACCTTCTGGCAGCAAAGCTTGGGATAGTTGAGTTGGCGCTTCCCCGAAGGCCATGCGCCTACATCATGTATACTCTGATTCAAAAGTACCGATAGTATGGGGGACATCCTAGAGGCCGAAGTACATGCTTTGACCTTGAACGACTCAGAGTTTAGCCGGACTCTGCAATGAAGTTCGATTTCTGCTTTATCAGCTTTATACTTGGGACCGACCCTCGTCAAGCAACCAAACTAAAGGACCACGTTGAAGAGCACAATTTCATTGCTGGGCCATCCCATTTGCCCACTTTTTCGGGGTGGTTCAGGCAGGCCTTAAACCGAAGTGGGTTTAGGTAGGCCTTGAACCATACACCCTGGGCGCCCTAAACCCACTTTCGGGGGGGAGGGGGGGTAGGTATAGGCCTTAAACCCTCAACCCTGAATAACCTACCTTTTTAGGGCTCATTGTTATGATTTCCTTATATAAGTCCCTAAAAAAAGTAAGTTATTCGGGGTTAAGGTAAACCCTAAACCACCTTAGCAGGTCTGGATCTTCATCCACTCATTGTGGTCATCGCGCTCACTTTCTGGAGTGCCGTGGGCAGCTGAGATGGGCTCGTCTCATCTAGGGGCCTTCATGCTTACCCATAGGTCCGACCGTAGTTCCTATTTGGGACTGCCTTATAGGGTTCTACATATGAACCCCAAGAAGGAACTACTATGGGGCCTATGGCCAGTTTGCCTTCGGGCTTCTTAACGAATCTATTATAGTAGATGCTTCTAATTAACTAGGCTTTTAATCCGTAGTCCGAAGCCCTAAACCCTAAACTAGGACCTCAATTCGGATACACCATAAAATCAACCCTAAGCCTTAAACTAAGCGCTGAACTTTAGGCCAATCTCTAAACCTGACAGTATGTTTTGAGCCCGTCATCCCAGACGTTCAGGCAAAAGGCTGGAAGGCATCAGACTTATCTGGGAGTTTCCGAAAATTCGGGGTACCTTATTTTGGGGTCCTTATAATAGGGATCCTACTATTTAGAGTACTATCTTAGGGGCCCTTATTTTCGGAAACCCCCCATCTGAGAGCTCTCGGAGTTGGTGTCACACTGCGTTGTTGTTCTGAAGGCTTCTATGTGGGGCGTTACCGATGAGTTCTACTACGGGCTTTAGGGTTTAAAAGGGGCTCTAAGCATGCCTTAGGGCGGTTAAAGGTTGCGGTTAAGGATTTAGAATAGTTTTGAAAGAGGTGCGGATGCGAAAATCCGGATAGTGATTCAGCTGTACTCATCATCAATGCCTGTTCTTAGATTTCCTGGTATGGCTGTGGCACAAGTAAGCCACCAGTACCCACTGTGGTAATGAGGTTTATGTGAGAGCCTGTATTGTGGATTCAGTGGTCGTGGGACAGGCTAGCTGTAAACTTGCATGGACAGGCTTGGTCTTTGTAGGTCAAGTAAGGGTACAGAATAGTAGGTTACGGTTCCATCAATATCGTGTGAGGCCCGTAGAGTGGCAGGTACCCCGCACTTTGGCATCTTGTGGCAGTATGGTTTCTGAGCCCTGACTAACTAGACTAGACTCCTACCTGAATCCCCATGAATCCGACAAACCTCGTCTATGCACGAGGCCTGACAACCCCCACTCAGCTTTTGAGGCGGAAACCCTGAATCCTCACTCCCAAGACGCTGATACAGGTCTGGGGCATTGCCGGTGCCATGCTTTCCGTGCCCCTGACGTCGGTGATCAGGCCTGTAGATATGTCCTTTCCCGAAGGGTCCATGCACCCAATTAGTAGATACTTTGTCCAATTTACCTATATAGGGACTACTTCAAGGCCAAAGTGTATACTACTTTGGGTACATGGACCCTTATACTGTAAACCCTTATAGATCCCGTTAAAGGAACCCTTATGGTACCCTTAAAGGAGACCCCTATTTGGGTACATGGACCCTTAGGGTTCAAAGGGGTTGCTGTGTTTGAACGGCACCCTGCAGCTCCTGACCCCGAGCTCCGCAGTGGCCTGGGTTGGGTGTAGGGATGGTGGTTCGTGCCGACGTACTCCGGTATGGGTAGTTATAAGGGCTCCTTTGAGGGTCCCTTTAAAGGGATCTATAGGGATTCTATAAGGGTATAGGGTATAGGGTCTACTTGGAGGTTCATGGGTAGTTATAAGTGGGGTTATAAGTCCCTAATATAGGTTATAGCCATACTTATCCTACTTACAACCCTACTGCTAACTAATTACCCATGAGCCTCCAAGTAGCTTGAGTCGGGCACTGGTGCTCCTTTCCGGGAAGGTTTTGCGCGAGCGAGTATGAAAGACACCCTGATCGATCTTCTAGCCAGCAGGGGCACAGGCAATCATGATTTACCGGTGCTTTGGCACCCAACCGTTTCTCAGTGATGGCACAGGGAGCTTGTTTCAATAAACGCAGATTATGGCCCAGGTCTTCATTAGACCGGCCACTGGAAGTTTCGCTATCTCCCTAGCTTTGAACCCCTAAACCCTAAGCCCTCTGAGGCCTTGAAAGTATATTCAGGACCTAGAGTAGGCCCTTATTCCCTTTTTAAGGTTCAGGTTCCCTTATAAGCTCCTTTAAGGGCACCCTTTTTATTGCTAGGTTACTCTTAGGTCTAGTACAAGACAAGGAAGAAGGTACCGAAGTCTTCGGCACCGATATGGAACCTTACCTAGAGTCTCCATTGTAGTTCCTTCTTTTGAGTTAAACCTACTTTTTGTAGGATCCTGTAAGGTAAGCCCCCCAAACGAGACTACAATGGAGACTATAGGTATGTAAACAACCTCTCAATTTGGGGGCTTTTCTGGGTTTAGGCGTTTCTAATAAACTCTGCGTTAGATCTTAAAGCCTACATCCATTTTGCAGACCCAGATGTAGAGCAGACTGTGACCGGACTCCAAGCAACCGAGAGACAAGAACAACGTCTGTAGCTGGTTATGTAACATTATGTAGTCCTGTTGGTGGGCGTTGAGGCTAGAAGGGTAGTCCGGGCGCACTGCGTTCAGGGAATCGAAGTTTTGCACTGCTCAACAGCATGTTGAGAGTTTTTGGTGTCGGGCCTCTTTGTTTCGGAACGTGGCCGTCTTCTGCAAACCTTTCCTCAGTGCTAGACCCCATACCGAAACCCTGGATCCCAAACATGTACTCCGCTCAACTCTCCCCTGCACAAACCCTAGACACTAACCCCTGAACCCCTAATTCGAGCCCCTAAGTCCCTAAACCCCTAATTCGAGCCCCTAAGTCCCTAAACCCCAACCCCTAAACCCCAAAATCCCTAAACCCTAAAACCTAAAACCGAAAAGCCAACCCACAGGCTTTGGCTGGAGGAATTTGACCACCCCTATGCCAAAGTGGCCGCAGCCCCGGCATCGCTGCAGCTGAGATTTTGGGGCTTGGGCGTTTAAGGTTTAGGGGTTTGTACTGGGCCTAATGTAGGAACCTGATTAACAAAACTTAGGCCTTTATTAGGGCTCCTTAGATGGATGGCTTGTGGTCGTGGTGCCAACACCTGGAGAAGGGACCTCTGGCCCACAGAAGACCCAGTATTTGCAATACTGGGCTGTTGTTAAGGGCTTAAAGTAAATTAACAGAATAAGGAACCACATTAGCTAGATGACATACCTAGACAACCCGCCCCCGCATAATTTCAGGCACAATCCTTAGATGCATGAAAAAGCGCCACTGTTGGCAAGAAACGCAATTGTTCTGAAAAAAGGTAATCGGCCAAATGCTCCCTCTCGGAAGAAACGTAATCTTTGGAATGCTCCCTCTCCGAAAAAAAGCAATCATGCGACTTGCTTTCTCGCTTCTTGACAGCATGCTCGAAACGAGGTTGGTGCCAAGGCTCCTCAATGCAGACCTGTTTAAAGCTATACCCTAAACCCCTTTTGCGATACCCTCAAAACCTAAACCCTAGACCCCTGTTGACAGCTACCTATACCATAAAACCCTGTTGAAATATTCGAAAAAACCAAACTTAAACCCCTAAAGACCCTAAAGTCTTAGTATATAGGGAATCTACTTAAGGAGCCTTTCAAGAAGTATACGTACCTTCACAAGGTACCTTTGCGTTGTTCGGAGCGCAGCTTGGGAAGCATGAACCCGTCTACTTACCCTCGACAATTTCCCTATAAAGTCTTCATTGCTTTCGCAAAGGTGTAGTGCTTCATTGAGCACCCATGGAGCATTGTTGTCAATCTGGGCTTTGAGGTGTACGAGTAGGTGCATCATGTAATGAAGTTTTGGCCGCAGATTGTACCCAGTGCAACCCTGCTCCATACAGCGCTGTGCTAAGAAGGCGTACCCTCGAGCGAAGACCAAGCCCCCTTGTAGCTGAACCTTGCCGCAGTTCAATGGGAGCCAAATGCCATGACTATGCATCACCCCGATATAATCCAAACCCCCACGAATCATTTGGGATGCTGCTCGCAAGAACACAAGATCGCTTGCCTGCTTCGGTTCAGCTGCAAAGCTTGGCACAAGGAAGTCTAACCATTGCATGAGCATCGTGACTTCACTTCCTTTAGCGTTCACCCATGCAAACTTAGACATCTTTGCAAAGTTGAAATTCGCTTTCGTGAAGCCTTTCAACGAAGGGTTCTTGTTTGCAGCCAGGCACCACAACTTGTAGAGTGAATATGCCCTAGCGAGACGATCAGTTATGTTCTTGTAGTCCTCAGCAGACAAGTCAAAGTAGCCCATCAGTGCCAATCTGACGATCGTGCTGGCAACAGCATCACGAAATATACCGAACTTCAACACATGGAAGGGGTCGAACTTGTAGAGGTTAGCTGGGAAGGTTGTCGAGAAAGGGGCCAGGTTTAGAGGGGGTGTCGTGTCCCATGGCACCGATGTTCCCATACTCGCCAGCCACTCGGGCGCATCAGAGACATCTGTGTAGCTTACACCTTCGGTGCCAGCTTCACAGAGCGGGCAAATCGGAGCAGCATTCACGGTTCCGGTTCGATGATATGACCGATTGAAGATCCCTGCATCAAAATGCCACTCAGCATCGCCCTTTGCTCCGATGAACACAAACCGGAACCGCATCCCAGATTTCTCGTGGAGCAGACCCTCCTGGAAACAGCCTTTGAGATCCTCAGCGGCTTGCTTCAACAAGCACGGAAGCACTTCTGCATTTCGGCTGTAGAGCTTGGAAGGGATTGCTCCAATCAGGAAGCGGCTCAAGAAACTGTGCCCACGATTGTTGTGGCGCTGGTGATTGCCTTTGGTTTCGGGGTTGAAACGACCAGCAGATCTAAGAGGGCAGCTGTCGAAACACATGTCCCTAAAAGTTCGCTTTCCCGAAGCACGGCGGCCACAGTGCCACTGGAGGTGCCCATCTTTGGTGTCATACCGAGTGTTGCGACAATCATAAGCAACCTTCTTGAGCATGCTTGGTGAGATTCCCCAAACTAACTCGAAGCTCATTACGAAGATGGGGCTTTTCTGCAATGTTCGGCCTTTGTCACCATGTACCAGAAGTGGAACACAAAAGGATCTATCTTTAGCAGGCACTTCGCTATAGATCACATGGTCCCCATGGTAGCTCTGGTAACGGCTCCAAAAGGTAGAACAAAGATCTCGGGCAGCATCGGAATCCGCCTTCAGCCCTGCAAACAAGACTTCTTCGAACTTGTTAAGCAAATGCTTGAGGAAATCCGTGATCTTCAAGTACGGGACCGTGACACTATCCTCGCTGCTACTCTGCGGCACGTCCATATACGAGATTGGAACTCGGAGGGCCAAGCCATATCTATTGAACATTCTGTGTGCATTGCGTTCACTATGGCTCTTGTCAACTTTCGTGGCCTCCCGTATGTTCTGCGTAGCACTACCATCAGCAACTACAGCTTCAGCAGTCTCGCCGATCACACAAGCTGGCGCCTGGGTAGTTAGTGCATTTGAAGTCTTTGATGGAAGAAGTTCGTCGGGTTTCCCAAATTCAGAACATATATCAGCTAAACTATTTATGTTGAAGGTTTCGACCCCTTGAACATAAGTATACTCTATATGTCATTATAATAGGGCTTATATAGCTATATAGGGTCTATGATGATTTGTGTGCTGGTTTCCTTGAATGAGCTTTGTGCAGGGTCCAGGGCCTAGACCTATAATGACGATGGACTTAGTAAGTATCAGACAGCTATAGACATTGTTTTGGATTGCACTTAAGTTATTGGGCTGATCAATTAATTTCGGTCGCTGGGGGTTTTGTTTTGGATTACCATACGATCAGTTAATCTGTTGGGATGTATAGAGCTTTGGGACTCCACTTTGCGTGATATACACTATATAATTTATAAGGATCGATTAAACTTTGGTTTACACCAGGCTTGGGAGAGGAGGGTTATGTTCAGGATTTCATAGGGGGTCTCGGCTGGGCTTCAGATTGGTTGTGTAGTACAGGGATCTGAGACATGCACTCCATCGGCCACTCGCTCAGCCAGCACACGAAGAGTGTGGCTGGGCTGTGGATCACCTGCCATGCCGCTGATTGGGATGGAAGCATGAACCCTAGCAAATAATGCATCGACGATCACACTCAAAGTGCACCGATTTTTTTCCAACTGTATGTGGCTGACCAGATCCAGCTGCTGCCAAGATTGGGCTTTATAATCGCCTGCTTCCTTTAAGACAGTTTCAAGACTGATGCAGCAAATTGTCCAAACCAAGATCCCCATCCCATGATATGTAGTAAAAGACGATTAACATAAGTGAGTTAGGATTGCAGCAAGCCAGCCCATGTGCCCTCTGGCAAGGATCCTTCAGATGCAGCTCTCACTTCTTGGCCCTCTTGTTAGGTGGCTCAGCTGGAGCCTTGACTCTGGCTTTGGGTGGCACCTTTGGTTGCGCCTTGCCCGCAGCCTGCGGCTTCATGGTCGGAAGGATGGTCCTGCGAGAGGTTTTGGACATTGTTTGGGGGAACTATAGCTACTGTTTATCTTCGCAATCCTGGCGCGAGTTTCCAGATCGGAAGACTCAATCAACCTCAGGTCGAGCAATATTTATTCTCGTCGTAAGATGCACCGAACACATAACAGAGATATTCGAGGTAGCGGTTTCTTATGTGCAGCCACGGTTCAGCCTGCGGCATACACCGAGCTCCACATCGATTTCGTTTTCCATCCTCAGATACAGGATAGATTATTTAATTGTATGCGGGGTCTAGAGGATCAGGGGTTTGGGTCTGGTAGGATTATGGCATCTTGCAAGACCCTGGGAACTCTTTATCTACGGCATCTACGGAGTACCCCAGGTGCTGTCACATACATTGCAAAATCATACTGATGAATTAATCAGTATGATTTTGCAATGTATGTGACAGTACATATGATTACATAGGCCGGTTTGTGTAATTATAATTCCAGATACAGCTATTCAGGGCACCATTATGGGAATTGGATTCGGGATTAATAGGCGGTCTAGCAACTTCTCGTTGTAGCCATCCAGCACACCCTCAGCCTTGTGCTTCTGTAGCTTCTCGCAACAGGCGTCCACAGCACTGTAGACAGCCCGGATCTTTGCATACATCCTGAGCAATGAAGGTATATATGCATCGTGAGAAATTTACATATACTGCAATATCATCTGAATGCTGAGAACAAGGCTTCTCTTGCAGCTCTGAAGTTTCCCCTTGACCCTCTTGTGCGGCAGCTGCATCTTCTTTTTTTGGTTGCTCACGTGCTGGCAGCATTTGTGCCAGTTTCGTCGATCGTCTGGTGCAGGCCTGAATAGCCTTTTCGATTAGGGCCGAGGGCTTGGAAGTATCATGGATATCCGGGTACCCTAGCTTCTTCAAGAGCTTGCTGAGATCTTCATTCAAAGGGCCCGATTTCACAGCCCCGTCGGCTGCATCTGTCATCGACTCCGGCAAAGAACCTCGAATGCTTAAGTAGCTGAGGCAAGAAGTGCAGCGGTGCAGATGCGATAACTCTGTGCAGCAACTTAATTGCAAAAAGAGCAGCTGGCACCCTGCTCCAGGGCCTCTTCCAAATCCACTTCCATGTCAAGGCCACTCCCGAAGGCTTCAGCCTCCATCGTCTCGGTCATAGTCAGACTGTCTCTCTTCCTCAGGCAGCAATATAGTTTTGTGAAAGTAGTTTAGTTCAAGTAGGATGCATGTTGAATGTCGTGTACAGTGCTATAGGTACAGATCGGGGCACTTGTTGTGGCCTTTAACCTTGATCTCGCAGTAGTACCGGAGGTGCCCGATCTTGTAGGGGTGCTTCCTCGGATGGACAGCAAAATTTGCAGCTGCTTGCCCTAAAGAGCTATAGATAGATATAATATAGGTTACATGTATAGTTTTGCAGTAAAGAAACCGAATCTTGCGCTTGGGGTCCAACTCAGCTTGGGCAACACATTCTTCGATGTCAGCCCTCAGCTTCTGCAACTGATGTGTTTTTGCTGATCATGCTATACTGCTGCTTAGTAACGGGGTCATATTCTGATCTTCAGCCATCTCCTTCTTGGTTAAGAACTCGAAATCCACCTCGGTCTCCAGCTCGATGTGTTTCTCCCGCTCCACGGAGAACTTGTTCAGGAAAACCTCCTTTCAGGGAAGAGTAATTTCAGTTCTTATATATCGATGATTCTATAGTTTAGGGTGCATGCACGGCTTATGTAGGGTTTAGGGGGAGGGCTGTCCGGCTTGTGGTCGCAGGCAGCGAAAAGCTTTAGCACTTTGTCTTTGGATACCCCACCGGCATTGAACTGATCGCGAATGCACTTTGCCATCTTGTAGAGACCCTTCGCATTCGGTTCCATACATCTCATAAGCCTCTTTGTGATGGCACCAGAGGTGGGGGGCGGCGAGGCTTTGTCTGCAGGTGCAGGTGCCTTTGCAGGGGTTGGTGGCTGGCCTTTGGGAATGGCCAGCTGCAGGTTTCCTGAGGAAGGCAGGGAGATACTGGGAGACTTTGTCGCGGTACACGGTGTGGCCATTGACTTCTGGGCGGGGGGTGGTGTTGGGGACTGAAACAGGCTGCGACTAGGCCAAGGATCTTGAGCATCTTGGCTCGATGTTTCCAGTGGGGACAGCGGTTCCGTTGGGGTCAGTGAGTTGGCTCCTCAGGGTTTCCAGCTTGGTAACACCTGGAATCAACGGCGCTTGCTGGGACTGCATCAGTGCATCAGTCTCCCCTAGTACATCCACCAATTGCTTCTGGAGTTCGGCCAGCTTGGCCTGCTTGGCTGCCAAGTCAGCCTTCTTGGCACGCTGTGTGTCTATGTCCTGCATGAGTGCCTCTCTGCTCCATGTCTTAAATTGCTCTAGCTCGGCCTTTTCCTCTGCTTGTCGCTTGGCTTCCTCATGCTTCTGTCGTGCGGCTTCCTCCTGTTCCTTTGCCTGTCGCTGGGCTTCCTCCTGTGCCTGTCGTTTGGCTTCCTCATGTGCCTGTCGTGTGGCTTCCTCCTGTTCCTTGGCTCGTCGCTCTTGCTCGGCCTTTTCCTTCGCCTGGCGTTCGCTTTCCTCCTGTTCCTTTGCTTTTCGTTCAAGCTCGGCCTTTTCCTTTGCCTGTCGCTGCAGCTCCCTGTCCAATGTCTTTTGTTCGGCCTCCATCCTTTCCTTCAGCAGCTCCTGAAGCTGTCGCTCCTTTTCCATCACTTGTCGCTGCAGCTCCTTTTCCCTGGCCTGGCATTTCGCTTCCTCCTGTTCCTTTGCTTTTTGCTGTAGCTCTGCCTTTTCCTTTGCCTGTCGCTGCAGTTCCTTTTCCTTTGCCTGTCGTTCGGCTTCTTCCTGTTCCTTGGCTCGTAGCTCCAGCTCCTTCTTTTCCTGGGCCTGGCGTTTGGCTTCCTCCTGCAGTTCCTTCGTTTTTTGCTCTCGCTCCGCCTTTTCCTTTGCTTGTCGTTGCAGCTCCTGACGCTCTAGCTCGGCCTTTTCCTGTGCCTGTCGTTGCAGCTCCTGTCGCTCTAGCTCGGCCTTTTCCTCTGCCTGTCGTTGCAGCTCCTGTCGCTCTAGCTCGGCCTTTTCCTTGGCCTGTCGTTGCAGGTCCTGTCGCTCTAGCTCGGCCTTTTCCTTAGCCTGCCGTTGCAGCTCCTTGTCCTCTGCCAGTCTCTCTGACTCGGTCTTTTCGTCAGCACCACCTACATTAGCATGCAGTTGCTAAATGTTTGTGCATGTGTATCTATAGATCCCTCAGATCTAATAAGTCGATTCATATTTAGGGTTTAGGGTTTAAGGGTTTACAGGGTGTAGAACAGATAGCTTTACATTTATGGTATAGAGATCTAGACTGAAAGTCCCCAGGTAGAGACAGCCTTTCTGGTCTTCACTGGCATCGACAGCTGTGGCTGCTTCCTGCGCTGCGGATGTGCTCTGTTGGGCTGCATTTCATCTCTGGGGCATTAAGTGATCTACAGGGGTTATATTTTCCGAACGGTGCCTATGTAGGTGTTCGAGATATATTATGTATATATATATATATATATATATGTATAATATATATATATATATATATATATACGGGTTAGGCTGTATATATGTGAGGCTTACAAGGATCTGAGATTGGGATTTACAAGTGGGACCTTCAACTTGGCAAGGCATCTCGTTGGACTTAAGGGGCATTTGGGTTTAGGGTTTTGGGTTTAGCCCATTGTAATTTCTAAAACGAAACACATCAGGCATTATAAATGTAACCCTTAAGCTGCAAACTTGTACATGAATGCCACTGAACATAAACCCTGTGCGAGCTATAAGCCGCATCGAAAACATGATCGACATACAATACTTAACATGCAACACAAAGCTTAATTGGACTCAGTCAAAAATCCCATATACTATCGTGCCGGAAGATCATGCATTTTACCAATTGTGCAACTATGGAATTGTAGCTTATCAACATATTCGATCCTGTATATATATATATAAAATTTAAGTATCATATTATATATTATAATATTATCATGCATATTATATTTTATTTATTTTAGACAGGATCGAATATGTTGATAAGTTTGATCGATCGAACCCATGCCAAGCCTTCGCTTCCTTGATGAGGGCATGCCTCTGCTTCAGAACCTGAACTGAAGATTGCTTTCTTGAGTGCTTCTGTTGGAGAATTTGGGAACTTAAGGGTTTAGAGCCGGCCTCGATTTGTTTCAAGATTTCTCTCTCATCATCATCATCTTCTGTCTTTACGACCCCTCGGGTCGCAACATCATGGAGTATTTGGCCGCCCCTAACCAGGCTTTCCCTGGACTGGCCCACAGTGCTACTTGACCTACCCGGCTCCATCTCAAAACATCTTTCGGGCCACAAAACACCTATAGCAGGCAATCCCAGGGCTGTGTTCAGGGCCATGAAAACGTGTGTGTCAGTACTGGACGCCAATTTCCGGCATTTGGACGCCCATTTCCGGCATTTGGACGCCCATTTCCGCTATTGTTTGCGAGCCCGAATTTGCGCACAGCCCCGCAAGTGACAAAATGCGGCCAGAAGGATCAAAACCACCCCTATGCTAACCCTTACGTAGCCCTTACGTAGCCCCTGTAGAGGATCTGAGGTAGGATGCCAGGGGTTTGTAAGTACAGCAGAATCTGCTTCGAATCTACAAATCATGGTCAGGGCCCTGGTGCGGATGCAGGGAAGGAAGGTCCCGAGGAAAGCGTAGCTTTTCAATTAAAAGCTTGTACTCCTTGGGAACCCTGACATTCTTCGCAAGCCTCAAATATAGCACAACATCACCGAGAGCTGCTTCATCCCAGTCCGTGCTATCCCAGGACAGCTCAGCGAAGATCTCGTGGAGCGGCTTCTCGGAGCTCTGGTCGGCCACCTGCAGCAGATGGGATCTTGAGGTAGTTGGGGTTGAGGTTGTTGTGTCCCGCCTTCACAGACGGCCGCATCTCCCGGGAGGGTTCGATCATTTCCACGATCTTCCGGGAGAACAATGGAGGGTAGATCCTTAGGTGGGATATATTATATATCAGTGATGCTATTGGGGTTACTTGAGAATCTTTATGGGTTGTGGAAACTATATAAGCCTAGGAGCCCGCTCGGTTTCAGGTCCTGGGTCCCCTGCACCTTCTTTCTTCCAAGATGATCCGTGTATTTTCTGCTCAGCTTCTTGCCTGCCACCCGCTGCTCCCCCCTGGGCCGTCCCAGGTCGAATACCCTGATATATGGTGTGGTGGACCATAGCAAAGTCTTCTTCGGGTTTGCGTGCCCATGGTGGCACATGTAAAACTTCTGGATATAAACCTGAGCCAACATCTGTGTTTGCACTGCACGATTGCACAAGCATATACAGTTTAAGACCAGCAGCAGGAACCCCATATTCTTTCAAGACCGAACACATCCAGGAAAAGCGAGGGAAGTAGCCCAACACAGAGCTTCCTGGATTCTCCACGATGAAGTTGTGGCCCAGCACAGCCAATAGAACCAAGAGGAGACATGTCCTGCAAAGGTGTTTTTAATTTAGGGTTTTTGGGTTTTATAGGGTTTAGGGGGGGTTCAGGGTTTAGGGTTTTATTCTCCAATCCCTACACCCCAATAAACCCTAAACTGTGGCAGCTATGTGTCGGCAGAAAGGCTGTTATTGCCACATGTTTTGGCGAAGCTCAAAAGCACCACTGCAATAGACACAGAGAGAGAGAGAGAGAGAGAGAGAGAGAGAGAGAGAGAGAGAGAGAGAGATATAGAAGTATTGGGAAGTGACAGCATGGGAATACCAAAGCCACAAAATCTGAAACCCCAGGCTTAAAGGCCACTGTACGATCCCTGAAGCAACTAATGTAGCCTGCACCACAGAAGGAAAACCTTGTCCTGGATGTTGCTTGATTAGCATCGTGTACAGAATCTACACCAGGATCCCCCCAAGGGTTTAGCTCGGTTCTCTTTGAGCGGCCCTGGTTCATGAAGACAAATGTGCTGCACTCGACACCGAGGATTGCGAGGGCACCTTGCAGCGAGCCACTGAGAACCATCAGGACCGCCAACCTTGGCTGTGGTGCGAGTTTACAGTACATGTTGCTAAAGCGGAACCCATGCACTGTATAGATTGTAGCCTAGGAGCGCAAAGCCGGAGTTTTCATTCAGGTGGAGGGCTGATCTCTCAGACGGGTCGTATGCTTGGTCCGAAGCAACACACATATACCCAGCAGCCCGAGCCATCCTGGTGATCCTTGCCCGACCTGCATAAAGCTCTATGACATCAAATGTCTCATTGCAGAACGGTGGTTTCGGATCCAACCAGTACACCAGGAGGATGATGCTGATGAATGCCTGGGCTGGCTGGGCATTGGGGCGCGCTGATGAAAGCCTGGGCTGCCTTCGGGTGGGGGCCGGGGCTGGGCTGCATATAAGGGACCTTGGGGACCTTCAGGGCAGCGAGCTTGCGAATGCAAGCATCCAATGCCACATCATCAATCATTGCTGAGCAGATCGAACACTAGCAGATCGAACACTATACGTTACAGCTATATCGATGCTGTGCATGCAGTGAATGCTTGCATTATCTTGCATTAAGAGTGCAACTCCAGTCACTGCGAGCGAATGTTCAAAAGCGATCGAAAGTCCACAAGCTGAGCACTTGAGTGCCTCGAGGTGATCGTCCAAACACGGCAGCCACAGTCACTGCTTCAAAAGGTTTCACATCAAAGGGCTTGTATAGGGTTGAGGGTTTGGGTTCCATAAAGGGTGTGCTCGGGCGAATTAAAGTACAATCGGAGCATCCTGGGTTTAGGTAGACTAGCATGGGGTTTAGGGAAGGGGTTTCCGTAATTTCTATATATCTATATTATAGATTTCTAAAAATTAAAGGGACATATACTCTATATATGCACATGTGTGCAGCACAATGAAGGAATCCTATGATGCCTATAGGCATCATAGGATTCCTTCATTGTGCTGTGCACATGTGGGCTTGTCGGATTTGAAGAAGGCTTTCGGGTGTCATGCCAGGTGTTGATCTATATTTAGATATTATATATATGAATATAATATATTATAATATATATATATATATATATAATATTAAATATATTAAATTATAACACCCGGCATGACACGAGTGCACTAAGGAGGTTTGAATCATCATTTTCACTTTGGGGTTTAGTTTTTTGAGCACCTTAAGGGCTTAGGGTTAGGATTGGACCTGTTATTTAGGGTTTGGGGTTTGTTTTTTAGCACCTATCATAGGGATTAGGGTTAGGGTTTAGTCTGCTATTTAGGGTTTGGGGTTTAGTTTTTTTTAGTACCTGGTTTAGGGCTTAGGGGTATGGGTTGGGTCCGTTATTTTGTTTAAGACTGCAAGCGAGACTGCTGCGCCTTCATCCAAGGCAGGCACGACACCTCTGCGGGCCAGAAAGGCCTGTCCACGCTTCATCGTCGAGCCTCGGCGAGATAGTGGGTTCGTACAATATGGGGTTGAGCTGCGAAGTTTCAGCTATAAAGCACAGGTTTAAACTGCATGCATCTTTTCAAGCTCAGCTGTTGCCTGCTTTCATGATCGCGATGCGAACTGGCCCCTTGCATGCAGCAGCTACTCTCACAGTCTGCCCGCCCGAGCACAGGTATCAGGATATGGCAGATTGTAAGCACAGCAATGTAATTGCAGAACCCCAGCACAATGAGAAAAACCACTGTGGCTAATCATCGTGCTTTGCACCAGCCCATTAAACATCAGGACTCCTTCGGAGCCTTTCGCAGGTACTCACGTACAGCTAGCTTAGCAGCTTTCACACAAGCCTGAGGATCACCACTCGTTGGCATCATGGGTTTGGCCACAGCCCCTAAAGCATCCTGTTCAGAAGCAGCAAAATACATTGCAATGGGCACATGCACAATCTAGAACAGACATGTGCGCCACATCAGCCACATGATCTTAAGAACTGTCCTGCTCCACACTGCCACAAGTGTCTGCAAGCTCGGCCCGGAAGACATCCCGAATGGCTGTCCAGTGGTTCAAGGGGACTGTCATCTTCGGTTTGGCACGTCTAGCAAAGCTTTTATCCTCCTCAGCATGGCGCTTTCGCTTCTTAGCACCATCATCTGAAGTAGCCTTGTCTGGGGGAGGCATCTTTGGAGCTGCCTTGGCCTTCGGGCCGGATTTCGCCTTGGCTTTGCCCTTGGGCTTGGGTTTGCTCGGGGATGCCTTGCTCGGGGATGCCTTGCTTGGGGATGCCTTGCTTGGGGAATCTTGGCATCCCTTTGCCTTGCTTGCTGACGCCTTCGGGGAAGCTTTGCTTTTCGGGGCTTTGCAGTTTGCTGCCTTGGCTTTGGCTTTAGCTGTGGCTCCCTTTGGTGCTCTGGCTTCCTTAGGGGGAGTCTCCAAAACTTCAGAATCCTCAAGAACAGCAGCTTTGGGTTTTGGCGAAGGGGTCTTTAGGTAACTTTAGGTCCTCGCCCGAGGCCCCACCACGGCCCCTGCAGCCACGACCTCTTCCCCCACGACCACGACCTGTCTTGCCACCTGAGGCGTTGCCTTTGCCGCGGCCGCGACCGCGACCCTTGCCCTTGCCGCCACGGCCACCACGGCCTCTGCCACGAGGCTTGGATTTACCAGACTCGCTAGCCTCCCCATCTTCACCATCGCCATCATCACCCCGAACCTTCGTAGCTCCGTGCTGGTCCAGGTAGGAAGGCTTGCCCTGACTGGGATTCGGTCAGGTATAGAACATACAAGTGCAATGGCCAACTGGACAAGACTGGGATAATTTTAGAACAAGACACCTTAAAGTTCATGACATCGAAGTCGGCAGGGTCCTCTGGCTCCGCGTGGCAACCTGGTTCCAAGGAAGTAGAGGGATTAGCGGCTTTCGAGGCTCCATCACCAGGCAGATCAGCTTCTGGGGCTTTTGAGGCTCCATCACCAGGCAGATCAGATTCTGGGGCTTTCGTAGCTCCATCACCAGGCTGATCAGCTTCTGGGGCTTTCGAGGCTCCATCACCAGGCAGATCAGATTCTGGGGCTTTCGTAGCTCCATCACCAGGCAGATCAGATTCTGGGGCTTCCGAGGGTCCACCATGCAGATCAGCTTCTGGTGCTTCGCTAGGCAGATTGATTTCTGGGGCTTTTGAGGGTCCATCACCAGGCAGATCATCTTCTGGAGCTTCCGAGGGTCCAGTGCCATCGAGTTCAGGACTCGGAGATGAAGCATAATCCTGTCGAGGATTCAGGGTTTAGGGTTAATGCTTGGATAATAGAGCTGCTGTATTGCATGAGATCTATTGCAGGAAATGCCAATGTACAGTCCTCCATACACAAGGAAACACCGTCATCATCACTGATATCGATGCAGCCTGCTGGACCTTCAAAGTTTCCAGCCGTGATGTCCCAGGGCACAGTGTCCGAGACAGATGGATCAGGTGCACCTAAGATATGCAATGAATCGTGAAGTCTTCTATAGAAGCTAGATATATTGAACGAATCACGCAAGGATATATCTGCAATGCCGAGATGCTGCGTGCTCGCACTCTGCGGCGATCTTCCAAGTAATTCCTAAGATTCTCAAACGAAAAGAACCAAGCAGAATTTCAAACAGCAGTTGCAGTGCAGGCTTAAGATAAGTTTCTGCAGGATTTGCAGCTGCTGCTCCGTGGCCTGCAGCTCTGCATCTAAGGCATCCTCGGCTTCCCGAGCCGGCGCTTCTGCAGACCCACTGGCATCTTCGGCAGCTGCGTCTCCAGCATCTGGGTAAGCATCATCCTCAGCAGGAGCCACACCATCATCATCATCATCCAACTCCTGGTCGGGTTCTGCAGCCTCCTCACCCCAAGCTTGCGTCATTTCACGGAATAAGCCATGTAGTGTACGATCCTTGAGTCACAGCAAAATCAAAGCTAAGACTAAGACAGTGTTCTCGGCAAGACATGGAAATTAATGCTTGACTAGGCACCCGTAAGGTAGCGATGGGAGCCTTCCACCGTCGCATAGCTAGGGTAGACAACCGCTTGATACCCCAGCTGTCGACATAAATAGGCACTGTCTTCCCTTTGCCACCAGCACAAAGCATATCGTGAAGGCCAGATACCTGAGCGAGCGTGGACCACATATTGTAGAGGCTACGTGGAGGCAACCCGAAACAACCTACACTAAGTACCAGGAAGTCCAGACTGAAAACCCTGAGCCGCAGATTCAAAGTGTCAGCCTCCGAAGCTATCTCATATATAAGCTAGCTTACGGGGTTTGCTTTCTTGTTTCAAGGGTTTGGGGATTTAGCGTTTTCCGGGTTTGCGTTTTTCGGGAACCATTTAGGGGCTGACAAAGACAAGTAGCTTCGTTCTTCAGCCAATCCACCGACATAGCTTTAGGTGTGGGGGTCGCTTGGCCCCAGATGCGTATTGCAAGCTTGATCACGGTAACGTTCAGGGCCAGGGCTTTCAGGCTAGCAACCCCTACCAGCTCTGGCGAGGGCCAAGAAAGTAGGTGGCCCTTGTTCTGCCTGAATAGGCTCCGAACCTCATTGTCCTCCTCGAAAGCCGTAGCCAAAAGTCCTTTGTCTGGCCAAACCATTGCTGTTCGTCCCCTGCGGATACGAACCCCCTGCCCATGGGTCACCTCTGGGCTGTCATCAGCAGCCATGGCTTCACTCCTAAAAGCCCTGCAACCCAAATCCTGCGAAGCAGAATGGTGAAGTTCTCATGCATGCATCAATTGACCAGAATTTGAAGGATCAACCACCTGAGATATGGACTCGTGTAGCCCAGATCGAGGCCACCAGCCAAAAGAAACCTGGGCCCAACTGAAATCAGAGTCGCACTGTACTGAGTAGAGCTGTCATGGGGCCATCACCCATAAAAGTTGATCAGGATCAAGATCAAAACGATCCTGCATGGGCAACTCATATGAAAACCGGAGCTTCAGTGTGATCTAACCCGAGACGAGCCTTCGGAAAATTGATGAGGCAGCCAGCGGCACCGGCGCACACATTCAGAGGGACCTGCGAAGGGCAGGCTTCGGCAGCTAAAGAAAAAAGACCGATCGATATGTCCAGCTGTGCAGGCCAACTCTGAATACATTTTTTTCCGCCCCATTGAAATGCACAAGACCTACAGTTTCTCGATCACTCGTGCCAACTGCATCAGCCTGTACAGAAAACCCCGTCATACCCCATCATGATTGCTATCATAGCAGAACTCAGCGGTCATATGGATGCGTATTTGCGATCTGAAGCAGCACTCCTTCAGGGATTGCTTTCAAGCTGAATATGCATGCCCAAAAGACTTGAGAGTCACCGAGCCTTGTCCTTGTTCAAACAAATCGGAGAAGTGTTTGCAGATGCCACCAACTTGTATATTTGTGACCACATCCGAAAGCATCCGGTCGGCACTTGGAAGGTCCTGCATGCCGACGATTCATTAGGACTCGTAGTTGGGTGCTTGCTAAGCCCTGAACCAGTAAGATCTAACTCAGTCCTGCTGATCGGCATATAACGCCTCCACCGAAGCATTCCAGAATTCATCTGGCATCTGCATCAGTCCTGCTGGAAAAGTAAATCTTAATCAACCCGAAAGGGAAATCCAGTCCATCACATGCTCATAATGAGTCCTGCTTTGTGCACCAGGTCCAACCCCGAAGGAGAGCATTCGGTCAATACTTTCGCTGACATCGGGGAAAACTTTACCTGGGCCCTTGAGCAATCGAAGTCTGCAATGATAACAAATGTGTTCACAGGATGCATGCAGCTCGATTCAATCATCAGCAGAAAGCAACAACTTTGAGCAAGTGGGGGGCTGACCTCACGAGGCCAAGCATCGAAGCCCAAGATGGGCTCGCCAAAAAAGGATTCAGCCGATTGGCTGTAGCACTGAGCTTATATTGTATGATTTGGGAAGATGCAATGGGATAGGTTCAAGAAATATACCCTAGAAACCTTAACCCTTGAACCCAGAAAATATGTGTGCTACACACATGAATGGTGTAAGTATTGCGAACACATACCTGAAACCCTAAATTTTTAAACTCTATATGGGTATGTAAGATATACAAGACTTGTTGTGTAGACAAGATCAAGATTCGGCATGCGGCTGCCCATGATTTGAACCCTCAGCTGCAGCTGAAAACCTCTAAAACCCCTTCAAAAGCCAATAAATGTAATATTACGTTTTTTCCGCGCTATTGCCTTATAACCATTAATTATGAAATGTATGTTTTTTTGTATAGGCTAGGGTGGTCAAGGTAGGTCCCTATTATGGTAACTCAGAATAAATCCCTTAACAAGGACCCAGAAAAAAAAACACTGTGCAAAAGAGTTTGATTCCGCCACAGCCTAGAAGGGCAGCAGCAAAGCCTGCAAGGTGAAACTTTGCCCGAAAGCAGGCTAGCACTTGTCAAACTATGAGGCAGGCAAGGCTGGTGAAAATGCTGTAGGAACTTTCGTGGAAGATCTGCGACCGGCAGGCTATGAAATGTCCCGGCAGCCGTGATCTTTGCACCAACTCTTTCCAGGCTCTTCAAAGCCAGAACATGGTAGGCCTATGAAGAATGGCCCCCAACACCGGGACTGCCATATGTGCGTATCAATGTATGCATGCATGCATGCATGCACGTATGTATATACGTACTTAGGTATCTATGTAATGACGTATGTATGTATGTATATATGTATGTATGTATGTATGTATGTACTTCTGTATGTATGCATGTATACGTGTGTGTGTATATATGTATGCATGTATGTGTGTGTGTGTGTATGCATGCATGCGCATGTATGCATGCATGTATGTTTGCAGGCATGTATGTACGTATGTATGTATGTATGCATGCATCATGCATGCATGGACGTACTCAAGTACGTATGTCGTAAGTAGGTAGGCAGGTAGGCAGGTAGGTAGGTAGGTCGGGTGGTCGGGAGGTATAACGCGGGTAGGTATAAGAAGGTAGGTAGGTACGTAAGTAGGCAGGTATTTGAGGGACCCTTTGCCAAAGCACATGTGATCATGATGTATCCGAAGCCCCATCGGGCCATCGTGCAAAGCTACAAAGGTTCGAGAAGTCATGTCAAGGATGAAAACACACATTAAAAAAAGCATCCAAAACTCTGAACTTTCTGGGAATCATCATCTTCGACCGACCGCCCAATCCTAAACCTGAAGACATCGAACCTAATCTCCAGCCCTCAATCTCCTGTTCCCCAAACCCCAACGGCCCAAGTCCCTACACCCCAAGGTTCAATTACCCTAACCCCCGAAAATTCTCAAGCCCTCAACCCCCCTCATCCGGCAGACCCCTTGAATCCTGAAGTCCATTAGCTTACCTTTGGTTATAGTAGGGAATGGAAGAATGGTAGGAATATGGTTGATGATACAAATCCTGCATTACCGCAAGGACCCCAAACTATGGGAGTTTTGGTGTTTTCCTTATTGTGGGTAATGCAGGATTTATATCATCAACCGTAGTAGTTATAATTGTACCCCATTCCTCCATTCCCTTCTCACCAAAGGTAAGTTAGCTCATCAGAAGCAATCCAGGCTTGCTCTCTCATCAATGGCCCTCAGCAGAGGCCTGTGAAGGAGGCGGGTTTCATGTCAAAGGGGTTCAGGCTCTTGCTCAGGGGTAAACCCTAAACCCTAAACCCTAAACCCTAAACCATAGCTTGGGAGGGTGCCTGTTGGAGACTGTTTGGTTTTGCATGGTTTTGGAGGTTCTTTCGGATTGGGGAGTTTCCGTAATGAGGGGTACCTTCTTTTGGGCTCCTTATAATGAGGATCCTACTATTTAGAGTACTATATTAGGGTCCCCTATTTTCGGAAACTCCCATTTGTTGATTTAACCTTCATGTTGTTTGTTGCAGGCGCACACGCGTTGCTTTACGGTTGGATGCAGCATTTGTGCATAGCACTACAACCCTCAACCCCAAACCGGATGCGCCCTGAACCCCTTGTAAGATCCCCAAACCGTCTAAGCCCACATATTCTGGAGGACAATCTTCGGATAGGCTGATGCAAAAGAGTGGATCTGTCGTTCAAAATGAAACAAAAGCCTCTGAGCTCTACCCTAAACCCTAAATCCTGAGCCTTAAACCCTAAACCCTGCACTGCTTAAAGCCCCTGAAAACTGAGAACTGAGCTGTAGAATATAATCTCAGAGGATTAGCTTGCCTAATAGTCGAGTAGGTAACCTTTAACCTTTTTTGCGTAGTATAGTCCGTATATATAACCCCTATATACCCAAAAAGGTTAACGTTTAGTTACCCATGATACCCAACAAGTAGGCTTAAGCGCTCGGGAAGCTTCAACCATCCTCCACCTCCAAGACCATTCACTGGTTTCGGGTTTTAAGTGGAGGGCTTTGAGGGGTTTGTCGGTTTAGTTTTTGGTGCTTACGGCTTAGAGAGTTCAGGTGCTGATGTTTGTTCTGGGGCGGTGGTTCAAGACCTCAAAAGAGCAACAACACGAGCTGCGGCTGCATGGCTTTATCGCTGCATCCCCAGGTTCCCCACTATTCTCATGAGCCCCTCTAACTCCCTTTGCCCTTTCCCACCCGTTAGATACTTCTGATAATCCCTATGGGCCCCTAAGCCGTTTTAAACTCCAACCCCATGGCATCAAGCAGGCCGACCAACAACGCGCCGATGCACAGACGGCAGAGGCAGCGTCTAAGGGTTCCGGGTTTAGGGTTTCGGTTTATGGTTTAGGGTTGAAGTTTTTAGAGTGTAGCCTTCAGTGCTTTGCTTTCGAAAGTTCTCAGCTTTGGTGGCCTATAGGAGGTTTGAGAGTTCTGCAGCGGATTTATTGGGATCCATATATCAAGATGCTGTATAGTTAGACCTTAATCAAGGGGTTCCTTTGTAGGTACCATAGAGTTGAAGTATCTGCTACCTAGGTAGATGGACCATCTAAGGGGAGATCAACACTCGCAGGTTTTGGGGCTTGGGTTAAGGGACTAGAGCCACGACTTAGGGTTCAGGGTTTTGCGAGTTGGTTGGAGCATTTCGGACTTGCATGGGTTTGGCAAGTGGGGACTTGGAAATGTCAGGCTTCAGAGTGGCATGGTGTTGTGAGATTATAAGCAGTCTTCGGAAGGTGCAGGATTCAAGACGACTCAAATCTGCAGCAGCTTTGGGGGTGTTACTTCCGGTTGCCATGTCATGGATTGTAGAGCCTAAACCTTAAACTATTCACGTTCAACTATGGTGGAAGCGTCAGTCGAACAGGAAGGGCAGGTAGCAAACCCCATGAGTGCTCGCTTCCATCGCAGCAGACGACGTGATTGCATCTTGCTTTGTTCGCGGACCGAGGCCGACCCCAAAACCTAAACCCTGAACCATAAACCCTCAACCCTAGACCTAAAAGCCCCACGTCTGATGATGTTCGTGTCTGGCAGATTCGTGATCGAAGTAGAAGTCTTGACCCGTGAAGCAGATGGTGCTGATGATCATGAGGGAACGATAGTGTTTTCTCTTTCAGTGTACGCCTCAACGGCAGGCTCACCTCGTTCTGCGGAGTCGACAGAGCCACTGCACTTTAAAAAAGAAAACATAAAAGCCCAAACCCAGGCCGGAGGCATCTACAAGACTCGGTGCTGTCCCCGGCTGTGGTGGTCGACCCTCACAACAACAAGGCCGACCAGGCCATGGTGTTGATGGAGGTGTCGCGGAATCACTTCAAGGTTTGAGAGATCCACACATCACTCTTGATGCAGCTGTCATCGGCAGCAGTTGCCGGGATCAGGTCCGTCCAAACATTTGGCCTAGCACAGGCAAGCCCACAGCTTGCAACGCAGAATGGCACCGAAATCTTTCTGGAGACATCCTTCGGCAACAGCGAAGCTGGCGACGACAACATGATGAAGTACATGGGCCTTTTGCCGGGCATGTACAAGAGGGTCACGGGACAAGATCTCGTTCTCGACGACGGCCCGGTGAGGCCACTCCGGTACCATGCCGGCGAAGCCCCTGCTTGGTTCAGTTTAGAGCTTGGGGTTTATGGTTTGGGGTTTCGGGTATCGGGCTCTAATCCCTGACTGTAGTTACCCTGGTGGCTAGTCTTGGTTACGCAAAACCACAGCTGCCGTGGTTCTGGCTACCCATGAAATCTTAAAGCGAGAACACACAAGTGATTCACATGCGAGCCTTAAAAAGAATTGCTCGGATACTGGATACTGGCGATTATGGCAAATAAATACAAAGTTCTGCTCAAATTCGGGTAGATCGGAAGCAATATCTTCATTCCAAGTCTGCATCCACACATATCTGCCAGGACGCGAGCGAAAGACCCAGAAGAACAAACAGATGGACACCTAGACCTTACACCCTAAACCCTCAGACCCTAAGCCCCTATATAAACCCTCAATCTTCTTTTGGCAGCTTCGGCGAGGCTGAAGAGCACACCGCGTGATTTGCAGCTCAGTCCCCATTGTCCTCTTTCGCCTAAACTCTTAATGGTTTAGGGTTTAGGGTTTAGGGTTTAGGGTTTAGGGCCCAAACCCTACTTGGAGGATCATGGGACTTAGTAACGAAGGTTATAAGTACCTTAATTGAGCTTATCAGTAGTTATAAGTAGAGTTACCCTAATTATAACCCTAGTTACGAAGTCCCATGATCCCCTAAGCCCAAGCTCCGTGTCGTGACGGCGCCTGCAAACTTCTGCAGTAGTAGTCTTGGTGCCGCGCGGGTGGCGGGACAGGAAAGGGTCAGAGTGCAGCAATTGGCCTTTGTCCTCCTAGGCTACGTACATGTATTGCGTAATACTTGTGTTATACTGTATAAGTTTGTGTAATGTCTATTTTAAAGGTCACTATATATGTATATTCTACGTCATAGTTCATATTGCATCGCATCATTTGTACTATACGGTGTATTATATTATATAACGTATGACAGTTTATCAGATATCTCAGTTTACATGTATTGTATATTGTAATCTTGAAAAGCCCCTATTGGTTGATATGATATATACTTTTCAGCAAAGAAAACCATCATGTTATATTACAGGACCTTAGCTTCCTCCTGCCCTGCTCCCGGACTGTGCAGCCGGATTCGGTGAGAAAGGTGCGGGGACATTGCATACACGTGAGTTCTGCACTGCTGTAGTGTTTTGCCTCGCACAGTCAGAACTGCTTGTGGCATTCGGAGCGGTTTGGCCGTTGTCGTGTTTGTGATCGATCTCCTCCCGGTCGTCATGGACATAAAAAACTTATATACATACATACATACATACATACATATATATATTTGTACATATATATATACATATATATATATATTTATTTATTTATCTCCTGTTTGCACGTGTTCGTTGTCACACGAGTGATTGCGAATGTACGAGTGAGCTGTTCGTTGTATGCAGTGCACATTGTTTACAGTGATGTTGTTGAGGTGCTTGTGTGTGTGTGTGGGTATCTGTCCGTTTGTCCGTCAATCCGTCCGTCCGTCTGTGTACCTATCTCTGCGTCCTCCTGTATCTGTCTCGGCCTGTGTCTGTGTTGTCTGTGTCCCTGCCTGTCTTCGAAGCTGCTGCTATTGCTGTTGTCACCGTCGTCATTCTTTGTGTTGTTGGTGGTGGTGCGGGTGATAGGAGTAGGTCGAGTAGGCGTCATCGTAGAGAGTGGCAGTACCAGGAGCAGCAGTGTCAGAACGGCAGGATCGGCCCAAATCCCGAAGCCTTCACATACAATGGCAACGGCGTGGTCGAAACATGTCGAAACCCTTTTCCCTGAGCCGCTTAAAACTAGTGTTTGGACATTAGGTTCAGGTTTAATATGGTTCAGCCCGACAGCCCCACTTGGATGGGGGGAAAGGGCTTAGTAGGTTGTGACGAGAACTCCAAGTAAACAGGCGAGTGGGCATGGTTGTGGAAAGACGAAGCATCTGTGCACCTTTAACTCCAATGTCAAACTACTATTGAAGTCCCCGAACCACATTGTCACCCCTCAAGCCCTCAACACTACACCCTGAACTCTAGACTTCAATACACCATGGCTGAGAAGTGCTGCCTTCGTGTCTACGGAATTTGCTTCGGATCCTACACCCGAAGCCCGGAATCCGAAACCCTGAATCCTAAAGCTGAAGCCATATATATATATATATATATATTATATATATATATAGATGCATATACATATGTGAGCAGTCTCTGGTTCTTGTAGGTTCCATGAAATGCGACGGTTGTTTCGCAAGTACACGAATCGCATTGAAAGTCTAGGTAGCTCCAACTTTGGAAGAACTGGTGGATGCTCCCAGAGGCCCTAAACCCTGAAGCGTAAGGCTCATGCCGGTCAGCCCGCTCCAGCACCACGCAGTGTAGGATCATCCGCTAACCCTGTAAGTTCGTTTAACCATGGACAGTTTAGCACTTTCCGTAGCGTAAACCACAACCCGCTTAAACTGCCACCTCGCACAAAGATAAGGACACGATCACACAGTTTGAAGGCTCTGAAGCGCAGGCCAAAAAAAATGGGGGCAGCAGCATAAAAAAAACCCTCGATGACCCTTCAAACCTTGAGGCTTGTGAACCCTTGATCCAAGCCCGTGAACCTTTAACCTTATAGGCTTTATAGAGCTTAGGACACCTGTAATCCCGGACAGTGCCTGTCTTCCGTCCGTTGCTGTGTGATGCCGTGCTAGCAGGCCCACTCAGCATTGTCCAGGGGATCAGGGCGGATTAGTAAGCTTGGGGACCCACTGCTTTGTAACCCAGAGGGTCCATACACACTACCATTATGGAATTAGGTCCCAAAAACCATCCCGGCTATGGTTTTGGGGCCCTGATTCCATAATAGGAATGTTTATGGACCTTCTTGGTATGAGGGCTCCTTATTGTGACTGCAGTATAGTATACCCCCAGACCCTATTCTAGTTAGTAAGGCCCCTATATTTAGGTAGTTCAAGAGCTCCGAACCGCACAGCCTAAGCCTGTAAAGTCTGACCTCGTAGATCCCCAACTGTGGAACCCCAAGGCCCCAAGGGTCCAAGTACCCAATAATCATAAACTCTCCAAAATTCTATCCTACGTAACTGCTATCCTGAAACCGAGTACCTAATCATTGGGTCCTTTGGACCCTTGGGGTAATTGACAGAATTGGAACCAGATGTAACCCTACACTCTATACGAAGCTCCAAACCCTAACGCGCGATAGCTCAAAGTCAGAGCTTGGAGTTTTGCTCAACTACGGCTAGCTTGACTCTGATCGGGTTTCGGACCTGGGAACTTTACATTTCACTTTGTCGTAGTTGGGTAACCTTTTACATTGCTATGGGTACGTAAACCCAATAAGGAAGGACAACTTAAATTTTTAATCCTATCCCAACCATGACTTCGTTCAAATTCAGGACGATGTGGATGCTTACAGATATAGGTTTAAGGTATTGTGAACTTAAGAAGCTGGTGAAGAAACCTTGGGCCCTTATTCGGCTTCCTTATATGAATCCTACTCTTTGGGGGCTATAGGCCCAGGGTTTTCTTCATTAGGTTCCTACATTAGGAGCCCATGGTTCTGCAACTTCCTATTTCTTACTCCTACTCCTACATTGGTGAGGGTACATCGTTGTGTGGTCTAGCATACTCGCCAAGCTGCTCTAGTCATTTTGCCGCCTCTACTGGCAATGTAAGATTAATCTGCATGTCTTCACTTCCTCAAAAAAGGTGTCTCTTCAGCGCATGCCTGGCCACTAATATCCTAAACCCACAACCCCTAAACCCTCAACCCCTAAATCCAAAGCTGCTGGTCGTGTGAGGGTCGCTGCTTCGCATGAACGTCTGAGAGCTAAGGACGTCCCTGATGTAGTGGGGCTTCTGCACTAGGCATCCAATGGCATCGATTTGGAGTGGCTTTCTTAGTAGTAAAGTAGGTAGCCTTTGAGTTTTTCGGGGCTTTATAGACCCTATAGAATCCCTGAGGTTAACTATACGTTCCCCATGATACTCGACAAGAAAGTGTTAATTTTCCTTATTGTTTACTATAGAGCCCTAGTTGTAAATCATCTCGGGGGCTGCTGAAACGACACCTGTATACTGGGGTCTGAAGGACCTCAACATGAAAACCAGCAGGGACCATTGGGGTGCAGAGGTCGAGAAGCTGCCCAGCGTCTTGAAGGCGAAGTTGGCAAGCAACATGATGCCGCAAGTGAAGTGCCCAGCGTCTTGAAGGCGAAGTTGGCAAACAACATGATGCCGCAAGTGAAGCACGGTGCCTCCCAAAGCGCCAAGACATACAAAGTCTTTTCGGGCTCCATACCGGGGTTTCACTTGGCATGGCTTGCGTACGGCTCCACGGACGGCAAGTACTCCAACCAGCAGTGCTCCATGCTATGTTTTGGCTCGCCTCGTTGGGGTTAATTAGTGGATTCCCAGAGACTCCAGTATCCCTTAATTAAGGAATATACCTTAAATTATAGTAGGATCCCTAATATGATTTAAGGAATATTCCCTAATTAAGGGATATTGGAGTCTTTGGATTCTCATAGCGGCATAGCGCATTGCGCAGTCTGCACTTTGTGTCCTTCACAGGCTTCAAGTCGTTGTCGACGGGCAGAAGCTTAGATTGCCTGCAGTACCTGATCTAGTTGGACTGCCAGTGTTTACATGAGCTGCGCTGTTGGCGCTGTTTCCCTTGCTCTGAAGCCTTCTGAAAAACTGCCTCCCTGATGGAAACGCCTAAACTTGGGAGGGTTTGGGGCTTGAGCGCCAGACTATCTAGGTAATTCGAAATCCGAATTCAAGCTTCAGTTGGGTTCTGGCTTGAGATCTGAACCCCAAACCCCTATCCAGCCCAAATCTCAAACCTCATATTTAGGGTTCAAAAGCCCTGCTGTATCGGCTTCACGATGCATCATAATCCCAAATTGGGTCCAAAGTACCTTTATGGTAGAATGTAGGGTTCCTATGTTAGGAATTACTGTTATGATTTGGGGAGGTATCCCCCCAAAACAGTACTTTGGACCTTTTGGGCCCTTTGGGAATCACCGTCAGCCCTGGCGACTTTCAGATTCAGCACCCTTGGGTATCAACCCAAACCCCATGAGCCCTACCTCCAAGCTGGAATCATAAGGTACCATCGGGGATAAGGGGGAGGGGGGTATGGGGCCTTACTAGCCCTAACAAGGACTGGACAAGAGTTTATTCAGGCTTTTTTTCAGGAAGTTCAGTCCCCTACCCCTCTCCCTCCTACCCACCTAAGGGTCCCTTCAAGGGTACTACAGCAGGGTTCTATGACAATCGGGAGCCCTTTAAGGGTTCCTTTACGGGTCCCGGTTTAGGGTTTAGGGTTTTATGATAGAATGGGTGGCCGATGAAGGTCCTTGCCCCGATCTCGGCGATGGCGTTGGCCACGGGCTTATCGAGTTCCTCTTGGGCTGTGAGTATTCTCGGGAGTCTAGGGTTTAGGGTTTAGGGGTTTAGGGTTTAGGGTATAAGGGGCCAAGACGGAGATCTATCTATGGGGTCCGAGAAAAGCTCAATCTTTTTGTTGGCTTTGGCTTGAGCACGGCCTGACCTCCAACCAAGGGCATATCCTGACCCTTGAAACCCCCCGGAGCCAACCCATGTTAACCTTCCAACACCGGAACACCACATCCCAAACCTCGCACAACGACATCTTCGACAGCACCCAGATTTCGATCGCAGGCCTGGAATTGAACCTCTCAGGCATTTTACTATATCGTATGGACATTGCTATGGTGCTATCTTGTACTGACGTACCTTATGTCAACTACCTAGACCCTCAACTACACTCGAACAGACCCTAACTGGAGGCGCACTTGTGAAGTCCATGGAAGGAGTGTACAAGCCGCTAACGGACGCGAGCCTGATGTCCAGCCAGAAATGAGCTCCATGTTCATCGGTGTGCATCCAGCCAAAAGGGACGGCGTCGGGATACTATAGGGGCCTCAATAATTACCAACAGTATTGTTAGGGCTCCTTAATATAGTTATAGTATAATGGGCCCCAAAACCCTATTCTAATTATTAGGCTGCAAGGTGCTTCGCTCGTACCCTAAGGGCCCATCTACTCACACAGTATGTACTTTGGCCTTGAAGTACTCCCTATATAGGTACATTGGGCCTACAGTATATACTATTTGGGTACATGGTATATACTACTTGGGTACATGGACCCTGAGGGGTGGTTGCGCGACTTCTCCTTCTACTCGGTTCTAACTCGGAGAAAGTCTAAGCGGGAATGAGCGGCTTAGGCTTAGTGGTTACAGAACCTTGTCGCCCTATTGAAGCAACGAAACCCTAAACCTTAAGCCCACGAAGCGGCATGACTGAAACACTAGTCATAACAGTAATAGCGAGAATAATCTTCGTAGTAACAGTTAGGGTTCCTTTGAATGAGTTCTTTGTATAAGTCCTTCAGAAGGCAGGTTATTTGGGGTCCAAGTAATCATCGCACTGTAACTAGCGCGCCTGTTTCCCGTGCCAAGGCACCGGTCTTGAAGAATGTCATCCAGGACATCAGCATGAAGCTTTGCCGTGTTTTTCTCATCCGTGCGCCCATGTAGTAGGTGGGTTTTAACCGTAAGGATATCCTACAGCCTTGTAGCTAGATCGAAAGCAGCTACTGGTTACTGGTAGTGACTTGTTAACTTCGCCGTAGCTGAAATGGTAGCTGCAGAATTTGCAGAGCCAACCCAAAAAACCTGCAACCACATGAGCCAAATAGCAGGGCCTGAATGCTCCAAGCCCAAACCACTGTGCCCTGTAGGCTGAAGTCCTCGCGATCTCTTGTTCTTAGAGAAGTAACTGTTACGGCCTGGCTTTCGACGGTGCCCGTCCAAGGGGTATTGGGCTGATCCCCAGATGGCGATAGTCATTTCCGGATGACGATCTCGACTTGCAGAATGAGACATGTTATCGTTCTCGTGAGATTCCGAACTCTTCGCTCATCCATTAGGGACTGTCAGAGACTCCAACTTCAGGAGCTTGAGGCGAAGTTGGAGCAGGCACCTCTGCTTTGCCGACCTTTGCACAAAGCAAACCATGGAGGTCTCTCTACTGGGGTCCTCACGATACAACTCACATGGCGAAAGACACGCAGAAACACTTGCAGTCACTTGCACTCTGCAGAGTCTGACGCATACCACTTTAATCGAGAGTATAGTGACCCGCCTACCTACCTAGCGACCTGCCTACCTACTTACGCACTTGCTTAGCTTTCCTTCCGTTGCACACGACCAACAAACTAATACAGCCATATTCGAGCACGCATATGCAGAACAAGTACTGCAGTCGCTAGATATACGCACTTACTCTTGTACGTATCCATTGTTTGTATTATTCATGTATGTATGCATGTATGTATGTATGCATGTATGTATGTATGTATGTATGTAATTATGTATGTATGTATGTATGTATGTATGCATGCATGCATGCATGCATGCATGTATGTGTGTATATATATATATATATATATATATATATACACATGTATATATATATATATATGTATATGTGTTCATGGGTGCAATTATGGAGGTGTGTAATCCCGCCCCGAAGCCGGACGTAAATCAACAAAGTTCACAGCCGGCGACAGCAATAGGATCCACACGACGAACCAGAAGCCCGCCACCTTGCATCACGCACTGCAGAGTTGGCAACGCCAGTGCTTACGGTTTAGGGTTTGTGGCAGGTGGAGGCTAACATCTACAACGAGCAAGCGAGCTCTCGCAAGGCAGCACGGGCAGATCATGGCAAGGGGTGGTCCGAGCTCGCTCCCAATCACACAACTCTTAGACTTTAATTTAAGCATTGAACCCAAAAGGCTGGAACTTACCCCTCAGCCTTAAATCCGGGATTAATTACAAGCAAGTAGTCTATGGTGCCCGAGGAGTTTAGGGTTTAGGGCATCGGCCCTCGTACGTTCCATATTTATGCTTCGGAGGGCGTCGGGAATGTTGATTCCTCTTCAGTTCAATCTCGACACCTGTGTAGGCGTGTTTTCTTAAAGCCATGACCGCAAACTAGTTCATACGATGTAGCTTGGGTCATCCTCCACAAAGCTATAGGAGAGCATTCCCAACTATCTGCGTACCCATATGGTCTCATGTAGTATGTGCTTCGATCCTAAATTATCTAGCTAGCAGCCACTTGAAGGCCTACATAAGTACATACCAGATGGGCCCATAGACCCTAAACCCTGAACAGTGTCAAAGCACCCAGGCCCGAACAGAACTGCTCTAGGCCACTCCCTCAACAAATTCCCAAAGACTATTCCCAAATGGGAGATTCCGAATATTCGGGATCCCACAGGTCCTGAATAACAGAAACCGGACTCGGGAACAACGACTCTACTCCCAAATCAATGCGTGGAGATTGCATGTTCTGATCACACCACCCTACAAGCCAGGTTAACTCTTATATATAGAGTGGAACCTCCATGGTGGACTACAGCCAAGTAGGCCCTGTACGAGCATGTTGTGCCCAGAACAGATGAAACTGCTGCGTAGGTTACTGCACTTCTATACACCCTGAACCCCAAACCCCTGAACCCTAAACCCTCCTAGGAACACGTGCAAGCCCCGAAAGCTGCCAGGACCTGGCGCTGTTTGCTTGGAAAACCGCCCGCGTTCTGAGGACGGACCCTGCACTAGAGTCCCGCTCCGCGCTACCTTGCCCTAAACCCTTATGGCCATCCTTGTTGAAGTAACCCCTGTGTAGGAAAAGCTTTTTATGGAGGGTCCCTTTCTGTTTTTATTAACCCTCAAAGGAACCCTATACATCATTCTGTGGAGTTGCGCAAGCTTCAACTTGGGAGTTGCAGTATCTTTTAGCTCCAGTTGACTTGGGACACAGTTTTCTGCTGAGACAACTCCTAGCTTGAGGCAGTTTGGAGGGTTCGCCTAGCCCTACAAATGTAGTACACTTTGTGGGAGAATTTATTTTCTGGTTAGGATCCCATATTGAGACCAGGCAACGAAGCATGGGCTGCCTCAAAAGAGCCTTCGACAAAACACAAATCAAGTGCCCTGAAACCTTAAACCCCAAGCCCTGAACAACAGACCATGACCCCAAACCCTGTAGCCCAACCGCTAAACCAGAAAGCCCTAACCCCAAACCCTAAACCCCCAAAGCCTAAACCCCAAACCCTATAGATCCCAAGCCCTACCCCCAAACCCTAAACCTCAAACCCTAAAAACCAAAGCCTATAGACTCCAAGACCGAGCCCCATGGCCTTCTAGTAAGCCGGGAGGCAAGTTGAATGTTAAAACGACGTGGGCTTGAACAGCTTCGGAGATGGTTGCAGATGACCGCTTAATTTAGGTCTTTGGGCTTGTCCTTCGGATTCCAGGATTTGTAATACTATGAGTTCTATTTACTGTTATTACTTTTACATACTATTAGGATTACTAGTATTGTTTTCTGATTACTGTTATTACTATTAATGATTATCAATATTACTGTACTGAGTTACCATTATTGATGTTATTGCTGTCACTATTATTTCTTCTGGTTTTTGCTGCTACTACTCTTGCTATGGTTATATTACTGTTACTATGATCATGAAGGTTGTTCAGGCGTCGGAGTCTGGATTGTGGAGCCTCCCTCCAGGAACCTCATCAAGCCAGAGGATTCTGAGGCAGGCTTGCCTTTGAGAGGGTTTAGCGCTTGTAGTGGTTCAGGGGTCTGTGGGTTTCAGAACCCTAAACTCTAACCCCTGAAACCCTCAACCCTGAAAAGGCCTGTTCTAATTTCGGCCTGATCTTCTCCAGCCAAAGCCCTGCTAGTTAGCCGTGCTTGGAGTATCATGGGACTTAGGAAGTAAGGTTAAACAAAGGATCCTTAAAGGGATCCGTAAGGGGATCTATAAGGGTATTATACGGGATGCTTGGGACTTAGTAAATAAGGCTATAAGTGCCTTAATTGGGGTTATAAGTAGCTATAATTAAAGGTACCCTAATTATAACCCTAGTTACTAAGTCCCATGATCCTTTAAGTACCCTACAGGGTTATTCGGGGTTCACGGTCAGGTTCACAGCCACAGCTCGTCTTGAGTTTCGACACCTGCTGGCGGGTATAGTTCTTGAGGTTGAACATTATTCCTGGGGCTCAAAGTAGCCCAAAGTAGAGACTATTTATGGGCTTTAGGTATTCTTTGCACACTTTGAGCCCTAGCTGCACCCGCAAAGTATGTAGAATCATAGCCTTTTATTGGTAGTGGGCCATTATTTTACCTACTTTGAGGAGGTTAGGTAGGGTAAGGTTCAAGCTCACTCGCACGGTGTGATGATTCATACACGCAAACCTACTACCTGAACCTTCAGCACCCTGAAATCTGGAATCCTAAAGTCCCTGAATATAGACCCCAGGCTCTAGTCTTAAGGCCTGTACGTATATATTTATTATATATATATATATATATATATATATTTCTAGGTTTTTATTAGATAGGTGTGTGTATAGTATATGTGTATATATATATATACATACATACATACATACATACATACATACATATTTCATGCCCCAGCCCGGCATATTCAATTGACAGGTTCTCAATGTACGGCTCCCGAAAATCTTGCTGAGTGAAGATTGCTGTTCCCTTGTGGGGATATGCGCACTAACCCCTAAACTCTAGACCCTAAGCCCCCAAACCCGAAACCCGAAAAACAGAACCTGAACCCTAAACTCTAAACCCTAAGCCCTGAACCGTACGCAAGGCACCACAGGGCACTGCACTGCAGGGCCTCAATAATTGCTTATACGATATTTTTTGGGGGGTTCCTTATTATAATTCTAGTTTAAAGGGCACCAAAACCCTATTCTAATGATTCGGGCCCCCGTATTATAGAACCCTTATAGTAGTAGTCCTTATAGTAACTCCTTTTAGAGCCCTGTAAAAGGAACGCTGTAAGGGACGCTATCTAATTTTTAACGCCCCCAGATCCGAAATCCGAGACTCGCCACTTCTATGTCGTTCTCGACTAAACCAAGTACCTTACCCTAAGGCTCCATGCCCAACTAGGGTTCCTTCAACGGGTGCCTTTAAAGGGTTCTACAAGGGGTTTAGGGTTTAAGGGTCCGAAGAACCCAGTAGTTAGGTACTCGGGTCTATGATAGTAGATATGTAGGTTATCATTTTTGAGAGTGCATGGTAATTAGGTACTTGGACCCTTAGGGTAAGGGTCCATGTGCCCAAATAGGGTTCCTTTAAAGGCTGCCTTTAAGGGTTCTTTAAGGGGTTCAGGGGTTTAAGGGTCCATGTGCCCAAAAAGGGTTCCTTTAAAGGCTGCCTTTAAGGCTTCCATAGGGGTTCTATAAGGAGTTTAGGGTTTAAGGGTCCCTGTAACCCGGTAGTATATACTTGGGCCTTAAAGTATTCCCTATGTAGGTACACTGGGCCCAAAGTATACACTATTTGGGCACATGGGCGGGTCGTGGGCCCTTGGGGTTAAGCAAACAGGGAAGTCTAGCGTTTGCTTCGCAACTTCCGGGGAGGCATCCCCCAAAGCACCCTTAAAAGCACAAGGGCAGTTAGGTAAGCCCTACATGGACCCTGAAGAACCTACCTTATCAAGGACTTATATAAAGAAATCATACTCAGGAGCCCTAAAAAAGGTAGGTTCTTCAGGGTCCAGGTAAACCCTCAAGGTCCTATAATACAAGGAAATCATATTCAGGAATCCTCAAAAGCCAGGTTCTTCAGGGCCCAGGTAAACCCTAAGTCGGAAAGGATCGGGGGATGCTCTGGCACGAGTGCAAGGGTGCCTTGAAGGACGCATGGGGCCCTGGCGACATCTTTAGGGTTTAGGGTTTAGGGGAAATGTTGTGCTCAGCCCTTTTCTACCCTAAACTCTAAAGCTTTTATAAACCCTAAACCCTGAACCCTGGATGCGCTTTGTTGGAGGAATACTTCCCAAAGGGTCCAAGTACCATTCTAGTAGGTACTTAGTAGGTATTTGGGCCCCAAAGGTATATACTATACCATTGTTTGGACGCTTTGGGCTTGGAAGGTGCTAGGCGGGAGGTTGAAGTTGGGCTTCTGAGCATCCTAGCTGAGATCGCACTTGAGATTCGACGCCCCAGACCCTAAGGCTCCATGTACCCAAATAGTATATTCTTTGGGCTCAATGCACTTAGGGAGTATTATAATAAGGCCAAAGTATATACTATTTGGGTACATAGACCCTGAGGGTAGACCCTCATCCGTGAACTCCTGAACCCTCGACCCTAAAGCCCCTAAAGCCATCCTAAGTCCCCCCAGGTAAACGACGCAATCCCGAGCCATGGATTCGGTGTCAAGGTTTCGCTTTTTTGTTGTTTAGGGTTTAGTGTTTGGGGGAGGGGGGGGAGGTTCTGCTGTTGAAAGCTCTCAATCAAGACTCATCCGGTTTCATATTGTTTCATTGACAACTTTCTTGTCGATGTGTGTATGTGTGTGTACGTATATGGTGTATGTGTGCTTACAGCACGAGCAGCAGGTATGGAAGAATTTGGGTGCTCTGTCGGGGATACTCCCCCAAACCCTAAGCCCTCACCCCTAAACCTAAACCCAAATCCTAAACCCTAAGCTCTGAACCGTGCTGCGACTCAACAAGATAAAGAAATATGGCCCATATGGAGGTCTACGTACTAGGTTGAGCGTTTACGCTCAGGACGTTAATTGTAGCTCGTTTGTCTTATGCTGGGAGTGTCGGGGAAAAACTGCCAGCCATCGCAAATCCCAAACCATCATTCCCGAAGCTCGAGCAAACCAATACGCCGACCTTCAGTACAGCGTAGCGGTGAGACTGGTTCTAGTATCCCCTTTATACTTACACACCCACATAAACACGTACCCTCCGACCGATCTACCTACCTAAATACATACGAACCCGGCACCCCCAAGGCCTGAACTCACAAGTCTTCAGCCCGAAATAATAATAGCAATTAACAGTACTTAAATACATATGTACACAGTATGATATTGTACTATATTATATAAGATAGCACAATAGAGTTTAACATAGTATCATATAGCATAACATGTTATAATATAATATAGCCCGACATCCCAACAGGCCGATATTGCATGAATGTTGCAGGTTTTGGGCTCGGATCTTTAAGTAAGGTAAGGGCTCTTAGCTTGGGGTTCGCTTCAAGGAATACATAGATATATATATATATATATATATATATATACCTATACACACACACACACGTGAACTGAGGGATATTGCAAACTCTGGGTGCTGCCCGAAATAGAAGCCCCAAGCTTTCCTTGCGAAGCTCTGGACCCTTAGCCTTCATAACGAGATTAGAGTGTTACATACGAAAAGAGTCCTTATGGCCCTTAATAGTGGGTATTTGGGGTATAAAGGAGTGTAGTTTGGGTCCATAACGAGATTAGATTGGCAAACTGTTATACCTGTTATACTAAGCCCCTAAACCCCTGAGCTTAATACCCCCTAAACGTGATGCACCCCGAAACCCTGTTTAAGCTAGTAAGACGCCTATGCTCCGCGTGTAGACTTCAGACCCCAAAGTGGGCACCATTTGTACACTTGGAGCCTTCGGAAGAGGCCCTTATCTTAGATCCTTAGGGAGAGACCCTTATCTTAGACCCTTAGGGGGTGACCGTTATCTTGGACTTTTGGGGGGAGACCGTACTCTTAGATCCTTAGGGGGAAAGCGGTTATCTTAGATCCTTGGGTGGAGACCGTAATGATAGAGCTTTAAAGGGAACTCCAGAAAGTTGGAATATGGTTTCAGGGTAGGATACCCTATAATTTACCTTAAAGAGGTTACGATAATGATATTCCAACTTTCTGGCTTCTACTGTAGGGGGAGACTGTTATCTTAGATCGTGAGGTCTTGTACATTGAGAAGTTCAATCCCCACGTCTTCATGGAGTTTCAGGCGAGCGGCCTGATATTCCGACCTTTCAAAAAAATGGGGGGCCGTAAATGACAAAGGAACCCTGTTCCCCAGGGTTCCTATATCGTTCTATAGCATAGAATCTTAGAACCCCAAATCTGTTTTGGATGTATTCTGAGATTTGGAAGGTCGAGGGCTCAGCGATGTGGTTGGGATTGTGGTTGATTCCTTTTAAAGCCCCGTAGAACCCTGTCCAGCCCTATCGCGGTCCTGGAAAAACTGTCAACGTATGCAATGCACTTGTCATGTCATGCAACGCGAAGTGAGACATTTATAAGGTATCGTATGTACTGTAGTGGTAGCTAGCTTGATATAATGTAAGCACGCTTGCATCAGGCAGCTGCATCATGCGTTGCGTTAGCAAGCTGCGCCATGGACCGTAGTTTCGTCAGACCACCCAAACTTGAGACCCATGCCCTATACACTCTAACAGGCAGGCGCCTGGCACATCAAGTAGACCGAGCATGGTAACGAGAACTTCAAGTCTACGACTTGAAGTTCGTAGGTTTAAATTTTGCCGCTCCTAGCACACTCTAGATGCGTACGTGCAGTCCCCAATCATGCAGCCCTGATGTCTTACAGTAGAAGCCAGAAAGTTGGAATATCATTATCGTAACCCCTGTAAGGTAAATTATAGGGGATCCTACCATGAAACCATATTCCAACTTTCTGGAGTTCCCTTTAGCCCACTCCCTGTATCCCGAACCTCGCATCCTCCACGCAATTCCGCCAAACCTAAACTAGCATGCCCAGTTGTACTTTTTCTAGTCCTAGGTTCCTTATAAAGTTACCCAATACCAAAAAGAGAGGCCTTTTTATTCCTAGGTTACTGAGTATCCTAGTAAAGCCTATCAACCCTACACACACTGCAGCTGGCAAAAGAGATCCTGAAAAAGTTCGAACATGTGAAGCATGGCGCATCAAGGTACGTGATGTTTTGGAGAAGGACATTGCCAAAATGATGAAGATGCTGCTTGATTACCTGCGAAGGCTGCTCGTCTGAACCAGACGTGGTGCCTGGCTTCATTGGGGTTTAGGCTTAGGGATCAGCCTTGAGCGTCAGCACTTATCCTTCGCAGGACACCTGCTGCTCTACAAAAATGCGAATTACTAAGCGTAGAGGTATGCAACCTCAGAATCCGTAGGGTATGACAGCCTGGGCAATTTGCATGATTTGGTCCTCGGGGTTCCTTATTATAGTTATCCTGTAGTAAAGCATACCGCAAACCCTGTCCTAAGTGTCAAGGCCCCTTTCGGGTTTAGGATTTCCGGCCGCTCTAAACTCTCCAAACTTCCCCGAGCGTCCGAAACCCTGTAAACTCTGAATCCTTAATGTAGGGCCAATACCATTTTGAGGTTTCCATATTATTATAATGATAGTATATTGGGCCTCACAACCCTATTTTACTTGCTAAGGCCATGCCGGAGTGCGTGGCGAATTGTAATACGCCGGTGAGTGCAAACGAGCTTGTCGACATCCTTGAAAGCAATCCGCGGGAGCCCAAATAGAACGTTGATATACGTTGATCTATTGACACTAGCTTTGCTAAAGTTCAAGAACCCAAGCACTTGAACTTGGACGTCAAACTCGTGCACATTGCGCACGAGTTTTTTTGAACTTCCTAGCTGCGTGGTGGCAGCTTCCAACGAACAACAGAGTCCGGCAGTCCTAGCGCTGAGCGTTCAGATGGCCTCCATCGTCTAACACCCGAACTGTTCAAACAACAATCAGAGCCTGCTGGCCCTTTTGTTAGTTTTGCCACAGCGGCTTTCTGCGGCGGAGACGGAACCAGTGAGAAGCCCGACAGACGGCGCTACATAGTTCGATGTTTTTCGATGCGTGCCCTACATAGTATATACGTAAGCGCCGAATAAGTCATGGCGTGGGCCTGGACAATGACCAGACACAGGTGGCTCAGGAGGATGCAGGACAGTCTTGAACATGCATACACACACAAGCATGCAGACTACTCAGACATACTACAACCCGTGCACACTTTCATACAACATACCTGCATAAATACATACATCGATATGCAGGTATATATATATATATACATATAAATATATATATATATATATATATATATATATTTGGTCCATAATACATGAATACATGCCGCCGTCCCGTGTGCTTTCGTGAGGCGACAGTCTGGGAAGGCCAAGGCCCCCGAGCTGATGGTAGAGGCCCCGGGCCGGGAGCATCCCATCCTACTATTTGCTTAAGAACCCCCAAAAAATAAAAAAAAACTATTCCTTATAGGGATAATATAGGGGTTATCATTTTTTATTTTTGGGTGGTTCTTAAGCAAATAGTAGCATCCTAAACCCTAACCCAGACCCCCGGATCCAACATTTAGATCCCTCAATGGGTGTTCTTTTTAAGGGTTCCTTTATGGGTCCCTGTAAGGGATCTATAGGGTCGTAGGGTTGAGGGTTTAGGGTAGATACCTTAATGGGGGTTCCTATAAACTACCCTTAGTAGTATAGGGCCCCAAATTAGGGGATCTACTTTCTAGATCCTCCCGGGGGTCTGGGAAACCGTAAGCTGAGATTCATCAACTGAGGTTCATAGAAGGTTGTGGGCCTCAGCTTGTGTCATGACGCTGACTGTGCAGATGGTGATGATGATGATGGTGGTGATGGCGCTGGTGGTGAACACGGGGCCGACAGTAATGACGGCAATGGCGACGGTGTTGGCCAGCATCATCTGCTAACGATACGGATGCGTATGATCGAGAGGGAGGTGCACACTCGGGTGATGGTGCCTGTGACCTAGGTCGACATATCATAATGAAGTGAATGAACACGTCAGGCATTTGTTTGGCGGTATTGAAAACTCTGAAGCGAACTTGCCCGGGCTGGTAACAGGACACTCGATCACCTCGGCAAAATAACCTTGATTAGCTTTGCAAGACTCTCGGGTTTCAGAGCGTCAGGTTTCGGGGTTAGGGTTGAGATGGTTCCAAGTTCACAGGTCTGGTTTCAGAGATCTGGTTTACTGCGTGGCTCGGGAATCAGGTGTGAGTTTTCGGACCATGCCTGCCCTACTTAAAGGATCATGAGACTTAGCAACTAGTAACTAGGGTTATGATTAAGGTAACTCTGCTTATAGCTAATTACTTATAACTCCAGTTAAGGTACTTATAACCTTATTTACTAAGTCCCATGATCCGCCGGGCGGCACAGACTGCTCGAAGTGCAAGGGCTTCCCTGCTGACCAGGTTCGACCAAAGAAGGCTGCTAAGCTGGAGGACCAGAATCCCAAACCCTAAACCGTTAAAGCCTAAGCCTCAAACCCATAAGGGAGTTTCCGGAAATTAGGGATACCTTCTTTTGGGGTTAATAAGGATCCTACTATTGCAGGCACTATATTAATTAGGGTCCCCTATTTTGGGAAACTCCCATAAAGCCCTAAAGCTAAACCTCCGCTTTGCGCTGCGATATCCGATCGCCGGCTACTTCAAAACCTGTTTCAGCGTTCGGCTGGCGCTTGATCTGATCAGCCAAGATACTGTACAGCAGCCACACGTGATCACAGTGTAGGAAGTCTATCGGATATGTTTTGTTCTCTCGCAGCCTGAGTGCAACAGCCAAAGGACGACTCTTGGGCCCGAGCTGGGCAGTAGCAAAAAGGCTGAAGAATCGGAATCTGAATCCCCGTCAGGGCTTATGCAGGGTTTCTGGGTTACGGGAGCCCTGGGCAGGGAACGCCTGAAGCACCCTCACAGGTCCTTCTAAAGTCCTAAGCCCTACCTGACAATGTCCGTTTATAACTCATCTTTTGTAGGTGTTGGGCCATGATTCTTACTTACCTTAGGGGTTAGGGCTGAGGGTTTTAGGGTTATGGGGCCTTTTATAGGGTTCAGGGTTTAGGATTATATGGCCTTTACTTTAGGGTTTAGGGCTGTTTAGCTGAGCCTGAAAACAGCCGAAAGCTTAAACCCGAAACTTAAACCCTCAACCCTAAACCTAACCCCCAATCCTAAAACCTAAACCCTTACTAGCTAGGGCTTTGCGTCATGTTATATTTGCTCTTATTGGGCTTAAGAGGATCTTACCTACTAAGATTGTTCAAAGGCTTTAACAGCACCTCCTAGCTCCTAAACCCTTGACCCTTAACCCTAAACCCCCAAACCCTAAACCCCTAAACCCCAAACCCAGAGACTCCAATATCCCTTGATTAAGGAATATACCTTAAATTATAACAGGATCTCTAATATGATTTAAGGAATATTCCTTAACTAAGGGATATTGGAGTCTCTGGGAACCCTAAACCCTAAACCCCTTAACCCTAAACCCCCAAACCCCTAAACCCCAAACCCTAAACCCTTCAGAAAGCCGCAGGAGGAGCCCAAAGAGTCCCAAGAAGAGGAGGAGGCCACGGACAGCCGCGGTTGGCAAAGAAAGGCCCAGAAGGGGCTGCTATTTGTATTATTATTTTCTACATATTATATTTCATCTATTATATTATACGTATATATATATATATATATATATATATATATATGTATGTGTGTATATATATATATATATATATATATATTTGTATTTATATTTATAAATATTATGTATTATATGTTACATACTAACTATACATTATAGCTTAGATTCTATGCTTGTGGGGATATGGCAAGGTTCGGGGTTCAAGGCCTGGAGGTTGTTTGAAATTTCCACTTTTGAAATTTGGCTTTCGTGGAAGATCGACAAGGAATCTACAGTCTGATTTTATGTAGTGCTCGGGTGGCGAGTTTCGAAGCCAGGGTTTCGGCCACCTGTTTCGAGTCGAGGGCTCAAGCTTTAATGGATACCGCAAACCCATGAAGCCCTGAACCCTAAACCCCGAGACCCAACGGCTGTGGCTCAGGGTCCCAAAGATAAGCCTTTAGCATTACTGTTCTTCCTCATACTATTATTACCAGTATTATTAGTATCATCATTAAGCTTGTAAATATTAATAGTGTAGTTACTGTTATTGCTATTGTTGCTGTCATTGTTACTGTTACCGTTATTGTTATCATCATCATTATGACTATGACTGTTTTCGTCTTGTTGGTATCGTTATGCTGTCCAGGACCCCTGAAGAATGATGTGCTAGTTTTCGAGGATCCGCGCCATGAGTTTCAACTGACGGTGGGTGGCTTTGTTTTTTTCTACAGCGGAAGTCGGAGAGTTTAAGACTTGGGCTCACGGCTGAGCTGGATCGGATGGATGGTTCTATGGTTTATACGGTTTAGGGTTTAGGTTTTAGGGTTTAGGGATATTTTTTGAAGCCCAAACGCAGCGGTCAAGTTCAGGCTTTGAACCGGATATTTATATGAGAGTTGGGGGTAGGGGGTTCGAAAGATACATGACCGCAATATAGGCCCTGAGTAGCAAGATCCTCATGATTGCGGGCCAGGGACGGCGCTGGAGCGGGGGCCTCGGCGAGTGTGCACAGCGCTGATGGCCTAATTAGCCTGCATGGTCGCTAGATCAGGGATGAGCGCTGAAACTTTACCCCAGGAAGCTCTTGTAAGGCTTCATATGTTTCTATGCTTTTGGGCAACTTGACTACTTCTTGGTGGTTCAGGAGTTTGGTGGGTTCAGGATTTTGGAGGTTCAGGGCACTTGTAACGTCCCTGTCTGTCTACCTGTCAGTTGCAGTGCCCACCAGGCTTCGTAACATCAACAAGTTGTAGTCTGATTTGGTTCGGCTATACATAAAGCTTAAACCTTAAACCACGAGACAAGGAAGGATTGCTGATTTACTTTGGCCTTGGGATCTGCGAACTCCCTCAAACCGGAGGATCATTGCATTCGTTTGCATTCTGCACGCTTCGGCTGTTGTGTGTGCGTTGCATATACCGGTGACTTCAAACAAAAGTCAGCTTCAGGGTTGTGGGTTTAGGGTTTAGGCTTTGGGTTTTAGTGTTTAGGTTTTGGGTTTTAGGGTTGTGGGTTTAGGGTTTAGGGCTTATGGTAAACCCCAGAAAGTTGGAAACCGGATTAAGGACAAATAGTGCTGGGATTCCCTGGACATTACTCTTAAGGACTGAGGCTATT
>CAJNDT010000735.1:252500-270000 GCA_905221615.1 Symbiodinium sp. CCMP2592 | reverse complement strand
GGGAGGAGGCATGGGTGCAACCTGCTTCATGCTCAACACTCTCTTGACAGCGACTGCTTGTTGCTAAACCTCGAACCATGGAAATTTCCTGTCAACTTATAAGTTCATTCATTCGGTCATCAATTACTGGATAATTTAGGCCGTCAATGACTAAGGCACGCTGCTTGATAGTACGGCGGGGCTCTTCATGCATAAATCGAGGAAGACAAGAACATTTCAACTTCGACGATGACCATTTGCGTGGTTCTCTTCGCTACATCGTGGTTTGTACTCGTGATACCTATCCTCGTGGTTGTTGGAGGTGTTGGTGCTTGTGATGGTGGTGGTGCTGGTGCTACTAGTGCTGCTGGTGCTGCTGGTGCTGCTGGTGCTGCTCGTGCTGCTGGTACTGCTTCTGCTGCTGCTGCTGCTGCTGCTGCTGCTGCTGCAGGTACGGTGCTGCGGATGCTGTGGCTGCCGCTCCGGTGCCTGTTGCTGCTGCTGCTGTTCCTGCTCTTGCTCCTGCTCCTGCTCCTGTTGCTGTTGTTTTGGTCGTTGCCGTTGACGTTGCTGCTGCCACTGCAGTTGTCGTTGTTATCGTTGTTCCAGAGATCGTTGTTGGTCATTGTGTTTAGCACTATCATGCGGACGACGACCGTGGCCGAGACTGCGACCACGACCACTGCTGTTGCTGACGTTGCCGGTATCAGTCTGAATAAAGCTATTGCGGCTACTCTTGCTTTAACACCATCATGCCCCCCCAAAAGCTACACCCTAAGTAAACGCTATAGTCCTAAAACCTTACAGACCTTAACCGTGACCCCTTAGCTATCGTCAGATCCAGGATTCATGGGACATCTAGATTTCGCCATGGGAAAAAGCCTGCGTTCAGCTACGTCCGAAGATGCCAGTGCGTGAGGATAGGGTTTTAAGGTCTTGGGTACTTGAAGGTTCATGGGTAGTTATAAGATGGGCTATAAGTCCCCTAATATAGGTTATAACCATAGTTCTGCTTTTGTAGCCATACTTCCAACTACCCAGAAACCTCCAAGTAAGGTTTATCGTTGAGAGAAGCCTGTTTCTGGCCCCTCTGGGAGCGTACATCGAAACACTAGCGGCTTTCTCGAGTCGGGTTTCAGAGTTGAGGGTTTTGTGCAGCAGGACAGCGGGCTGGAGCTATTGGGAGCCGATTTACCTCAACTCCAACCCTCTATATGGCCGTGTCTAAGCTCCTTCAAGAAGGGTCCTCTAACTTTTTATTAGGAGGGGTGCATTCATCCAACCTCTGCATGTGACCTTTGAACCCTTGGCATACAGGCTTACCATCATAAAGCAGAATCTGAGATGTCAACAGCCCGGGCCCTCGCAGATCCTTTGAGGTGCGGCTTCTGCCACAGGTGAGTTGGCATCGACAGCGTGGAATCTGGGGCTCAGTAGCAGGTTTATGCATGATAGTTGGCACAGGGGTCTGAAGAACTGCTACTAGTATTCATTGATGGTCGCTGAAAAAGAGCAAAACGCAGAATATGCAATATCTCTTTTGGGAGGCATCAGACATGGCAAGACCATGTATCTCAAAGCCCTACTGAACAAATGTCCGAACCCGTAATTTAAGCCTGAACTAAACCCCAAACCCTAAACCGTACGCCCTACGATGCCTTGCCCTACCTAACCCTACCTTACCTTACCCTACCCTAACCCTACTACCCCACTCTGCCGTTACTCTACTCTACCCTACCCCCCCGCTATATTCCTCAAAGCCTCCGCCCCCTGTAGTCGGGAGTAGCGAACCAAGAGCCTGAGCAAGGAACCTAATCCTCCAGGCCTAAACGCTGAGGCCTAAACACTAGGGCTTAGGTCTTTTAAGTAATTTGGGGTATAGGCTTTACCTAGACCCCCCAACTACCCTCTCTTGTAGCCCCGAATTACCTATTAATGAGAAATATCAGAGCCCTTTAAAGGGTACTTGGGGGGTCCTGGTAGGGTTTAAGTGTTTGGGTTATAGGGTTTGGGGTTTAGGGTTAGAGGATGACAGGATCCCTTCGGGGTTCCTTCTAGAGGTGGACACCTCAGCTTCCCGTGGGCAGCGATAGAATCCGAACTCAAAGCAGGCCTAGCTTTTGCCGGGGATAGTTAAACTTTGTAGCTCGGAGAAGGAAATTCTGCAAAGCCTGGCAGTTCGGACGTATGAACCACTGACCGAGGTTTGGGGTTTTGAGGTTTCGGGTTTAGGCCTCATGACTACAATGCGTGGAGCGAGGAGACTGTAGCCAGCTTCCGATTCAGAGGTGTGTCCTCTTTCGAGGTCTCCAAGACTCGAAACCGGAAGCAGCATCTGCAAGCCTGGAAAAAGCTCGAATCCGTACTCCATGCACTGCTGAGTCTGATTTCTGCCGTCATCTTGAGAAACCCGAGGGCTATGGCATTGTTACAAGTCTGAACATGTGTACCGATGTACCTCTCATTTGCTACCCAAAGAACGTCGGGGCCTTAAGAGTTAGACGAGGGTCTTCGGGTGTTTATTTTCCTCGAAGATGGACCCTAAACCCTAAACCCTAAACCCTAAACCCTAAACCCTAAACCCCTAAACCCTAATTACTACGACTACTTCTCTCAGGCCTCAAGTTTAGCCCTGGCCCTTTAGGCCCTAAACTCCTAAATCTTATACCCTAGCAGCCGAATTCCTAAACCTAAAGGGAACTCCAGAAAGTTGGAATATGGTTTCAGGGTAGGATACCTTATAATTTACCTTAAAGGGCTTAGGATAATCATATTCCAACTTTCTGGCTTTTATTGTAAATTCATGCCCCGATACTACCCGGATACTAGCCCCGTAGAATCTGAAGATGGTGCCGGAATCAATTCTAAGAGTATTCCACGGTATTCCTTTAATTTAGATTCCCTATGTAACTAAACTATAATATACCGCAAGACCTTGCTGCATGATAGTTGCAATAGGGGCTACTGCAGGGGTTGGGACAAGTAGTGCCAGCATTCCCTTATAGCCCCACTATGATTATTATAGTATTATCTACCCCGATCAAAAAAGACTCCACTAAGTACTAAGGTCCCTGTGGTAGGCTTCCCCACCTTGATGCAGACAAGGCGTCGGTTTCCATGTTGATCTGCATTGATTTGCAGAGGAGTTGAATCCCCAAGGGAACCTGCTTGCACACTCCGGCCTTCTTTAGGGTTTAGGGGTTTAGGGTTTTGGATTTTGGGTTTAGGGTAAGGACCAGTAACCTAAACCCCCAAACCCTTAAAACTTTTTGGCCTTGTATATTAACTCTATCGTAGCAAGATTGAGCATTTTGGGGCCCGGTTGTTGAAAAAGAGAGTAAACCCCAAACCCTGAACCCTTGAAGCCGTCTGAACCCTAAACCCCTAAACCCTATGAACCCCTAAACCCTATAAGCCCCAAACCCCTGAATCCTACAAACCCCAAAGCCGTAAACCCTAAACCCCTAAACACCTATACCGTTGCCATTAGCGGCTTGAAGCGCAAGTGCAGCATCACCTACGCCGAGTGCTTCATGAAGACCGTCCCGAAGCTAGGTCGTTCATTGTGTCATGGGTTTTTATTGGTTGTTTTAGCTTAGCTCAACACATGGCGCGAACCAGCGAGAGTCGAAGACTTAAGCTCAACACCAAACCTCGAAAACCAAGCCCCGAAAGCCTAGATCCCAACCCCTGAACCCCAACCCTAAGCCCAGCTTTCATCCGGTCCTCAGCTCCCCTGCAAGCCTCAGTTTCAGGGGTTGGGCCACCCTGCTTCCGCACCCCGCACGGACAGCGCAGGGGGATCCGACAGCTCCTGGGTGGATTTAAGTTAGAGACCCAAATAGCACATAGGCACAACACTTTATAGGGATATCCCTGCCTGATTGCGCTCATTATAAGGGGGTTTATATGGGATATCCCGATCCTTATTTTTGCTTATGTACTTTTTGGGGGCTCTGTTTGAGGGCTTATATGGCTTGCTGTCATGAGCGTTGATGCTTCTTGGGCACTTTGGCATGAAGGGGTTTCAGGATAAAACAAAGGCTTACTGTAGGGTTGCAAATTCCTCAGAGCTTTCGTCGTAGTACAGAAATTTGGGTTCAGGGATTTGTGATTCCAAAATCAGCCACAACAACAACAGCAGCAACAACAACAACAGCAACAACAACAACAACAGCAACAGCAACACATGCAGCAACAACAGCTAAAGCAGACACAACATCCACGGCAACAACAGCTACAAAAGCTGTAACATCAACCACAAGAACAACCAGCGCGCTGCCACGACCACAACCAGAAGCACCCGCCACCACAGCCAATGCCGCAAGGCGGCAGCCACTGCCACAACCACGACTTAACCACAACCGCAACTACAACGACGGCTACGACGACGCCAAGAAAGATACAGTACCACTGTTCAATAGCTGCACCCATAATCAGCATGAACACCGGCATTCGACGCTGCAGTATTCAGACCACCCCCTTGCGCAACTCTGTGTGACTGACGGCTAAGGCTTTGTGACCTCGCCAAACCTTAGCGAGCGGATCCACCACAGCCATAGCGCCGAAACGTGAGCAAGGCGGGCCAGCCTAACGACCCTAAAGCTCGTAGCCCTAGACATCCCTACACCCTAGATTCTGCTATTTTGGCCTCGCGTTAGTAGCAACTCTTTCCGGCGAAGTCTCGACATGTTTAGGGCTGTGGTGGTATGGCCGGCTTATATACTCACTATGCTTGGTGTGTTACGTAATAGGTTCGTTTCTTGACATCTGGGCCCTAAAGCCTACACCCCTAAACCCTAAGCCCCTTGAGCCCTGAACCCCTAAAGCCCTAAACCCCTCAATCCCAAGCCCTAAACCCCTAACCCCTATAGGCCCTAACTCCAAGCCCTAATCCCCTCAATCCCAAGCCCTAAGTCCTAAACCCCTGGAGACTGCCGGTGTGGGTCGGGGGCGCCTTTCTCATATGGGTGGTTGTCAAAATTACGATCCCTTTTTAGGTCCCTACTATAGTACGGCACCTAGTATTTAGGGGACCCAAAAAAGGGACCATAATTTTGACAACCACCCATATTCCCAGCAGTGCACGTCGGAGTGAGGATATCCCTAAGGGTCCATGTGCCCAAATAGGGTTCCTTTATGGGGCTTCCATAAGGGTTCCGTTAAAGGGATCCAGAAGGGTTTAGGATATAAGGGTCCATGTGCCCAAATATTTCATACTTTGGGCCCAATGTACCTATATGGGGAATAATTTAAGGCCAAAGTATATACTATCTGGACCCTTAGGGTATTGCGTAGGGTTGGTTCAGGGTCGGGGTTTAGAGGATTTAGGATCTAGAGCACGCCCAAGTGTTTCCAATGGGTTCAAACATGGTGCAAAGGGTTCCAGAAACGCCACTACTTGGAGGTTCATGGGACTTAGTAAGTCAGGTTATAAGTACTTTTATTAGGGTTATAAGTAGTTATAAGTAGAGTTACCCTAATTATAACCCTAGTTACTTTGTCCCGTGAACCTCCAAGTAGTCACTAGAGCCTTCTAGGAGCGCCAGGCGTGTTGCTGTTCTGGTCGCCCTTCTACCAGGGTTTCACTAGGAGTCTGCAACATGGTGGCCACATCCTGTGGAGAAAGATCCCCATGAATTCGAACCCAGGGAAACAAGGCCAAGGTACACGCTCAACAAAACCGAACTGTACCCATCGAGGCCTTGACTATGAAACCTAGACCACACGCATCCGTTAACCCTTGATCCCGAAACCTTGAATCATGGGCGGCGTCCGGCCATTCTCAATTACCATCCTCCGAAACTACACGGCTTGAGGGAGGAGCACACTTGTAGCGTTTGCCGCGCCAAGTCCATCTTTTCGGAATTGTCCTGTTTGTTCCCTGCTATCGGTACATGAGCGACTTTGGTTTACATCCCAGGCAAAGCATCACAGCGTTTAGGACTACACCTGACATCCTATTCCAATGCTCACACTGCATATCTAAATCGTATCCCTTAAAATGCTATAAGGGCGTTCATTGAGAAACCGAACCAGCCCACACCCCCGACAAATCAGGTGCTGAAAGCACCCTAAACCTTAAACCCCAAAAACCCTAAACCCTAAACCCTAAAACCCTCAGGTGCTGAAAGCAAGGGGAAGGGGAAGGAGCCACAATCCTCGGGCAATTGGCTTCAGCAGGACGGGACAGGGCTCAAGGAATCGATTCGGGGTTTATAGGGGCTTTATTAGGGTTTGTTAATGCTTTTAAGCCAGTTGTAATTTTAGGTTTATGGAGGCTTTGATAGAGGAATTATTCCTTTTGGCAGTCATATTAAATATATATATATGGACATACATACAGGTAGAGGCTTTAATCGTTGCTTTTGAAAAGTTATAGGGCTTGTGTATGATGCATGCGGCCTTTAGGGCTTATAGTGTTTGGCTTCAACGGATGCTCGAGTCCTCGAGGACTTGCAGGATTGGCTTGGCATTCCAGTGCCTGTATTTTGTACCTACGCACCCAAACGCAAGTAAAATAATGACGCAACACCTGTAAAAGGCCATTATTCTACATACTTTGGGGGTCCAGGTAATTATGCGAGTCCGAGTACCTGTAATTGAAGAGCTTTAGGGATCATACCTTACCGTTTTGTAGGGTTTGGACCTGCAGGTAGCGCTGCTTATCATGCATTTCAATTTTCCATGTGCCTGCAAGTTAAGGCTTCCGGGCGCTATATGTTCTTGTAAATCCGCTACTCGTCCCATATGGGAGTTTCCAAAATCAGGGGACCCTGATATAGTGCCCTAAATAGTAGGATCCTTATTAACAGGACCCCAAAATAAGGTACCTCCTGTGCTCATATGCTTCGATCCGGAAGGATCAAGCCTCTACACGGGGACTTCCAAGCTGAAGTACTTATCCCTAAGGGTCCGTGTACCCAAACAGTATATACTTTGGCCTTAATGTAGTCCCTATTTAGGTACTTTAGGGCCAAGGTATGTATTGTATGGGTACATGGACCCTTAGGGTATTGCATGGGTGGATGGTTGTGGCATGGGCTTCAGGGTTTCTCAGAGTTGCCTGGGTAGTAGCAGTGTTTGTTTATTCCGAAGGTTCGCTAGTATTTGGTTTTTGTATTCATATGGGTGGTTGTCAAAATTATGGTCCCTCTTTGGGTGCCCTAAATACTATAGGTGCCGTATTATAATAGGGACCCTAAAAGGGACCCTAATATTGAAAACCACCCATAGCCCCCGAACTTCTACGTGAAAATTTGGGGCTCCTGACTCCTGTCTCTGGCAGTAGGGTTTATGCCATGTCAAGACACCGTTCACGCGGCTCTTCGACCCTTAACCCGTCGGTCTGTGTCAAGAATCCTAGGCCCTGAAATCGCTCCAACACTCCAACTCCAGAAAAGTCACCAAATCCTGACCCTCAGACAGAAGGTGTAGGGTCGCTTAGAGTAGAAGCCAGAGAGTTGGAGCATCATTATCCGCATGCTGTTATAGTGGGGTATAAGGTAAAGCATAAGGGATCCCAGCACTATTCCTCGTAAAGCCATGCTCCAAATTTCTGGCTTCTACTACAGGGTCTAGGGTTTAGGAAATTACAAGCTCCCAAACTTTAAGTTCTGCTCAGCAGCACAGGTTTGCCCTTTCTGTCTGGGCCGGTGCCCGCTCATGACGAGCGAGGCCAGGTAAAGGGCTTAGGATTTTCTGTTCGGGTTTGGTTCGGGGGCATCCAGGGTTGAGGCTTCCGCGCTTCAGTCAGGGACATGGGAGTAGTGAGTATGCTCAGGGGTACTTTTTGTTGTTTCAAACCTTTGGTTCCTATAATTCTTAAGGTAGCTGTAAGGTCTGCTAGGGGTTTAAGCTCAGTACAGAATTTTGGGTGGAGTGGGTTCAGATGTTGCTGAGTAAGTTTTAATTTCAGAGATGCAGGGTATATTGGAAAGAGTATACTTGGCTGAGGTTGGGACCTTCTTGTGCCCGGTTTCAGGCTTTCGAATGAATTGAGTTAAGGGTCCATCTTCAAACTTTCGGGTTCGGGTTTTGGCTCAAGCATTTCAGTGATGCTTCGGACTCAGTGGTCAGGGCTCACGCTTTGTCAGCAGTCGGGATTGGACCACAGTCGAGTTTAGGCTAGAAGGTTCCAGGGTTCCCTGAGCACGCAGAGCATGAGACCGAAAAGCTATTTCGCTGTGGTTATAATGGCCAGCGGCATGATGCTCTTCTGATTATCAGCATTCTTCTTCTGCTTGCACGACCATCCACTAGTGCGTTATGAGGTTTCAGGGTCTATGACCAACTGGGATTGAGTTTCAGGCCTCTTGGTTTCCGATGCGACGCATCAACACATCGGAAGGTTTCCTACATATCCGGCCCAAGAGTAGCTTTTTCTGCCGGGTTCTGTTCCTTCAGGTGCCTTATTGCGGGCTCCTCATCGGTGCCCCTTAACCCTAAACCCTCCGACAACTTCTACAGTCTTCCCATCGGACTTTGATTGAATCAGTTGACTGGGCCTTGATACAAGCTTGGAAACGGAGCCGCTTCTGCCTAAACCCCCCCAAAGTAGGTAAAACAATGGCCCAATACCTATAAACGGCTATTTTTTCACATACTTTGGGCGTCCAGGTGTTTATGAGCAGAGGAATGTCCGGAACGCTCCCGCGGCACGCCCTTGAAATGTGAATCCGGTGAGATTTTTGCACACGGTTGCGCCGGAAACCACTTGCCGGAGTATCCATTAGGTGCTAGAGTTACAGGGCTTCCGGATTCAATACAAAGTCTGTCGCCTGGCCTGTCTACTGAGATCATGATACGGGTTCGACGACGTGACGAAACGGCAACATAAAGCACGAGCGTTCTCCTACCCTCCCACTGAGTTTGGCTCAGAACCTCGACAGCGGACGTGCAATGGTTTCGTTCCACGTGAACCGTAAGGCAGTTGGCCATAAGCGGCTTAAGCTCCATATCGGAGATGTAATTTTTGGGAGCTGTGGCATGAGGACTCGGTTCGAGCTTCTGAACTGCCTGCCCTAGACTCTAGTGTCTCGGCAGCTTCATTCGTGTCATATAAATATGTTCCATGATCCCGAAACCCCAATTGAATATAATTCCGATGCACTTAAGAACCCAAGACTGAAATCCTCAATCCCGAAGCCATGTGCAGGTCGCCCCCTGCATGCCGTTTGATTGGTGGCGGCGTGCGTCAGGCAGGTCTTGCAGCACCCTAGCTGTGGAATGATGGTCATTACCCAGTGGGTCCATGTACACTATATACTACTATGGAACTAGGTCCCAAAAGACCGTCCTTATTATGATTTTGGGGACTTAGTTGCATAATAGCAGTGTATATGGACCCTCTGGGTTATAGGAGCTTGACAAATTGCCAATGCTGTTCCTAAAGGTTCCTTATTGCAGTAAACCTTTATCATATACCCCGAAACCCTGGTCCAATTATTCAGGCCCCTACACACTATCCTTATAAGATCCCGTATAGTGGTAGCTCTGATAGGCCCCTTTACAGGAACCCTACTTGGAGGATCATGGGGCTTAGTAAGTAGGGTTATAAGTACCTGAATTGGGGTTATAAGTTGTTAGAAGTAGAGTTAGCCTAATTATAGCCCTAGTTACTAAGTCCCAGGATCCTTTAAGTAGACCCTAAACCCTAAACCCCATAGATCCCTTTAAGGAACCCTATAGATCCCTTAAAGAACCCTTACTATTCAGGCCCCTACCTTGCAATCCAAAGCCGGTGGTTTCGGTTCCGGAAGCTCCTAAGCCGTACACAGATTCCTACTATGCGGATTCCGTGGGAGTTTCCGAAAATTAGGGGGTACCTTATTTTGGGGACCTTATGAGGATCCTACTACTTAGGGTACTCTATTGGGCTCCCCTATTGTCGGAAACTCCCATATGGAATCCCTATCTCCTGAAACTCTCACCCAACCGTACGCCTACGGCTCAAGTTTGTAGTGATGTACCCTGGATCTCCGAACCCGAAGTCGTTTCAAGACGTTGCGAAGAGAAGAAGCATGATGCGGTCGGGGGAAAGGGGGGGGGACCTGTCACTCCTCATGAAGTTGTTCAGATGTGCCTCTGTGTATGTACAGGCATGTAGGCATGCATGGACGGATCAATGGACGGAGGGAGGGAAGGGGGAGGGAGGGAGCTGTGTATGGGGTTGTTTTGTAACTCTGTACTTCTGCGTACTTATTATGTATATGTATGGAAGTACAGTATATGTGTACGTGTGTAATGCACGACTGTAATGCAGTGTACGGGACTGACATGGAACGACATGTTATCCTGCGCTATACTGCGCTAAGCTATGCTATGTTAGTGTGTATGCAGCCTTGCAGCCATGTGTGTACGTACGGGACATAGATGTAGGTACGTACGCATGTAAGTATGCAAGTAAGCACATATAGATGTATCCACAACTTTCTGTGTAATTATGTATGATGTACGCTACAGACTTCCCAAAACCTGGAATCCGCCCTGCTGTGCCCCCAAGAGCCAACGCCCTAAAACCAATGACTTGAAGCTTACACCCTAAACCCCACAATTCTATAGTGCCTGAAACCAAAAGCCCTGCAAGCCCCAAGTGTTAGGTATTTGGGCCACATACTTCTAAAGGCATCTACAGCCCGTAAACCCTAACACCCGAAAACCCCAAACCCCAAACCCCCAAACCCTAAAACCCTAAACCCTGAACCCCAAAACCCCAACCTGCAACCCTAAACCCGAGCACCCTAAAACCCCAAAAACTACACCCTCTCACTCCGCAGGGCGCCCAGCTCTGGCGGGCTCCGAAGGCAGTTCCGCTGATGCCTAATGACGACTTCCTCGTAAGCGGTGAGGGGAGTAAGGGGAGCCACTTTCCCAAAGGCTCCATGTACCTTTACGGTAGATATTTAAGCCTTAAAGGGGTCCCTATACAGGCCTATAAGTATCTACTACACGGGTACATTGAGCCTTAGGGTTTGGGGAGTTGACATCTGGGTGCTTGCTCATGTTGCAAGTTTCTGTATGGTCGGTGTGTTCCCGTTGCTGAGAATACCCCCCCACCCCCGTAAGCCCCCGGTTTAGGATTTGGTTTTATGGTGTGGGTGTAGGGCTGAGGACCTGCTGAACCAACCCGCCAGAAAAATCTTCGAGAAACTCTATACATTCCGCATGAAACGCCAGTAGCGACTGATAGCACCGGTCTCTTCGAACACTGTGATGCTAGCTAACCCCCCTACAAAAAACGTGTGTGTATATACATATATATATATACACATGTATATATGACCCTCTATGCCGCTACTTAAACCTCAGGCCCAGGCTAGCACGACATGTCATATCCAAGCCTGGCAAGGACCTCACTTATGGTTGGTGTCAGTTGCAGTCTTATTCACCGACTGCTGAAGGTGCCTGATCTGTTGATCTGCTGGCAGGGGTTATGGGATCAGTATTGGAATGATGGACCTGGCAATTTCCATGAGCCCCAAGACAGCTTCCACATAAATCTCAACTCGCCTTGAAACCTAAACCCTTACACCCTAACTTTAACCGCTAAACCCTAAACCCCTCCACCCTTAAACCCTAACTCGCTTACGTAAAAGCAGCAGAAAGCCCCCAAACCCATAATTCTACAGAGCATAAACCCTCACACCCTTAAACCCTAAATCCTAAACCCCTAACCCTCAAACCCTACACCTCCCGTGAAGGAACCCGGAAGCTCCAAAGCCCGTAATTCCACAGCCCATAAACCCTACCACCCTTAAACCCTAAATCCTAAATCCCTGGCACCCTAAAACCCTAAACCCCTGAGTCGCCTAAAAGCCACAGAAAGCCCCAAAGCAGGATCACAAAACCGGTCGCAAGATGTCTGCCGCCGACTCAAGGAGGTGCGCCGTAGACCCTGAATTACGATAGGGGGCCTACTCCCAGTAGGAGTTGTAATTAGAGTAAGGTTCCTTTAAGGGTTCCTTACAGGGGGCTATAAGGGATCTATAGTAGTGTTCTATAGTATCGGGGCCTTCATAATTAGTTAGAATAGGGTTTTGGAGCCCTTTATACTATTTCTTTAACCAGGAACCCCAAAGGTATTGGTAATCATTAAGGTCCTATGTTACCGTCTCATAGACCCTTCAAGACCTACTATTAAATTAATCACCATAAGGGCTCCGTTGGGAGGCCCCGTGGACCTTTTTTTGGGAAAGGGGTGGAGGGTGGGCTTGGTGTGCAGAGATTAGGGGAGGGGAGTTTGGGTTTCTGGACTTCTTGATTGGGTTGTTATGTGGTTTAGGGTTCAGGGTTTTGGTTTCGAGCGTTTGGAGCTTATATACGTTCGTGTCAGTTGATGCCTGTTCGCGCACGGTCTCCTTGAAGGTTGGTTCTTGTGAGAGGGTTTTTGCTTTTGGTTTTGAGGGCCGCAAAAGGGGTTTTTGAGGGCTTGCTATATGTAGGGTCTATTGAATCTATTGAGGGTTCAGGCTTCCTGAAAGTGCCCACGCAAGGCTTTTTGGGTTTCGACGAGTGGTTTTGATTGGCTGGTGCCCAGGTCTGTGGCGAACGACGATAGGTTAGAAGGGCCCCCATCCTGCAATAGTGATATAATAGGAACATAACAGGGCCCTAATATAATCCTTATAGTCACTACGGTTGATGATATAAATCCTGCATGACCCATAATAAGGAATATACCATAATTCCCATAGTTTAGGGTCATTAAGGTAATGCAGGATTTATACCATCAACAGTATTACAGGGTGGGGGCCCCTTCTAAACGATAGGCTTTCGCAGCTTTTGAGAGTTGAGGACTGGGAGTTTTAGCGCTTTGGGCTTCTAGTCTTAGGGAAAGGATCCCTGAGGGTCTATGTACCTAAATAGTATATACTTTGGCCTTAAAGTAGTCCCTATATAGGTACTTTGGGGCCAGAGTATATGATATTTGGGTACATGGACCCTTAGGGGATATGATGTGGGGCTTCAGAGGCCTGCTAGGGTTGAGGGCTTTGGGCTTCCGATTGCGTGAGGCTTAGAAGCTTAGAAATATCTGCTCTTCATGCCAGAATTCGAGGGACTGTAGGAAGCCTAGGGTCAAGGGTTGATTATTGCTTAAAGCTCCGACGGGCTGTCCGCGCGCACCCCGGCAACATGGGCATTTACTGTGTTTCGCGGGGGTTGCATATCGCAAAATATAATTAGCCTGCTATGGTTTCCACTGCGACACCATCCCATGTACGGCGTTTCGTGTGGTTTTCGTGCAGAGAACATGGCGGCAGCTAGCGTTTCCTGATAACGTCCACTGGCGCTGTGATTTGAGAGCCTCCATGCCCGAACCGTGATCACATCCTCTCAGACCTTTTCCGCCACCCCAGACCATCCACGCCCCAACCGCGATAGCGTCCTCTGGGACGTCACCCAGAGCCTTGGTACCGTCCACTGAGACCTTATCCCAGATCCCACAGAATCCATGCCCGAACCGTGATAACGTCTACGGAGACGTTATCCGTGATCTTAGAGAATCCATGTCCGGACCGTGATAACTTCCTCTATAGGACCTCAAGGTAATCCCAGAGCATCCATGCCCGAAGTGTGATACCGTCCACTAGACCTAATCCGTTTCACACGTGGAGCGTCAGCTTCCTGCAATTCAGGGTCAAAGGTTGCCACGCGATGGTTTTCGCGGATGTTGAGGCTCTAGCAGAGCAACTCGCTCTGTGCACATTCCAGGGCAGGGCAAAGGGTGTAGGCTTTGGGAGGCACTGGGAGGAGATTTGCATGTGCTGGAAGACCTGCAAAGCTCATCATCGATGGCATTGTTCCGCCACCCTAAAGTGCTTTGAATATAGCAGTGGGGGTGGAGAGGAGAGTCAGGTCCATTTTGGAAGTCGAGTCTCTCTTCATACCCTGAACACTGTAGCTCACCTACCACATAAAATACAAAAAGCATCGACGCAGACACACTCTGAAGCCTCTTTTGTAAAGAGGCCGGAGCCCGGATTGAGATCTGACATCATGGTAAGTTCAAGCTAACACAACTTTTAGTTATAACAGCTAGACATACGGTTCATGGAGCCTTGGGGTTTAGGGTTTAGGAGCCTTGGGTTTAGGGTTTAGGAGCCTTGGGGTTTAGGGTTTAGGAGCCTTCGATGCCAGGGCATAGGAGCCTTAGGGTTTTACAGTAAAAAGGAGACTTAGGGTTCGGGGTTTTTACTTGTCTGACCTGAAGTCTATCACAGGCGAAAAGGAGGGACCCTTAATGGGGATACCCTATAATGGGCTATATAATGGGTATATAATAGCTATATTAAGGGTATATACCTAGGGGTCCTTATTAAGGGTCCCTCCTTTTGCCCTCAGATTCTCGAGTCTGAGATGCGGTACGGTTGACGATATATATCCGAGGGTTCCTTCACAGGGCCACATAAGGGTACCTTTAAAAGGAGTTCCTTTAAGGGATGTATACGGTTTTAGGGTTTAGGGTTTAGGGATATAAGTCATGCATTACCCATTACGAGGAAGATACTATAATTCCCATAGTTGAGGGTCCTTAAGGTGATGCAGGATTTATATGCTCTAAACTCTAAACCTCCAAACCCGTAAAGCCCTAAAACCCCTGCCTCGTTGTGCCCAATGCACCCCCACTACCGAAAGACCTGGGCTCTGCACCTTTGGTAACCTAAAACCTTCCTTCTCCTTTTCAATTTTCTTATGGCGAACGGCCTGATAGACCCCCTAGACTTGCATAACCCAAAGCCCGAACCTTTTCTGCAGGGCTAAACCCCAAGGCTCCTATCTCAGACTCGCGACCCGAGACTTTGAGCCACAGGCGCTGGACTCGTTTTCCGCGATGGACGATGACGGCGTGGTGCTTAGCCGACTTAGCCCTGGACCCTAAATCCCTAAATCCCTAAGCCCACTGCATTCGAGTGTTCTTCCAGTGATGACCAGTGACCTGGTTTCAACTTCGCACGCACTGAGCCCCAAGCCAACGTCTTCAACCTAACCCAGAGAGCCCTTAATCCCCTTAATTAAGGAATACACCCCCTAAGGGTTCTGTAAAGGGATCTATAAGGGATTTATAAGGTTTAGGGTATAGGGTTAGGTCTAGGGGACTCCAATACCCTTAGTTAAGGAATATGGCTTGAATTCTATAGGGCTTCATATTATGATTCAAGCTATATTCCCGAATTAAGGGGTATTGGGCTCTCTGGGAAATTACAATGCAGGCTAACCCTGGACCCCCCGCCCTCACGCCAAACTGCACATGCCCACAGGTAAAGCCTACTACAGCACCTAATTCTACAGTGCAAGGGCTTGATGGAACCCAAGAGTTTCAATTATACCCTTCTTCCAAGATCACCGCACGAAAATCGTCCCATATGTAATGTTGCCACGCAGCACTCGGAGCCAAGAAGCATATCCTCCAAGAAAAGAAACACAGTTCAACAACATAAATCCTCACATAAGCCGTAAATGTACGGCCGCTGTTTTCGATCTTGTTATCCTAGACATATGACCCTACGCTCTAGAAAAAACGTACAGAAAACTACAAAATGATATGTCATCTATAGAGCCTTTACAGCGGTAAATCTTTGTATTTTCAGGGGAAGCCCCTAGGCTAAACCCCTCAAACCCTTGACCCCAAACCTCAAAACCCCTAAACCCCGAAGCCGTTAACCCCTGAACCCCTGACAGTCCTAGAAGCCCAGGTGATGGCATCCGGCAAAGCTCTGCGAGCCCATCTGAGACGGCGCTCAAGAGGCTTTCTCAGGAGAGCCGCTTAAAGGAACTGAAGAGCCCTTTACAGGAACTTAAGAGCGCTTCAAAGGAAGGCTTGGAGTTTCGCAAATCTCGGGGGCGCCTGCCCCCCTTCATCAACTCCGCGACAGGCTTTCAGATTTCACAGTTTGGGCATGGGGCTGTTCTTTGCTGTGCTCTCGAGTTTCCGAACATAGGGGACCCTAATATAGTTCCCTAAATACTCGGATCCTTATTATAAATTATAAGGACACCAAAATACGGTTCCCCTAATTTTCGGAAAGTCGCTACAGTGTTTCGCCTTCATCTTCCGAAGCTCCAGCAGTGAAAGAGCATGGAAGAAACGAGTATAGACCCCAATGACTCCCCGGTTTAGGGGTTTAGGGTTTAGGGTTTAGGGGTTTAGGGGTTTAGGGTTTAGGGGTTTAGGGGTTTAGGGTTTAGGGTTTAGGGGTTTAGGGTTTAGGGTTTAGGGTTTAGGGTCTAGGGTTTCGGGCTTAGGGTCTAGGGTTTGGGGTTTTGTGTTTAGGGTTCAAGGATCGGTCGGCCTGACTTGCTATCGGGCCTGGGGCGTATGTTTTAGGGTTTCATTTTCTGTGGACGCGGCTGCAAGCCTACCAACACTGATCTGCAAACCCGAAACCGTGTTGTCGAGAGCATGCCTGCTCCTCCATCTGAGTACCCATCACACTCCGTGTCCTAGATCCTCTCCTCACCCACGGACTCAGAGCCCGTAGCAGATGGCCTGCAATAGACCCCAAATTAGGGGAATTGAATACACATAATTACTATTTTGGAGGCTCCTTATTACAATGATAGTATACTGAGCCCCCAAACCCTGCTCTAATTATAGATTAAAGCCCCTAATTAACCTCTCAACCCGAAGCGAGCCCACTCAGCCGGACTAGGACGTCAAGAAGCAGCTGCAGGTGATGTTGGAGGTCGTCTGGGGATGTTAGAAATCATCGGCATCCCTTAATGCCTTAATGGGTCAACGTACCCAAATAGGGTTCTTCTGGGGATGTCAGCAGTCATCGGTGTTTCGGAAACCCTAAACCCCTAAACCCTAAAACGTAAAGTTTCTCTGACCTCGATTGTAGGATCGTAGTTATGTAGCTTATGATTTGGGTGAATTATTAGGTACTTGGACCCGCAGGGTGATGATGTTAGGAATCATCGGTGTTTCGTTTTTTTGTTTTTGATCGGTGCAGGTTCTAGGATTTAAGGTTTTGGATGTTGTGGGTGCAGGGTGCATTTCACAGGGTTTTCGGACAGGCCTCGACCATACAGAGCTGAATGTTTGTGGCTTAGTGGCTGAGCGGATACACTCTACACTTTTTGGGATAATACTACCCACTATAAAACTGAAAGTGTACACTTTTCTGGGGCTTTTGAACTCAGCAACTAAGATGGTGTTCGCCCGGAAAGAAACGAATTCCAAAGCTAAGCATGGATGCTTTGGCAGGAAGCATGCACGACAAGTTTGAACTGTAGCAAGAACAATCCCTTTAACCCTAAGCCCTAAATCCTAAACCTTGAGGTTTGAACAGCAAGGCATCTACGTATTCGTGTTCTGAAATTATCGTGCTCCATAGTTTTCAGCCGTACTGACCCTGGCCTTTTCTTGAGGAGGGGCCTTCCTATCTTGAAACTGAGGGTCAGGATTGAGAAGGGTGCCCCATTCTCTGAAATAGCACCAAGACATCCGATTTGGCTCTCAGAGAGCCTCGGGGGACATTGCAGCTCTGATGTTAAACTCTCCAACCCCGCCTTAACT
>CAJNDT010000735.1:0-247500 GCA_905221615.1 Symbiodinium sp. CCMP2592 | reverse complement strand
ACAAGTAGGCTTTAAGGTTGCATGGCTAGGATCAAGAGCCTACGAAAGGCAAGCTCGATGCTGGTCGAGGTAGGGTTTGGGAAAAGGGTTGCTGGTTAGTAGTTTCTATACATAAAGTATGTTCCCTCGCAAAAGGGTTTGTCATGCACAGGTTTCATATTCGTTAGGCTTGGGCAACCAGATAGCATCGCAGTGTGGATTTTTGGGCAGAAAATCTGAAGAAGTCATCTCCCTTTAAAATCATATGCCATGCTTTCGTTCCTTTCTGTTTCTACATGGGCAGTACATGATGTAGAGGTTGTCCTGGATGGCAGATGCCATCATTTAGGCCAGTGTTCAAACTTACAAGTGCATGCAGGTGCGCAACGACGTGGTGACGGTAGCCTCCTCAGCTTGCTATCATGCTTTGCTGGCCTGCAATAATTTTTGTGAAATGGCATATGCATGCTTACGTTGGGCAGTTTGCTGTTGTAGGCAAGGTCCAAAGAGTGCCTCGTCAGAACGTTGGAATACTGAAGAACTTGTACTCGGGGTAGGCCACACCATGTCACCGAGGTTCGAGGCATCCCCTACAGTAGAAGCCAGAAAGTTGGAATATCATTATCGTATTCCCTTTAAGATAAAAAAATTAGGTGATCCTACCATTAATCCATATTCCAACTTTCTGGAGTTCCCTTTAGAATCCTAAAGTTCAAACTTGGTCCCTACCAAAGCTGCATGCCCAAGGCCCCTCTTAGCCGGTTTATGGTATGGGGCTTAAGGAGAGTGGAAAGACTAGGCTTTTCAGGCTGTTTCGTCCTTCCCAAATTTCGCATCCCGTGCGATGCAGGTTTTCAGCTTCTCGAGTTCCGTAGGAGGGGCCTAAGAATTTTAGTTTAAGGGTTTAATCGCTTCCCCCCAAAACAAACACCCCCCCTTATATTCAAACCTCCGGCGGCAGGATTTTGAGGTTTCGTTCCCACAAGCGAAAGTGAATTAAAAGCATTACGGGGGATCTAGGATTTAATTGGTTGCAATAGAGCCACGACTACAGTAGTACTAAACAGAAAGGACCAGGACTTTGGGGTTTAGGGCTTGGGGCTTAAGGTTTAGGGCTTACAGGGCTTTAGGGTTTTAGGGTTTAGGGCTTTAGGTAGGGTAGTACTAAACCGACAGGATCGTGACTTTAGGGTTTAGGCTAGGAGTTTGGGGCTTGGGGCTTAAGGCTTTGATTTAATTCGGGCTTGAGGGTTTAGGGCCCATACTCGGATGCCCAAACCTCCCCCTCCGTATCAGGGGTTCAGGGTTTAGGGTCAGCGTTCTGGTCCAGGGTTTGTCGGTGGTGCTGGGAGGAGCACGCAGTCCAATTCTAGATTTCTTCTGCCGAGAAGTCGGACTCTCGTACAGTTCACACACCCACAGTGCGTTGGGGCACCCCCCACACCTGTAATGATGCATGACATACACACATACATACATGCAGCGCAAACGGACTCCGTCCCATGCTGAAGTTTAGAATGGAAAATGGTTCGTGAGCCAATGTTTGCTGAACCTGCCTGAGGGTGCCATCCTCTCCTCTCACAGCTCGCCATGAAAAAGGGACGGCACCCAGAAGAAGATCACGAAGACCAAGGCCGGCCAGGTCAAGTCAAAGTCAAGTCCGAGGAACTCAGAGACTCCAATATCCCGTAATTAAGGAATATATATTTAATTAAGGAATATATATATATATATATACTTATTTATTTATTTATATTTATATACACCTTAAATTACAATAGGATCCTTAATTGCGGGATATTGGAGCAGAAGCCCACCAAGAAATGGTTGGGCAAGGCTGCCACTCTCCTTGGGGCCCTTTGGGGCATGTGGTTGGCCCATTTTGCTCATGGGACCTGCTGGCTTTACTTTGCACCTCTCCCCAGTCACGCATTGTGCCTCACCGTAAGGGTCCATGTAACCAGATAGGATATACTCTGGCCTTAAGGTATTCCCCATATAGGTACATCGGGCTCCAAAGTGTATACTATTCGGATACATGGACCCTTAGGGTCAGGATCTCTGAGGCACTACATTTGCGTGCTGAAGACTTCAGCTTCCAGGCCTAGATTGTGTGCATCGGCCCTTGAAAGGCCAGGCTGGGTTCAGAAAGCCCATGATTCCAGACATCCAGAAAACACGCGCTTTTTCGGTGGTACGCTACACGATAAGTGATATGATACAACTAATATAGGAGCCTGAAGAATTGCCAATACGATTTTGAGGGTTCCTTGTTAGAACTATAGCATAGCGGGCCCCAAAACCCCGTTCTAATTGTTAAACCCACTATATTAATTAGCCAGGCCCATGTACTAGAACCTTTCTGCAATGGTAGTCACGGACATGCCTCAGGCACGAGTTGAAGATGTTCGTGTTGTTGTCCCAGTTAGTAGTGTAGTCAACCTTTAACCTTTTTTGAGTAGTACAGCCCCGATGTAATCCCTATATAACCAAAAAGGTTAACCTTTAGTTCCCCATGATACCCGACCAATAGGTTGTCCTTTCGGACATAAGAATGGCAAGACCCAAGCGACCTCAAAGCCTGCACCTAGTAGTTCAATCCAGGGTACAGGGTTTAGGAGCGAGACCCTAAACCCTAAGCCCCAAAGCCCTAAACCTAAACCCTAAGCCCTAAACCCTAAACCTAAACCCTAAACCTCAAGGCCCAGGCTCCTCGCACAATCTCTGTTGAAGACAGGTAGAGCCAAACAAGTATCCCAAAGGGTCCAAGTAATAGTAGAGTATATACTTTTGGGGCCCAAATACCTACTAAGTACTTACTATAATGGTACTTGGACCCTTTGGGTATAAAGTGTCGCTGTGTTTTGGTTACGACTGCCACGGCGCTACTTCCCCTTCACCCTGCCGCGCAATGCCTGCAGGAGAAAGCCTCCACCTAGAGCCTTGAAGCTGTGGGTCTAAAACCTCAGCCCTCAGCGGCAAACCCCTTACCGGCTATTACACACCACACCCTATACTGTAAGCGCCAAGCCCATAAAAACTATACCGCTATACCTTCAGAGCTTAACAACCCGCGACTTTGTGAGCATTCATCCTAAGAAGCCTTGGTAGAAGATCAAACCGACAAGATTGTAGGGACCCAGCGGCACAGGTAGGTCTAAGTAGGTTGTCTACGTAAGGCGAGGGAATGAAATTTGGATTCTATGGCCAGGTGTCAGTTCCCAATTTTACAGGAAGACAAAGAAATCGCACGCTTCCCTCAGTGTTCTATGTGATCCCATAGCTCTGCAACGGCCTACTATGGAGCACAAGTCAGATGGAATCGCAGCCGGACATTGTGATAAGTTCAACTATGTTCCTTAACTAGAGCCCCATATAAACAAACACCCCTATGACGCTCTTATACAATAATTATTACAGTAGTTCTATAACACCGGACCAGGACCTTCACCAGCGTTGTGTATCCTTATGACCCCTTTTTTTACCATTCGAAGAGAACTCGTCAAAGCGCCCAAGTACAACCTCACAACCCGCAGAAAGCCCTGCAAAGACGTCCCTAAACCCGAAACCTTCTACCCTAAGGCCCCGAAGTAGTTCCTTTTTGGGGTTCGTATATAGAATCCCATAAGGTCATCCCAAAAAGGAACTACCAAAAAGGAACTACTTTGGGGCCTATGGGAACACCCAAAGGGTCCTAGGGGCTCGTATGGGGAATACTTCCCCAAATCGTAATAATTCCTAATATAGAAACCCTACATTCTACCATACAGGTACTTTGGACCGTTTGGGACACCGAGGTGTTCAGTGCCGTCGTTCGCTTGGGCAGCGGCCTCTCTGATGAAGACCCGCTCCAACAGCTGCCCGGCATGGTTGGACCCAAAGACTCCAAGATCCCTGAATTAAGGAATATACCTTAAATCAAATTAGGGATCCTACTATATTTTAAGGTATATTCCTTAATTAAGGAATATACCTTAAAATATAGTAGGATCGCTAATATGAGTTTAGGTATATTCCTTAATTGAGGGATCTTGGAGTCTCTATTAAGGAATATACCTTAAAATATAGTAGGATCCCTAATATGATTTAAGGTATATTCCTTAATTAAGGGATCTTGGAGTCTTTGGGGAGAAGGTTTGGGGTTTACAGTAGAAGCCAAAAATTTGGAAACCCAATAGCCTCAATCCTGAAGAGTAATATATAGGGAATCCCTGCACTATCTGACCCTAATCCGGTTTGCAACTTTATGGGGTTTACTGTAGGGCTTTCAGGGTTTTTGCTTTTAGGGTTCATGGCTTGGATTTCATACTATGGGGCGTTGTAAGACTTCCTGTCTTGTCGGGGTGTAGAACCGTTCTTATAAGGGGCCTTATATGTCATCTTACAGGTGTCTAGCTCTTGTGGCCCTTACAGGCTTCTTCATGTACAGGGGTCTTTTGAGAGGATTTGGGGCGTAGGGTTGGGGGTTTAGGGTTTAGGGTTACGAGTCTAGGGCTTCGGGTTTAAAGTGCAGGTTTCCGGAGGGGTACGGTGTGGACTCGTCATTTCTCTGATGATCCATGTTCCTCTGTGGTATTCAGATTCACCCCATGGTGCCCATGCAGCCCTAAACCCTATAAGCCCTCTAAACCCTAAACCCTGGTCCCTGAACCCTAAACCCTAAACCCCAAACCTCTTTAAGGACTATAGGTGTGTGCAACATGGGTTCATGGACCATCGATCGCCCCTGGGCCCTAAACCTAAACACCCCTGAAACCCAAGCCCTAAAGCCTAATCTCCAAACCCTAAGTTAAGCCCGTTGCCCATGTTCCTGTCTTACGTGCCGAGTGTCCAATCTCAGTGGATTTCGGCATAAAAACCTGCGGTCATGAACCCTAAACCGTCGGTGGATTTACAGAGTTTAGGAGCTTTGGCGTTAAGGCATTAGGGTTTAGTAAGGGTTTGGGGTTTAGGGAGTTTGGGCAAGGTTTAGGATTCAGGGAACTAGGCATTCGGGGTTAGTACGGTTTTAGGGCTTAGGGAGTTTAGGAATTCGGGTTAGGGATGTTTTCTTTCAGACCTTTCCAGGAATTCGTGTTCCTGACAGTTACACCTTTGGTGTGGTAGTACTGTCGAAGAGATCACATGTGTTGACATTTTGGGTTTCGTGTTTCGGGGCCGGGTTAAACTGCCTTTTCAACAGTTCGCACTGAAGTCCATCCCTAAACCCTAAACCCTAACCACAGGTAAAGCCTGTCCCCAAGTTGAGCCCAACATCTTCTTGGGCTTCGCAAAGTTTAGGGAGACTTCTCTTGGCTTCCCTGAACCCAAAATGAAAAACCCGAAACTCGAGGTGATATCCTCAACCCCAATGCGGCTGACTCAGCCCAGGGTTCTCTGCACACGAAGTAGAGAGAAAAAACACCTTACAATAAATCATCTTCTTGCTTGTTATGCTTATTTTTCAGAGCCTTATTTTTTAAAAAAAAAAAAGCGCTGGTGCTCCTTCCGAGCTGTCGAGGTATGGCCACGCCAATCCCCAGTTCTTTGCTCTCCTGGTGGATGGCTATGAGAAGCATGAGGTCGGACTCGTGGGCCCAAAGAGCCCAATACCCCTTAATTGAGGAATATACCCCCTAAAGGTTCTTTAAAGGGATCTATAAGGGATTTATAAGGTTTAGGGTTTATAGGGGACTCCAATACCCCTTAATTGAGGAATATGGCTTATATTACATAGGGCTTCATATTATGATTTACGCAATATAGTCCTTAGTTAAGCGGTATTGGGCTCTCTGGGGGTTCTACAAGGGTTTCGGCTAGGTAATGTGTGCTTTCTTGTTAGAAGGGTCTCTAGCTTTGCTTTGAAAGCTTAAGAGCCCGTGCTCCTTTCAGGGTATGTAGGGTTTAGGGTTTAGGGTATGTGGGGTTTAGGGTCTCGTAAGAGCCGTTCAGGCTGCCTCTGATGAATGAGGTCGCTTTCAGGCTTCAGGGCAGGGGTCGCATTCGGGTGTAGGGTTTCGGTTTTAGGGTTTGGGGCTTGGGGTTTAGTAGGTTTCGGGTGTAGGACTGTCTAAAGTTAATGGTCGGCTGGTCGGCGATCATGTAGTGTCCTTGTCAGGCCAGCTGCTGAGAAACAGGCCGAAGCGTGTACGTAGAATGAAATCCTGTGTATATTGTACCATGCTTGCTTGTGTATATCCTTATGGTTACTAAAGAGATCTATGCATCAATATTTTGAAAGGCCCTCAGAACTACAACCCCTCAAAAGTGGGCAAGGGGACTAGTCCAGGATGCCCAGTAGTACCCTTATTCCCTTTTTGTAGTCCTAGGTTCCTTATAAAGTTACCCAATACCAAAAGGCAGCCCTTTATATTCTTAGGTTACTGGGCATCCTAGATAGTCTCTGGAGCTCCTTCGGTCAAGAAGCCAGCCCTAAGGTTCCATGTGCCCAAATGGTATATACTTTGGCCTTAAAGTATTCCTTATATAGGTACATTGGGCCCAAAGTATATGTATCTATCTATGTATATATATATATATATATATATTCCATTGAAGTACATGGACCCTTAGGGCTAGTGGCATGGGGGTTCACCAATGTCGGATGATCCGGATTTCGTCTGCATCGGTCGATGTGCTCGGCTTTGTGCATGCCCAACCCAGAGAGCCCAATACCTATTGATTAAGGAATATGGCTTACATTATATAGGGCTTCATATTATGATTTAAGCTATATTCCTTAATTCAGGCTAATTAAGGGGTATTGGGCTCTCTGGGTTGGGGTGCATCTTACCGGACGTGTGCAGAAAGAAGCATAGACTGAGGGAGGCTTCTTTACTTTGATGGAAGTTCAAGGATTGCCCACCCGCAAGTAAAGGAGAAACAACGTCGCTATGCAGGCCGACAGGGTTCCAAGGTTCAGACTCTGAGTTTATCAAACTTGTGTTTGTTCTGATCGTCGTTACCGCGTCGGGTTCTGTTGGCTACCACTGCCGCTACGACGGCGACGACGACTACTACTACTGCTCCGAGGACCTCGGCACGTCACCATGGGATTCTGCCAGGTTTGTCAGGGGCAGCCGTAAAGAAAAAGGCAGGCTACCCAATCGTTTCGCATTAACGTCATACATATGCCCTCAGCCTCAAGCGTTTCAAGTGTTTAGGATCTGGAGTCCCTTTACATCCTCGAACCTTGACCCTGTGCTGGAAGATCGCAACGCACTGCGGGATGATGCTCCGTTCCTGTGCTGGGAGCCAAGTGGGAGATCTTCGAAGCATTCCCAGACGACGTTCAGGGTTTAAGGCTTGGGGCAGAGGCCTCCACCCCTAAATTCTCGAGTGTTGCCACCTTGGATCTCGCCGAGGCTTGAGGACGCACTGCAACAGGGAAGTTGAAAGCGTAGAGCTGTGGAGGGTGGGCAGTTTAGGGATGTTCAGGGCTTTCAAACGCTATGGATACTGGATACCAACATACCGTCTGGTGCAGAAACCCTAAACCCCAAACCCCTAAACCCTAAACCCCTAAACCTGAAAAAGCCTTCAACTGTAAATGTTCACAGTCTCTAACGTAAGGACTTGAATGACTTGAACCTCAATCGCGGGGTTGGGTCTAACAGCCTTCGGGCTTATGTATGCTCAAGCGTGCACAGGTCCCGCCAGAACACCTAAGTGTCCAAAAGACCGACAGCTTAGGTACTTAGGCTGAGGAAAGCTATAAGGTCGACTAGCTTTTCAGTGTTTCCGTTAGTCTATGTTTTTCCTGTTCTACCTGTTATTGTTATTACAATTACTATTGCTACCGTTGTAGTTGTTGTTATTGTTATTATTGCTTATGTTGTTATTGCTCTTTTCGTGCCTCCGATGGGCTCTCCTCTCTGGGGGGGGGGCTCTTCCTGCGCCACAGGCGCGACAAGAGAAGCTGGTGAAAGCGTTCCTGTCCCAGATGCAGGCACGGTTTAGGGCTCCAGATGAAGGGGGGTTGGGTGCATTAAGGGGGGGGGGGTCAGAGTTACTGTTTAGGATTCTTGATGCCTCATCACCATCATCATAATCATCATAGTAATCTTCATATTCATCTGCATCTTCGTTTTCATTATCAGCAGCATCATCATCATCATCATGGGTATGTCGCGTATTGTCGGGATCCTGAGATCAGTTCTGCTTTCGACATCCGAAGGGAGCTGCCTTTCCGAGGGTTCTTCCTGCAAAGCCTTGAGAAAAGTCCCCAACCCCACACCCCCGGGGGGATCCAAAAAGTAGATCCCTTAATGGGGGTTCCTAGAAGGTACCCTTAGTAGTATAGGGCCCCAAACTAGGGGATCTACTTGAATCTCTTTCTAGATCCTCCCGGGGATCCCCAACGAGGCAGCTTCTACCCGGAATGGGGTGCCACCAATGAGCCCTAAAGCTTCAAAACCTCAGTCCCTGAAGCCCCAATCGGGGACCCTAAAAAACCAAAATTCGGGGGACCTTTAACCCTACACCCTCAACCCTATACTATATAAATCTCGGACCCTAAACTCTAAGCCCTCAACCCTGAACCCCTAAATCGGGCACCTTCTGAACAGGTCGTTTTGAAGTTGGTTCAGTTCACGCGTCATGAAGTCTTCGACATCTCGTGCGGCTCCAAGCCTTCCAGGGCTTACTTGGGGAGCCATGGTCATGCACGGATTATTACTATCACTATTGCTATTGCTTTTGTCGTTTTTGTACATGAATCGCTTCCCTCTAAGATTAAAGCTCCCCCTCATATAAAAAAGAACTCGCCGCCAGGAGTTCGCGGTATCGGGCCCACAGTTGAATCTTGATTAGAAGCAGTTGATGTTACAAATCCTGCATTACCCATAATAAGGAATATACCATAATTCCTATAATTTAGGGTCCTTAAGGTCATGCAGGATTTATATCATCAACCGAAGGATTGTATCTGTTGTAATAGAGCCACAGACTACAGCAGTACTCGTCAGACCGAAGAGGCCAGAGCTTCAGGGTTTAAGGGTTTACCTATAGTCTCCATTGTAGTTCCTTTTATTGGTTAACCAAAATCTCTACCATAGGATCCGAACCCTAAAGCTGGTTAACCAAAAAAAGGAACTACAAATGGAGACTTTACCCAGAGAGCCCAATACCCCTTAATTAAGGAGTATGGCTTAAATTATATAGGGCTTCATATTATGATTTAAGCTATATTCCTTAATTAAGGGGTATTGGGCCCCTCTGGGTAGGGCTCAGGGCTAAAGCTTTAGGGCTTGGGGATTCCGGGCTTAGGCTTTAGGGCTCAGGGCTTTAGGGCCTTAGGGCTTATAGGGCTTAGGGCTTTAGGGCTCAAGGTCCGGATGGACCGAAATCCCCACGAATATTAAAACAACATCCCGGAAATCTGTTTTTACATTAGGGGGAAGGGATTAGAACAATGAGTATATTGTAACACGTTAACCATTATCCATTATCGAATTTATGCCTGAAGGGCTTGCAGGTTTGGGGGTTTCAATTTGGGGGTTGAGTCTAGAGGAGTGTAGTGCAAGTAGTATGGGGTGGAACTCAGCCCTACATCCCGCATCTGGAACGCGGTTCAACACCCGAAATCGTAAACCCTAAACCCCAAAACAAACGCTTACAGGTAGTGTCATGTCCGCGTAAGCTCGCAAAGCCTAGACCCAAACTGATGCGCCCTAAACGGAATCCTTCGTAAGTCTTTGGACCTTAGGTATAAGCAGCCAGACAAACTTCAGATAGTGCGGTTTTGCCCTACAGCCTCAAGCCCACCGTGCAGGAACTCTTAAAGTCAGCCTTTTCGGAACCCTTAATGGAGTCCTCACGGGCGCCCGGAAAGGAATCCCTAACTCCAAACGGAACCTGCGAACCTGCAGCTCAGCACCCCAGGACAGATGCCTTCTCCTCTCTTCACGATTTCTTGCTGAACCACCAGGACAGACGTTTTTGGGGACCTAACGAATACCGGGTAAATCGGGATATAAAGTGCCGAAGTTGCAGCGAGTAGACTTGTTGCTGTAGGTCTATCTGGGACATGCTAGAGCCGCATGTGTAGTTTCGCTATGGTTGCCTGTGGCGTTGCTGTAGAGGCCCCTAGTATCGGGTCATAGGAGGTCATAATGTGGTCGCTCTTAGTGCCGCACTCGCAGAACTGTGAAGTTACACGGTACTCGAGTCTGACGACATAGTCTTTCAGACGGGTTCTGGCTCGAAGGCACATGCGAGGAGGCAAGATCATTGCGGCCTTAAACCCTTAAATGTAAGGCCCTAAGGGCCCTCACAACAGAGCCAGTTCGATCGAAGCAAGCTCATGCGCAAGAGGGACTAACAACCGGAAGCCAAAGCCCTTCAGACACAACTGCCATGTTTTGGGGAGGACACCTCGGCCGAGTTTCTGCAGGCACTGAGTTTTCCGGTAACCTGAGATTCGTGTTGATGGTTTGTTATGTGCGGTTTAGGTTTTCCTTCGTGTGTGTTTGTGCGTTTTTTGTAGAGGGGGAACGAGAGGTATGAGAGGTGGGCTGAGACGTTGTGGGTTTGCAGTGCAGGGTTGTCCAGTTTCGAATCAGTCGTTTAACTGAGCTTGCGCCCTGGGTACTGGTACTTCACTAGGATGCCCAGTAGTACCCTTATTCCCTTTTTGTAGTCCTAGGCTCCTTATAAAGTTACCCAATACCAAAAATGGGAGCCCTTCCTATTCCTAGGTTACTGGGCATCCTAGTTCAGATGTGTTTCTGCCTCACGAAGATGGGCCCGAAGGGAAATCCTTCCTACCCACAGAAAAGCAATGCAAGCTAATCAAAAGCCGAAGCAGAACCCTAAGGGTCCATCGGTTCTTTATGACAAAGAGGGGTCACGGTTGGCGGTTTAGGGTTTAAGCTGTTACAGGGGTCTTGTGCTGGGTTCGAAAGGATTCTAAAGGGCTGGTGTTTAAAAAAACACACTTTGACATAACCCTAAGGGTCCATCTACCCAAATGGTATATACTTTGGCCTTAAAGTATTCCCTATATAGGTACATTGGGCCCGAAGAATATACTATTTGGGTACATGGACCCTTAGGGGAAGAGGACAAAAGCCAACACAACCTTTCCTTGAAACCAATGTTGGAGGGTTTTCGGGGTTGGCAGTTTTGACATTCCGGTCCTGTGCTTAAGCTTTACATGTGACGCTTCTGGGGATGGGCGTGTCGTTGGCTGCACCTCTCATTGTGGCTTGCTTGTTTCCAAGGGTAAAAGGAAGGACCCTTAATAAGGACCCCTAGGTATATACCCTTTATATAGCTATCATATACCCATTATATAGCCCATTATAGGGTAGGGGTCCCCATTAAGGGTCCCTCCTTTTCGCCTTTGATTGTTGAACATAGAGCTTTCGGGCAGATGTAGCTCCAGGCCAACGTACCCCCCTGCCAAGGCCCCGAAGCCACAATCTCCGATTTGGAATCCCTGGCCCGCCAAATAAGAAGCATTGAAGCCTAAACAGCGTAGGCTAGGGGCTAGTAGACAGACACTCCAAACCCGCACCCTATACCGTAGTCCTTACCGCAAGGGTCCGAGTACCCAAAAATCATATACTCTCCAAAATCCTAAACTCCATAACTGCTAGCCTAAAACCGAGTACCTATTGGGTCCTTTGGACTCTTGGGGTTGGGCCAAAAGCATCCAAAAGCTTCAGCCTGAAGCCTATATAGCCTAAAGCCCAAAGCCTTGCACCCCTAATCCGCACCGCAAGCATTAACAATCGGTTTAGGGTTTAAGAGTTTAGGGGTTTAGGGTTTAGGGGTTTATCGCAGGCGAACTTCCGGGAGTTCTTTACCAGCTACAACAGCCTTCTACAGGAAGGCGACTATGTGACCAAGCGTCAGGCTGGAGACGTGCCAGGCTTTTCCCACCAAGTGACACTCCCTAAGGGTCCATGTACCCAAATAGTATGTACTTTGGCCTTAAAGTAGTCCCTATGTAGGTACTGTGGGGCCAAAGTATATACGGTTTGGGTACATGGACCCTTATACCCTAAGCCCTTATGGATCCCTTATAGATCCCTTTAAAGGAACCCTTTATGGTACCCTTAAAGGAACCCTATTTGGGTACATGGACCCTTAGAGACACTCTCAAACCCAAAGACCTTTTGCAACCCGAGCACTCAGGCCGCAAGGCCCAGAGCTTGTTCACATTCAAGGTTAAGGATTGATCTGGGGCTTACGGTTGATGATAGAAATCCTGCATTACCCAGAATAAGGGATATACCATATTTCCCATAGTTTAGGATCCTTAAGGTAATGCAGGATTTATACCATCAACCGTAGGTCTTCGGCTTTATTGGTATGCATATCCCGTTGCAGTCTCGATATTGACAAACTGCAAAGGTCCGGTAGAATTATGAAGATCTAGATTGTGAAACCCGCAAGACCCCATGAATAAGCAGTTCTCGAACCCGCTTAAGAAGTGTATAAACCATCAAACAACTCCAGACCTAGAGGCTCATACCCTACCCCTTTTTTAGGGCGCCTACTTTTCAAGTTAACAGATCCTAACCATAAAGCCAGGTATCTTAAAAAGGGGTAGGGTATGAGCCTCTAGGTACAAGTCATTCCAGAACCTAAAAGCCAGGCACGAGCTCCGCAAGACCCTGGAAGCAAACTTATGAATTTCACAAAAGCTATAAACGCCATCAAGAACACAAGGTTGAAACCCGCCCTATAAACGAACCGAAGAACCCGATAAAACAAATTTCCCTACGTCTGCACAGAAACTGCAATCCCCAAACCCCAAACCCTAAGCCATGAAGCCCCAAACTCGAAGCCCTAGACCCGAAACTGTGCACCCTACCTAGACCCCCAACTACCTGCCATTGTAGCGCTCGTGTACCTCTGAATGAGAGATATCAGAGCCCTTTAAAGAGAACTTCTGGGTCTTGGCAAAAGGCATGACCGCACCGGTAAAACCCTAAACGCTTTTATTGCCAAAGCAAGTCAGGCCCTCAAGCTCTTGAGCGACCTCCTGCTCGGTCGAAAGTTCATGAGGCCCTATTTTGGGGCTCAGGTTTAACGGTTTTGATTTTGGGGTCTATAGGGTTTAATATAGGGTTGAGGGGCCTGGATAAACAAGGTTTTGGGTTGGGGGTAGACTAGGGTTCCTTTAGAGCGTTTCTTGAAGAATGTTCTGTAAGCGGGGAGTGCTTTCTGGCTTGGAAGCTGGGACTTGTTGCTCAAGCTTGTGCAAGCGGAGGAAACTCAGAGTTTTGAACCTGTGACCGCTGTTGTTCGTCTCTTCACGAGGGTTCCTAGGTACTGTTCTGGAGGATACGTCTCCACATGAGAACAGTATTTCCTAATTTCGAAAACCTACATGCTACTACAATCTACGACAGAAAAAGATACGTCGAAAGCATGTACTGCAGGATACAGAAGAATTCCACACCCTCACTCCGACTGCCGATATCCTGCTCCTGAAAGCCGATAAACTGTTGCAGAGCCGTTCTCTGTGCCTTCAACTCCGCAGAATTCATGGACTTTTCGTCACCTTGATAACCTGTAGGCTACGCAGAAATTCAAACGAGTCTAAGACCTATCAATCCAAAGCTTTTCGCCTCCAGCAAGCTCACCCGTCCGGATCGCCATCATGTCAGGACCTGTTTTTTGGGTCACCGATTTTACTATCATAGTCCTTTGAACAGCCTACTACATCCAGGCAGATTTAGATCCTTCCCATTCCTGTAGGATAATGATGCTCTACATCGGGGACGACTCCTACCTGCAAATTCATATGAACCTGCTGCGGGACGACTCCAAGACCATTCAGCTGGAGGCCGGCCCTTTGGCGAGCTTCGATACACATCCCCAGAGAGCCCGGCTTCATATTATGATTTAAGCTATATTCCTTAATCAAGGCGTATTGGGCTCTCTGGGTCCAAGAATTCCGACCTAACCCGGAGCCCTGAATCAGTGTAAGCTCTAAACCCCCAAACCCCAAAGCCCTGAGCCCCTTAAGCCCTAAACCCTGAACCTTAAACCCTAAACCCTAAAAGCCGTAAACTCTAAACCGCCTTGGCGACTTGAAATGAGTCCTACGCCAAGGCAGCACAAATAACCAAATCCAACCATATCTGGGCACCTAGATAAGATACACTTTAACCCTAGAGTGCGTGGACCTTATGAAGCCCGATACGACGCCACATAAAGCGCGTATAGGAAGCTCTATGACTACCGTGCACGGAGGCGAGGAAGTCACCCGATTGCCTCACAAATATTGTTCCTTGCAGTTCCCCGATGTAGCTATACTTGAGAGGTTTAGGGTTCACGGTTTAGGGCATCAATCTACACCAACACAGTTCCAAGAACTGTTACCTACATTGCCTGGATTGTTACGTGGCAGAAGAAATTCGTGCTGCCCAATGTGCTTAGGCTCCACTGAGACCTCGGTTTCGAGCGTTGCTTCTCTGTTGTGATTTCCCTTCAGATATAGAGGTCGTAAAAATTAAGTTGTTGCAATAATATCGTATGATGTACCCCGAGACTCTGTTGAGACTATTGAGGGCCTTGTAGTTTCTGGACAGTGCCATGCCGGGAGTCGTCCAACCAAATTGGGGCTTCAGCTCAGACTGCTTAAACCGAGCCTACCACTGACAGAGTCCCAAATCTTGTGTTCTTCAAGCATACACACGGCTACATCCTCGATGTCTTTCTGAAGGCCGTGTTCAAGCAGAGATCCCGACCTCAAATCCTAGTCGTATCGACGCAAACCGGAGGGCCCCACACCTATACCCTGACCCCCAAAGCCCTAGACACTATTGGTCCCTAGCGCTTAAACCGATTTTAATTGCCGGAATCGATCCGTTCAAAGCCATGTGAAGTCGAACAAAATCCAGTAGAGTCCCCAAAACACCCTTTCAAGTCAAGCAGCGAAAGCCTAAACCCGAACGCCTAGACTTTAGATTCAAATCCCAAGCCCGAAACCTCTCAACCCTAAACCCTACACCCCTAAACCCTAAACCCCTAAACCCTGAACACCCTACACCGGCAAGCCCTCAGGCCTTCCACATCTTCAAGATCTTCGTGGCAAATCCGAACAGACCGCCGAGAGTGCACACAATTCTATACAAAAACAAGGCGGAGATGGTTTCCCTAAGGGTCCATGGAGTGGTTTGCGGTTTCTTCACCTCTCCACGGGGTATGTACATACATACACACATAGATACATACATTCATTCATCCGCTCACTCGTTCGTTCTTTCAGTCATTCATTCGCTCATTCATTGATTCACTCAGTCATTGATTCGGTCGTTTATTCATACGTTCATTCATTCATTCACTCACCCACTCAATCACTCCCTCCCTCCCTCACTCATGCACTCACTCACTCGCGCATCCACACACTGATTCATTCACTCACTCGCTCATTCATGCACACTTCTTCACTTACTCAATCGTTCATCCATTCATTCATTCATTCACGCACGTCTGTATATGTATCTAAATACAGACAGACAGAAAGATCGATAGACAGATCGAGACAAAGAAACATTCTTAGGGCCCAGAGCTTCGGTGTCTAAAGTTCCTTGACTGACTTTGGCATCCTCCGGGCAGTTTCGAAGACAAGACAAACCCACCTGAATGTCTCTAGTATGCCTTCTGGTATGGGCGCACCCTAAACCCTAAACCCTAAACCACCATTAGTGCTCTAGGACCCAGAGTAGGCCCTTATTCCCTTTTTAAGGCTTTAGGTTCCCTTATAACCCCCATTAAACCAAAAAGGGTACCCTTTTTCTTCGTAGGCTACTCTTAGATCAAGTGCTGCTTCGTGTCCGGCGCCGCATCGGCTGTCTGCCCAAGAACCTGTATTCGGGCAGCCGTCAGACAGAGATCACTCCTTCGGTTTGCCATAAGTTTAGGGTTTAGGGTTTAGGGTTAAAGCCTGCATACCCATAATAAGGTATACCATAGTTCCTTTAGTTTAGGGTCCTTAAGGTACTGCAGGGTTTATATCACCAACCGTAGAACCCTGCACGCAACCGTCTAATACCCCTTTGAAGATCTATATAAAACCCTTGAATTCAATTCCTGGGAATGCCAAAAACGCCGTGGAAAGTATAAAGAACTAATGCTTTTCCTCTGCCGGTTCAAACCCCAAACCCGAAACAGTAAACTCTAAACTTTGGACCTGCGCCAAACGCCTTTGTGCTATAAGCATAATAAGGAACCCCCCCAAGAATAGTATAGGTACTTATTAAATTAAGGACCCTATAGTAAACCCTGACCTCCAAACCCCAAGCCCTTAAACCCGAGACCTGTGCAGGAGCGGCTCATCTGTTTGCTGCACGAGTTAACCCCGCACCGGCCCGAAGACAAGCAGTTTTTGGAGGACTTTGCTTAGTTTTTCTTTGTGGTTTTGGTGTTTAGGGTTTGGGGGTTTAGGGTTCTTTTTCCACGGGGGTTAGAGTGCTTTAGTCCTAAGGGTTCCCATAAGGGCTCTAAAGGGCTATGACAATGAAGAGTTCCAAGCGGTGTTATATACTGCTGTGATTATGGAGCGCCGCAGTGTTTGATTGGGTTTCGCAAAGGTTCCCAACAAAGGGCTCTGCAAAGGTATTTCCGCATCTCGCAGATTAGGTTGTTGATTGGGGATTGCAGGCTTCAATTTGTTGAAATGATAGGTCTTCTAGCGATTGTAGGGTTTAGAGCTTTAAGGACTTTAAGGATGTAGGGTTTGGGTTTTCAGCGTCTGAGGATTAGGCCTGCGGCGAGCCCACGGTTCGGCACTAATTCGGGTTCTCGATGATGGTTCACCTCAAGTGCCATAGGGGCTTCAGTGTGTCTTCATATTGAAGGGGAGATGATCGAATCGAGCTTTCCATGAATTTACCTGGCTGCATTGAAGTGCATCTCAAGCCGGAACATAATTCCGAACACTCATGCTGCAACTCCATCGGCCCTTAACCCTGTCCCTAAGGGTCCATGTACCCAAATAGTATATACTTTGGCCTTAAAGTAGTCCCTATGTAGGTACTGTGGGGCCAAAGTATATACGGTTTGGGTACATGGACCCTTAGTGTGTGGACAAGATCGCAGAAGTTTCTGAAATTGGAGGAGCCGGCATGTGGTTTCGTTTCAGGATGTACCTGCAGCGGATTGTGCCTTACCTGGAGTGCACGTGGAAGGGAGGGGCGCGCTGGCTGACTGCTGCCTTTGGGGAGCACCGAACAGGCTCGCGAACAGGACATCAAGTTTTGCTGAAAACGAACCCTAAACCGTAAACCCTAAACCTAAACCCTAATCCCGAAGTTGCACAAGTGCAAAGCCTGCGGCCTTGGTGGTCTGGCGACCACAAAATGCTCGCTGCCTCACTCCACGCGTTACAGGAAACTGGTGAGGATGCACTGAGTATGTTTGCCTCTGCGGTTTCCCCAAGACCTCACCAATTATGTAGCTTTCGGGCCCTAGATAGAAGGAGCCTCACTATAAGGAACCCGAGTCAAGCACCCTCACAACGAACTGTAAGCCCCGCAGAGTACGTACTGAGGATTGAGGTATCTGGGGTTTCTTCAACCCTCGGGACGGTTCAACATGCTGTTTAGGGTTCAGGGGTCGGGGCTGACAGTTTTAGGGTTTAGGGTTTAGGGTACGGAATTTGGGGCGTTGAGTTTGTGGTTCAGCACCCTCGATCTGATCAACACACCGCATTTAGGGCTTATTGGACCCGACATCTTCTGCGAGTTTATTACTGCGAGTATAAGTTAAAAAGCTGATGCGCAGTGCAGGACATGAAGACTGTCCTAAACAAGTTGGAGGCCGCGCTGCTTTTTAGGGTTTAGGGTGTAGGGTTTAGGGTCTGGTGCGGATCCAATCTCCATGGTTTGGTTGGCAAGTCTGTCTGCATTAATCTTAAAGTGCCTCGAGTTGCTGTAAACCCTCATTTTGAAAGCACAACTACTTCACAGGCACTTAACATAGAAGCCAAAATAATTACCAAAATGAATTTAGGGTTCCTTACTAATTCTGATTATATCATACATATTATACCCCATAACCACAAACCTTTTTATTAAGGCCTCTATATTAAGCCCAGAGACGAAACGGGGTTGTCCTCTGTGCTGCAAGATAAAATGCCATTGATGCAGCTGGCCCACCCTATCCGCCTAAGGCTGCGGTTGAGGGGCCGTCCATGGTACGATGTACTATGGCATGTAGGCAAGAAGCCCCTCGATGTTTGTCGACTGCACCAAGCCTTACCTTGACCCAAATAGCCTACCTTTTTAAGGACTCATATACGCAAATCATAATAAGGAACCCTAAAAATGTAGGTTCGTTAGGGTCCAGGTAATCCTAAACTTCAACCCTCAACACTCCAAGCCGCACACACACACACACACACACACACACACACACACACACACACACACACACACACACACACACACACACACACACACACACACACACACACACGCCCATCAGAAGTTCTATGCATGCACGCGTATACAGGAAAAGCCAGAAAGTTGGAGTATCATTTTCGTAACTCCTTTAAGGTAAATTATAGGGGATCCTACCATTAATCCATATTCCAACTTTCTGGAGTTCCCTTTAGGCCCAACGAAAAATCCTGAAGCCTTCCACTCTACACGATATGGGTGGTTGTCAAAATTAGGGTCCCTTTTTGGGCACCCTAAATATTAGGTATAATAAGGACCCCAAAAGGGACCATAATTTTGACAACCACTCATATATACCCAAAACCTTGAACTTGAGACTCCCGACCTTGCGAACCAAGAAGACCGACAATTGAGTTATATACTTTTTTACTGCCTGTGCACATGTATGTATACATGTACGTTGCACACATCTCTGTATGTATATATATATATATATATGTATATTCATGTTTCTTTGTAAGTACCGTTTTGTTGTGCATAAACAAAAAACCCAGGCTTCAGAAAGGGACGCTGTGGAAACCCTTCGGTTTGAAGGTATCCAAGCCCATAACCAGAACCTATCGGTTTACACGTTTCCATGGCGTCCCATACAAGCATAGGTTCAGAAGGGACCTATTTGCCAGTTGCCCAGCGGGCCAGGTTAGGGATGCATTTGGGATCGTTGTTAATGTTTTTTCAAGCAAACACTTGAAAGGTTGCAAACTTGGAAGAATCCAAGTAGGAAGATGTGTTTTGATCCAGTCGTGGGGTGCTGGACTTGTGGGTGCACATCTTCCAAATGTGCGGCTGCTACTGTAGGATTTGAGCAGTTTCCTTTTTTTTATTACTTTTAATACTATTACTGGTTGTTGTTGTTGGTGGTGGTGATGTTACTATTGTTGTTATCGTTAGGTTATTTCATATGACTCGTATAGTTACTTTGCTATATAACATGGAATGTATTTCTGTGTTTTGATACATACATGTAGAAAGAGTTACAGGTATCGAATATATATATATATATATATATCTCTCTCTCTCTCTCTCTCTCTCTGTGTGTATGTATGTATACCGTGTAGCAATCAGTTGCAAGCTAGTCCTGGAATACGCAGGCTATGGAGCCTCCTCCCCGGCCCGAGCGTACGGCGGCCGCTGGATATCCTGGCAGCCATGAGCTGAAATTCTCTAGTCTTCCTGAGTTGGGGAATTTACGGCTTGGGGTTTAGGGCATGGGGTTGGCCTTTAGGGTTCCGGGGTCTAGGGTGGTCCTGAAGATTCAGACTTGAGTGTATCGGTTTTTTCCCATTCGGAGCTTATAGGAGTTTTGATCTCTGAGTGGATGGTTCTCGAAAGTGAAGTTATAGTAAAAGCCCAAAAGTTGGAAGCCCAATAGCCTCAGTCCTTAAGAGTACTGCATAGGGAATCCCAGCACTATTTGGCCTTAATCCGGTTTCCAACTTTATGGGGCTTACTATAAACCCTAAACCCTAAACCCTAATAGGGTTTTTAAGGGTTCGGGTCGTGGAATTGCAGTTACAGGGTTGCTGGGTGGATATTTCTAGGACTGAAGGATTTTCCCGGGCCCTAAACCCTCAACCCTAAACCCTAAACCAGAAACTCGAAGTGTAGGGCTTCGGGTTTTGCTTTGGCAACATAGTTAAGTACTTAGGGGGTAGTCGTGAGGATGCAAGATTTTGGTTACAGGGTCGGAGGCCTTTTGGGTTGGCTGTGCGTCGGAGGGGTGTGTGGGTGCTGTAGCCATGCTCTGTGATCGTTTCATTTCTCGGAGTGAACTGAGCGCAGGCTGTTAGGCTGGCGACGCCGGTTTGCTTCAGGACTCTGGTTCAGTCCAAACTTCATGGTGGACGTGGAGCAGCCGTAGATGTCTCGCGAGCATACAAGCTCTTGGTGGGAACTGGTGCGTAAAGTCTTAAGACGCATTTCGCGCACTGGCCCTTAAGTCGTAGACCACATCTTGAGCCCGAAGCTGGAAACGTTAGCCGGCCAACCTTCCTTATCCCCAAAGCACAAAGATGTCTAAGCCCTGAACTTTTCAACCCTGGACCATTTTCAATGTGGAACATCGCCTGAGGTGCCCCGGGTGCACCAGCTGCAGAGGCTTCGCCCATGTCGAGCTGATTCTAGGATTCAGGCATTTTAGGGTTCGGTTTAGGGAGCTGAATTTGAGGGTTGAGAGATGTACGGATTTTGGGATTTACGGAAGTTAGGGTCGTGCCGAGGTGACTTCATTAGGAGGCTTTAGTATTTCAGGAACCATGGATTCAGGATTTGGGAAGTTTCAGCTTTTTGGGGGTTATACGGTCCTGCCGCGCTAGTGTTGTCAGGCGGCGATTCTGTTCGGTCTCAGTGATGTTAGAGTCGTGCTGAACTGCTCGTATCAGCATTTAGGGCCTTTCTGATTCGGGTGGTTGATTGAAACACCTGTTCCCGCCTTTAGCTTGAATTGGGAAGGACTTACCTACTTTAAGACTCCAGCTGGCACAAAGTAGGTACCCTCTACACACTTTAGAGGCCAAAGTAGGTAGTATGTGTATACTTGGAGTCTCAGGGCTACAAGAATCCTAAACTCTAAAGCATCGTTGCGGGTCGGGCGGTTGGCTTTGCAGTTGTCGCATGTGAAGATTAGGACGATGGGCTTGGGGACGTGAGCGGCACAACGTCTTGTCGCGGCTTTGAGACGCCATGATCATCACGCGCAAGACCGAATGAGGACAATGATGCTGATGAGCGGGACGATACCTGTACCGGACGAATATACCTGCTTACCTTGGTGTGCAGTACCCCTCGCAGACGTCAGGGACGGCGAGGCAAGCTGCCTGCCGCCTGAGTCGGAGCCGATCTCGGAGTGGCCCAGCGCGGAGGACAGAGACTGCCTCTGAGAGGGCAATCACACAGTGGATGTCCCATGCACAGAAGGAGTGCCCCAAGCCCTCATCCCGAATGTCTCTAGAAACCCTAAACCCTAAACCCTAAACCCAAAACTCTAAACCGTATTATATTAGAAGCCCGCTATGGGTGTACAGGACCTTCTGGTGTATCTTCGGGCTTAGTCTAAGGCAGGTTCTAAGGCTCCTGTGGTACCCCAGGTGAGGTCCTAAGTCCTTCGCCCGTCCTGGAATCTATCCCTACCCAAAGGCCCCAAAGTAGTTCCTTTTTGGGGTTCAGATATAAAGTCCTGTAAGGTAATCCCAAAAAGGAACTACTATGGGGCCTCTGGGTAAACTCTATGCACCAACACCCCAGGCAACAAAGCCTAAGAAACCCTGCCCCAAAAGGCAGCTTGTCCTGAACTCAGTAGACAAACCCTTAACTAAGTCTAAACACAAGACCGTAGAACCCTAACCCCTAAATCTCAAATCCTAAACAACTCTTTCTTATACCAGCGCCCCCTAAGTCGCTGAGACGTGCCTGCGCCCAGGCCAACCACCCTCCGGGTGACAGAGGCAGAGCGATGGTTCAGGGCGCCGGCTTAAGATCTCCAACATTTAAGCCTCGATCTTCAAAGCATATCATCTTTTAAAGAGCCGTTAGGCCAGTAGTGAAGGTCGTGCTGGTGGAGTTGTCGTCACAGTCGTGGTAGTAGTTATGGCAGAATACTTAAGATGTAGTCGACACCAGAAACAAAGCCTGAAATCCTCCGACCCTACGCCTAAAAGCGACAACCTCTAAGGGGCTTTGGGATTAGGGTTCAAGTATGGTCGGGCCTTCCCAACAAAGTTAGAAAGTGCTTCTCCACTAAAGAAACGGGACGAAGACATGAAGCTGGATTGCAGAGTTTCAATCCAGATACATGATTGCAACACCCCGGTGAACCAGACGCGTTTCATGAAGCAATGCATGCAGCATCTGGAAAAGCCGTAGCATACCGGTGTCGCCGCAGGTGCTGGCGGCACCTTGATTACACGACATTTACACGACCGCGACAACCACGACGAGCACAACGACGACTGCAACAGCAGCAGTAGCGACACAAACAACAACAACAGCAACAGCAGGAGCAGCGGCTGTAGCATCAGCAACAGCAGAAGCAGCAGCAACAGCAGAAGCAACAGCAGCAGCAGCAGCAGCAGCAGCAGCAGCAGCAGCAGCAGCAGCAGCAGCAGCAGCAGCAGCAACAGAGCGGAAGCAGTAGCGACAGCGACAGAGTCTGTAACTGCAACAACAACCGCAGCAACAACAGCAACAGCAACATCAAGAGCAAAATCAACAGCAGCAACAACATCAACAAAACAACAACCACCCCCGCTTCTACCACGACTACGCCTACCTAAGTAACACACTCTCAAGTCATTGTTGCAAGATGTACGGGTGGATTTGGCATCTACATACGCCATTTTCCACAGACCCGAACTGCACTTTAGCTTCTAAGCCCTGGCTTGGGTGCTCCCGTAGCGGCCACAGCGAGTCAGTGAGGTGATCCCGTCGGTTGAACATCGATGTGCCGTGAGTGCTTCCCAATGTTTGAGGGAAGCTGGCATCGCGCCAGTCCAGCTGCACAGGGGCCCTTAGCTTAAAGTTGGATCTTTTAGTCGCGTCATCCTCACTGTCACTGTTGCCCTAGCAGCCCACATTGGACATGCCTTGGCATGCCCTTCATAAGTAAGAACCGTAACCATAGTACAGACCATGTTTCATAGTTCATGGTTCGGGTTGCAGTCGTTGCTCGTTTGGGAGTTTCCGAAAATGGGGGGACCCCAATATTGTACCCCAAATAGTAGGATCCATATTTAAGGATCCCAAAATAAGGTACCCCTAATTTTTCGAAAACTCCCACATGGGGGGATCGAATTCTGGCACGCGATCATTCGGCATAGCTTCATTCCTGTCATGTCCAGAGCCCTAAACACAGAGCGGTGTCCATTATAGCGCTTGCAGTTACCCAAAGGCCCCAAATGGGGCCCCAAAGTAGTTCCTTTTTGGGGTTCATATATAGAATCTTATAATAAGGTAATCCCAAAAAGAACACTATGGGGCCTTTGGGTAGGGGCATGGCCAGCAGGCTTCTTGGGCAACGAACACTTCACACCGCAACTTTCGTGGGTCGAACTCAAACACATGGGTAGTTGCTAAAATAGGGGTCCCTTTTTCGGTACTTAGGTGCCGTATTTTAATGGGGACCCAAAAAGGGACCCCATTTTTTGACAACCACCCACATGACTCACACGTACAGACCAAGAAAGCAGATTCTAATTCCTAAGCCCTACCATCCAAGACCTATATGGACCTCAGAAACCCAAACGGTCAAAGCCCTAAACGCTCTGGTAGGTTGAAATCAATAACAAGAAACCCAGGTTTGTTTCTGGGTACCTTATTTTGGGGTCCTTATAACAAGGATCCTACTATTTAGGGTACTATATTCGGGTCCCCATTTTGGGGGGAACTCCCTAAACCCTAAACCCTGTAGCAGAGCAGTCAAGCCCATACTGATGTCATCTGTCCCACGGGACCCTGTTCTTGCTACTGCATGAGCGTTTTTGCTTGCATGCCGTTTGCTAATTCGGCAGAAGCTCGCCGACAGAAAGGAGCAGAGGATTCACGTCCTTTGATGTACCCGTCACAGCCCAAAGTTAAAATCTAAACCCTAAGCCTAAACCCTGGCGCCTGAACCCTAAACCCCAACAGGTTTATGCTATTGAAGGTGCCTGAAACTCAGAACTTCCCATGGTGCAGTCAGCCCCCAAGCCCTAAGCCTGAAGTGTAGAGCCGGTACAGTAGGGCTCAGGATTTGGAGCTCAGAGTCCGCCTCTAACTGAAAGCCTTAAGCCCAGAAGCCTTCAGCGAGGGCAATGCCTTCAGGTGCAGAAGAATCCTCGCTCGGTACTGCCTCACCGGGTCTCACCCCCTTTGGGTCCAACTTGCTTTGGGGGATTCGGAGCTTAAGGTTTACGATTTAGGGTTTAGGGTTTAGGGTTTAGGGGTTTAGGGTTTAGGGTTTAGGGTTTAGGGTTTAGGGGTTTAGGGTTTAGGGTTTAGGGTGATTTAGGGTAATGAAGAAACCTGACTAAGAAACCCTGGCCCAAGATACTAGGGCTCATATTAACAGAGCCCGAATCAAGATCCATGTCTTTTTGATCAGGTTCCTACACAAAAACCCTAACCCTAAACCCTAAACCCTAAATCCTAAACCCTAAACCCTACAAGCCCTAAAGCTAATGGGAGCTTAACGGTTCGGGTCCATAAGACTGAAAGCTGAGGGTGCGCGCGCGTGACCAGACTTCGCTCATAGGCTCAGAAGCCCTCAAGCTTAGGTAGGGTTTAGGGTTTAGGGTTCAGGGTTTAGGGTTTAGGGTTTAGGGTTCAGGGTTTAGGGTTTAGGGTTCAGGGTTTAGGGTTTAGGGGTCAGGCTTTAGGGCTCAAGTTTCTAAGATGCGAACGGATAGGATTTGGGCCCAATGTACCTACATAGAGAGTACTTTAACGTCAAAAGTATATACTATTCTTACCTTTGGTTAGTAGGGAATGGAAGAATGGTAGTAATTGTAGTGATAGTTGTACCCCACTAACCAAAGGTAAGAGGTTCGAACGAATAGGATCCATGGTTTGGGGTTTATGGGTTTAGGTCTTAGGGTCTAGTAGGTCGGGAGGGTTCCGGGCAGACTTGGACCCACAGGGATCGTTTTTGCACGCGATGTCCTAGGTTACCTCCAGTGATTCTGTGAGGGTATCTCGAAGATCCCAAGGGACAAAGCCCCGGACGAAGACACTCAAAGGCCCGGAACAGCCAGTTGACAGCCAATCTAGAAGCCTAAATGATGAGAACATGCCATTCCTTAGGGCGCGTTCGTACCCAGAGGCCCCGAAGTAGTTCCTTTCGGGGATTCATATATAGAATCCCATAAGGTAATCCCCAAAAGGAGCTACTATGGGGCCGCTGGGTATTGCTTTCGTTAGACGATGATAAAGTTCAGACATTACTCTGAATGTGATTGTTGAGGTTGATGAAGCCTTCGGCTGTTGCGCTTTCGGGAAATCGTAGAAGTTCTTCTTTTGCCTGCAATGCAGTGTTTTACAGTTTCACGACTCCCTAAACGCCTAGAATGCCCTAAGCCCTAAACCCTGTAAAGCCTCAGAGAGAATGCAAACAAGCGATGAACCATGGAGTAGATCCTAGAATCCTAGAAATACAGCTCAGCTATGGTGTGGGTCCCCAAAAAGGATACAAACAACCGGGTTCTGACTTATAGCTTTCATAGTTTGTGATTAAGATAGAGTCTCATAAGGAGGGCTTTCCATAGAGGAGCACGTCAAGGTTCACGGGTTACTTAGTGTCCAGGGTTAAGGGTTTAGGGATAAGAGTTTAGCACGGGTTCAGGATGGTGGATCTATAGGGTATCAGGGGTTCATGAAAGCAGGGATGCATGATCTAGGAGACCTTATAGTCGAGTCAGGCGCGTCTTGGCAGTCTATGTTTGAGTAGGTTTTGAAGCGCTACGAAGCCGAAGGAAGTTGAGGGTTGAACGTCTAGAGCTCTTATTATCACTATGGGTGCAGGCAACCCAGAGGCCGAAACACCCCCCAAAAATCTCAGTTCGTACCCACCCTCTAAGGAATCAGGTGAGGGAAGAGCAGCAGCAGGTGGAAAAAAAATGCTTGTGCCTGCCTTTTGGAGTTTCCACACGACGAGCCTGAGGGTATACAGCCGGGATACTAGGGTCTTTGTAGTTGGTTTTTAGCATCGAAGCTCACAAGATAGGAAGCCTGGCAGCCTTTGGGTTATTCTAAGGCGCCAAGCTTTACATAAAATCCTAACTTGCAACCCCTCTCAGTTCGTTTCGGCAGATTTTCTGAAGGGGAAGGTGCTAAAGGACCCCGAAGTACCTTTGACAGAGATACCATGTTTCTCGCAATTCGGGGTTTCAATCGGCTGGAGGGTAGTTGGGGGTGCTAGGTCTGGGTGGGGTCTAGACATACCTCCACCCCAAATAACCCGCTTTCCCGAGGACTTATACAAAGAAGTACCGTCAAGAGCCTGAATTACAAGGAGGGCTATAAAAAAAAACCATGTAGGAACCAAAAAAGCAGGTGTGGTGGGTTTCGGGTTTGAAGTTTTGGGGTTTGGGCTTATGTCGTTTTTGCCTTTGGGGCCTAGGCCTTGCCCTAGAAATCCATCGTTTTAGGGATCCTTCCCATGATTTCTTTACCTTCAAGCAGGTAGGTTGTTTTGGGTTTCGGCAGGCTGCCCTGTAAAACCCTTCTTTTCTAGGGTTCCTTCTTATGATTTGCTTAGGTAATCCTTTGAATTCATTAATGCAATTTCGCGATATTCGAGTCCTTCAACAGGTAGGTTGTTTTGGATTCCTTATTGTGTTTGCCTCATACTTGGGTTCCTTATTGTCACTTTGTATAGGTCAAAAAAGGGTAGGCTTTTGGGGGGGTGTTCCTTATTGTGATTTCCGTAGAAAGGTACTGAGAAATTTGCGTGGGTTCTTTGGGGCCATACACAATCTACCTCCAAACGATAACCTCGACTCGAGTCCTCGAACGTATCAGACCCCGAGAGCAAGAGATATGTAGGCACACATACACACACATGTGTATATATATATATATACACATATGTGTATGCATGTATGTATGTATGTATGTATGTATGTACGTATGTTGTATGTATGTGTGTATGTATGTATGCATGTATGTATGTATGTATGTATGCATGTATGTATGCATGTGTGTATGTATGTATGATGTATGTATGTATGTATGTTATGTATATTATGTTTGTTTGTTTTGTATGTATGCATGCATGCATGCATGCATGCATGCATGTATGTGTGTATGTATGTATGTATGTATGTATGTATGTATGCACGCATAGACTTTCTGTTTATATTCATGCTTGCATGTATACATTCATTGACATGTTGGGTTACGTTGATACTTATACTGCTGTTGTTATTTACATATATGCGAAATGGAGTTGAGGGTACAGGGTTATAGCGCAGGCCGGAATTTCGACAAGAAACAGCAAGCATGAAAGGCCTCGATTTGTTGACCATCTCTGTGAGATCGTTCGAAACCTTGAACCTGAAGCTCACAAAAGTGGGTAAGATCATGGTCCAACACCTTTAACAGGCCACTGTTCTACATAACTTTATAGGGTCCAGGTAGCCATAACCCCCCCCAAGCCTTACATCATACATGCTGGGACCCGAGGCCTCAAAACCCTAAGCGGCATCAAAACCCCGGAGCGTCCTTGGACTGCCTACGGCGTGTAGATTTTAAGGTTTTTGAGGGTGTTCTGGTTTGAGATAAACCCTAAACCCTAAACCCCTAAACCCTAAACCCTTAAAGTTGTAGGCCATAAGATTCATTAAGAATTTGGGGGGGTCTGAGGGTGCAGGATTTAGGCTTGGGTTCGAGATCCAGATTGAACTCGTGGCCGTCCTGGCTCAACGGCAGGGAACGCGTAGACAGTGTAACCGGATCCCATACAGCATCGAAGAGAGAGAGACACTCCTGTGCTTCACTCAGAAGAAGGTCTTATGTAGGGCATTTTTTGGGCTTTATAGCCCTAAGGGTCCATGTACCCAAATAGTATATTTTGGGCCCAATGTACCCATATAGGGAGTACTTTAAGGCCAATGTGGCCAATGTATATACTATTTAGGTACATGGACCCTTATACCCTAAACCCTTATAGATCCCTTATAGATCTCTTTAAAGGAGCCCTTATGATACCCTTAAAGGAGACCCCTATTTGGGTACATGGACCCGTAGGGTAGGTGTTCGACTTAATGGGCAAAGGGCTCAGTGTTCACGGTTTGGGGTTTTGGGGTTCAGGGTATGTTTCGACCAGTCGAGGTGCTATGTGCTTTATGCATCCATGAACTACCGTGGTTGCCTAGGTAGGCCGTTTCGGGTGGAGGGTTTTGAAGATATGGGAGTTTCCCAAAATAGGGGACCCTAGTATAGTACCTTAAGTAGTAGGATCCTTATTATAAGGACCCCAAAATAAGATACCCCTAATTTTCGGAAACTTCCATATTGAACTCAGGGGCTCGGAATTTAGATGGGGATTTCTGCGATTTTGAAAAACGCGGCTGAGGGCCGCAGTGTCGAGTCCCAGCGTCGAAGCATGAGTCCTCTGTCAGGTTTAGGGGCTTGAATTATATAGGGCTTCATATTATGATTTAAGCTATATTCCTTAATTAAGGGGTATTGGGCTCTCTGGGCATGAGGTTTACCCAGAGGCCCCAAAGTACGTAGTTCCTTTTTGGGGTTCATACATAGAATCCTGAAAGGTAATCCCAAAAAGGAACTACTATGGGGCTTCAGGGTAGGGCTTACTTGGACCCTAAAAAACCTACCTTTTTTCGGGTTCCTTATTAGAACTTCACCATGAACGTCCTTGGAAAGGTAGGTTATTTTAAGAAAAAGTAGGTCACATCACGGACGGTTCGGGTTTGGCTTGAGGTTCAGGATTTGCAGGCGCTGTGGCTGTAGGTCGGGCTTCGATGACCCCTTAATGGGCTGTTGGTGCGCAAGATTGGGCTCGCACATGCGGTGTCACGAAGATAATGTATGTATCTATGTATGTATGTATATACACATACATTTACATATAAGTCTATTTGTATATACGTTTACAGGTATGTATATAGTTGTACGCACACTTATACTTTCCACGTCCAGTTGTATGTTTGTGTTTTGTTTTTATGTGTGTATATACACACATATATATATACATACATACATACCTATGCTTTTTTGTTTATTCATTTACTCGAGGTTCAGTTTTCGCTTGCATGTGGTTTTCTCCATGCGGATCGCTCTCTGAACCCCAGACCCTTTTGTGCAAGACATAGCAAAGGGCTGGCAGGATGCGCGCCAACGGCGCTATGTGCTAAAACTACACAGCTGGATGAAGATGGTTTAAGTTTGACCATGGATCGAGAGCACTAGGCTTTTATTCTTTAAACTAGTACGATGCATCGGAGGGCTCACCAGAGTAAAGAACTGCTGTTGGTTCCTGTTTCCAGCGGTTTGCTTGTGTGTGCTCGGATTGGTATTTGCCAACCTGCTTGTACATTATGCCCCTTGCATGCCTACACACTCGATCGATCTGCGTGGCTCTGCTGCTAGGGATTTCAGGAGAGGGGGTTCAGTGGCTCCGCAAGTTTCAGGTTTCACGGCTAAGGGCGTTTTCGGCTTAGGAGCTTTCGGGTTTCAGCGGAAATGGTGTCTAGGGTCCAGAGTTTCGATTCGTTGGTCTGGGTCTGCAAGCATTTTGAAGCAAGCCACGAAGTGCCCAGCAACGCAGGGAAGCAGGACATTTGTGGAATTCGCTGCCTAGGGGTTACCTCGAGGGTCTTGGGTAATTACAAGTAGGGTTGTAGTTAGGATAACCATGATTATAACCTACAGCCCCACTTAATTATTATGTGTAACTACACAAGAACCTCCAAGCATGTTAGGACCTGAGGCCAGTTTGAGGCTCAAGGTGCAGGGTATCAACTTCTTGGATGCCGCCAAGGTGAAACAGGCGTGAGTACCATGCTGGCGACTCAGGATTCGGTCGGGCGGCAAATGAGACTTTTCTTTACGCATAGGTCACGCTTGGCCAAATCATTAAAATGCTCAATCACTAAACGAAAGCCAGCAATGTCACGCCTCAAACAACAAACTATGTCACCAACCAGCGAACGAGCAAGCCAACTGCTTGATTGAAAAGCCGACTAAATGTCTCTCTCTCTCTCTCTCTCTTTCTCTCTCTCTCTCTCTCTCTCTCTCTCTCTCTCTCTCTCTCTCTCTCTCTCTCTCTCTCTCTTTCTCAGTTATTGTTTTCTGGATCTCTCTAACTCTCGCAATGTCTCTATCCCTTTGTTGTGTAAAATCTTAAACACTCCGTCTTCCTGTATACTCTCCGACACCCCACCCCACCCCTCCACAGCCGGCATGATGTCGTGATCTAACTGCTGCAGTGCTGGCCAGGTGGATGTTCAAGGTGTGGCAATAATATCCTGTGCATTTCGTCTTTACGGTTTATATGGTTTGCAGGATTCGGGGCTCAAGGCTTAAATGGTCTTGGATTTTGGGGCATAGCCTGTCCATGTGTACATGCAAGCAGAAGGTTTCAATGACCAATAGCACTCCTTAGACCCTCCTCGGTATCATGATACTATACCCCCCAAAACTCCTATTTTCCACACATTTAGCTCGGAAAGTCTAAATAAACATCTGACGTATTCCCTTCATCAGGGCGGACAGTGCCCAGAGCGAGAGTCCCTAACTCTAACCTAGCAGTAGAGTAGGTCGCCTCTAACCTTTTTTGGGTAGTATAGTCCCTATAAACGCCCTGTAACCAAAAAGGTTAACCTTTAGTTCCGCATGATACCCGACAAGTAGGCTAAAGTACGTGTTGCAGCCCTTATATAATCACCGAACCCAAGTCCGAGGATTCGTGTTGTCAGGTTCAGATTTTGCTTTTGAGATTCAGAGTGCGTGTGTGCGTGTGTAATTATGCATATATATATATATATATATATATGAATATATATATGAATATATATATATATGTGAATATACGTGTATATTATATATATATATATGTATATATATATATATATATATATATATGTGTGTGTGTGTGTGTGTGAATATATATATATATATATATATATATATATATATACATATATATAGATATGTATGTATGTATGTATGTATGTATGTATGTATGTATAAATATATAAATATATAAATATATATATATATATACATATTTATATATATATATATATATATATATATGGTTATGTATATATATATGGTTATGTATATATATATATATATATATATATATATGTATCTATATATATATATATATATAATTCTGTATGTATGTATGTATACACACGCACACATACAGATGCAAAAACATAAATGTGTTCCGAACAAGGCATGAAATTCATTTCAATATGTACATGAATGCAATTTTATTTGTAAGTACATATATCGATATATGCTAATGCGAAGGTATAAGTATCCGTTTATATACATACACATACATACATACATGCATGCATACATACAGACGTACATACATACATACATGCATACATACATACATACATACTCTCTCACACATGCCACTGGCTGGTTTACAGCTCAGGGCCTAAGGAATTTACGATCTAGCCGCAAGCGATACATAAAGCAATACCTAAGACCGAGAGTAGGCCCTTGTTCCCTTTTTTAGTAATCAGGTTCCCTTATGAGCCCTTTTGAAGCCTGGGTTACTCTTGGGTCTAGGTAAAGCGTAGTCTAGTTAAAGCGTAGCGATCTTCCGCCTTTGTCGATAAAGCTTGGAGGGTCAATGTTATTGGTCATGGAGAGCAGAGCCTCTTAGCCCTTTGGCGGTTTAGGGTTTAGGGTCTAGGGCTTAGCCCTTTGGCATAGATTTATCGGGTTCATGCTCAGGGTTCGGCTTAAGGTTCAGAGTTTAGCGGCGAGGGGCACTCTGAACCCCCACCTTAGCCCGTGTATACTCTTGAGGAGCAATCCTGTACTGGGGCTGTTGAGCTCTCAACTTAGGTTCTTCGGCTGTGGCTGCTGCACCTCTGCCACCAACGAGCAGGACAACTCGATAATATAGGGATGTAGATGGGATATCCCTGTCCTTATTTTTGCTTATGCGCTTTTGGGGGGCCCTAAACTGTGGCAGGCTCAGCATTCCAGGGGCTCTACGGACCAAAATTTCGAGTGCAGGTTAGGAGGTTCAGGATTGTACCTGGAGTCTCCATTGTAGTTCCTTTTTTTGGTTTAACCAAATATATATTAAGGATCCTATAAGGTAACCCCAAAAAGGAACTACAATGGCGACTACAGGTAGTTCATGGTTTGTACAAGGCTGTATGCATGCGTGCTGGAAGTTTTGCAGGAGTTTTTTCCGGCGCTTCCATGTTTCACAGCGCACTGAGGCAAGCACTACTAGCATTAATTTCACATTGTACGCACCTCAAGGTAGTCAGGCTTTATTGTCGGTTCCCAGAGAGCCCAATACCCCTTGATCAAGGAATATAGCTTAAATCATAATATGAAGCCCTATAATTATAACATACAGCCATATTCCCTAATTAAGGGGTATTGGGGTCTGCGGGTTGCTGGAGAACCTCAAACCTCAGCAATCCTTCTCTAGAACCCGAAGCTGCCTTTTCACCAATTGCTTTGTTCCGTTTCCCTAAGGGTCCGTGTGCCCAAATCATATGGGGGTTTCCGAAAATAGGGGGTTCTTTATTTTGGGATCCTTATAATAAGGATCCTACTATCTAGGGTACGATATTAGGGTCTCCTATTTTCGGAAACTCCCATATATACTTTGGCCCCCGAGTGCCTATATAGGGACTACTTTAAAAGGCCGATGTGTATACCACTTGGGTACATGGACCCCCAAGGGTGTGTGTGCCAGGAAGCTTCTTTTCGCGGACCGATGATGCTGGAAGCCAAGAGGGCACGGGCATTGGAGTTGCTTGCGGAACTCCCGCTACATCAAAGAAAAGGAATCGTAGCCGAAAGGGCCGATAGGGTTTTGGGTTCAAGGGATAAGACTGGGGTTCTTAGAAAGTACATCTGTCACTATTTTGACTTTGAGAGAGGGGAAACACACGCGAATGGATCCCTAAGTACGGGAGAACCCGGTGAACCCCAGACTCCGAACTCTGAATCGTCACTTCAACCCTAAACCCTAAACCCCTAAACCCTAAACCCTAAACCCTAAACCCCTAAACCCTAAACCCCTAAACCCTAGCTTACCCCTGCGACTGACCCTAAATCCAATACCCAATTCTAACTGCCAAGGTCCCTATAGCCCTAGGGATCACAACAGCCCAAAAGCCTTCCATAGTATGGTCTTTGGGCCCAAAAGCCTTAAAATGTGAGTCCTTAGATCCCTAGGGTTTCTATGTCGTCCCCTCTAAACCCCTAAACCCCTAAACCCTAAACCCTAGCCCCAGGCTTCAAGAACCCCGCATGTGCCCTTCATCAGCTCCTTCATGCTTGGGCCAGCGAACCGGGCCAGAACCTCTACCATGCCATTGATGAATCTTTCCCCAAGGGTCCAAAGCACCCATAGGGCCTTAGGGGTCTTTGAAAGGGGACTATAAGGGGTTACTATAATGGCTATTATCAGGGTTCTAAAATATTGGGGCCTAGTAATTAGGTACTCGGTTTTAGGATAGTAGTTATGTAGGTTAGGATTTTGGAGAGTATTTGATTATTGGGTACTTGGACCCTTGGGGTTTTATTTCCTGGCCAAGGATGCTTCTTATGACTTGGTGTTTTAGGGGGTAGGGTGCCTGTGATTCAAGGAATATTCCTTACGACTGCCGGTATTTAGATCTCCGGACAGGCCCGAGGACGGTGAGACGTTGGGCGACATCGAAAGTCCGAAGGTGCAGAGGTACGAACCAGGACAGCCGGGGCTGAACATTGCTAGTATTCTTAGGGGTACTTAGAAAGTATTGTTAATTTTTGGTTATTATAATCCCTAAGAAACAGGTAAAATTCTAATTTTTGCTAGGGTTCTATGTTCAATGTAGTATTTAGGGTACTAGCTGGTGCTTTAGGGTTTAGGGTTTAGGGTACGAAAAGGGGGCCTAATGTTATTACCACTACTCTTGTTGGGCGGCTCCTGACTCTTAATCTTGTTTTTATGGGCCCCAAGACCCTGTTCTATTTTTTACTAGGATGCCCAGTAGTACCCTTATTCCCTTTTTGTAGTCCTAGGTTCCTTATAAAGTTACCCAATACCAAAAAGAGAGGCCTTTTTATTCTTAGGTTACTGGGTATCCTAGCCTACAGTAGCTGGTGCCCTTTGTATTTTTCCAAACGTCCCTTCCAGCGTCGGCCTCAACATTCTTGACGTTGCAACCTCCTCAAATAGGCAGGTCTGGAAGACTCTCCTGACTGTCGGAAAAGGACCTAGTAAAATTGGGGTCTTCAGGATTGGAATCGGGCTGCTGTGCGGTTTCGCAAGTTTGACAGGGTTGTATTGGCACAACAAGATCAAGATATCCCTTGGACTCTAAGGTTGCCAGACTTCAACCTCAAAGGAAGATATTCAACACTAGGCTCGACTCTATCAGCAGACACCCCTAAACCATGGGATGTCATGTATTCGGGTATGTCATGTTTCGGGGGCTTCGGTGATTTTAGAGATCCTCCGAACGTTGAGTTTGGGATTTGGGTTAGGGGCGAGGGTGTTGGACTCAAGAATTGGGGCTCAGGGTTTCAAAGGCATGAAGGCTTTCTTTAGGGTTTGGGTTTTCTGTTAACTTGCTTGCTAAGTCTTTCGGGGACTCTACGCCTTTGCCATAGGTTTGCTCAGGATTTTTGAGGCTTTCCGACGGGAAGGAAATGAACTAGATCCCTCCAACCTTGCAGCCGCTGGAGACCTGAATGCCTCATTTTAGGGTTTAGGATTTAGGGCCTGGGTCAGTTACCCTAATTAAGTTCGGGGTTCCTAACCCGACAAAAATTTCAGGATTTCGGGTTTACGGCTGAGCAACAAGCCCCCTAAGCCCCTCTGTTTTACAAACCCCAAAAGCCCTGTCCGCCAGGAGCTACGAAGCAGGTCCCTGTCCCAGGAACCATTTGCAGGAGCCTGTGCCAAGGGTCCATGGACCATGCTCGGCCCCATATTGGAAACCCCTCAGGTCTAAAACCCTAAACCGCAAACCCCAAAGCCCTAAACCCGAAACCCCTAAACCCTGAACCGTAAACCCCAAACCCTAAACCCTAAACCACGGATCCTTAGAGATGTCGTCGATCGGGCTTACGGCTCAACCAAGTTTTTCAAGCTTAAAGTAAAAGCCAGAAAGTTGGAATATGATTATCCTAAGCCTTTTAAGGTAAATTATAGGGTATCCTACCATTAATCCATATTCCAACTTTCTGGAGTTCCCTTTAGGACTTGGGCCTCGGGTTGTCAAGGCTTTGGGGGTCAGGGTTACCGGTTCAGTTTGGTGATTGAGGCCCTTAGACTCAGACTTAGTAAGGGTTATAATTAAGGGCTCTTTAAAGGGATCTATAGGGTTCCTTAAAGGGATCTATGGGGGTCTTTGGGGGTTTTAGAGGGTTATTAAGCTCAGATTCGCAGGAGGTCGAGTTTGTGGTTGAGGGTTTGGGGGTATTGGGTTTCGAGATGTTGAGGGACATGGTGGGTTGATTGTTGTCGGTGTCATTTGTGAAGCCGGACGGTGTTCCCAAACCGAGAGGTTTTAGGGTTGGGGGCTTTCGGCTTAACTTACAGTTTGGGGGCTTTCGGCTTAACCATAACCGTGTTCTCACACAGAACCTAAACCCAAAGCCCTCAATTGAAAAAACCCTACCCTCCCTGAGGGTCCATGTACCTAAATAGTATATAATTTGGCCTTAAAGTAGTCCCTAGATAGGCACTTTGGGGCCAGAGTACATGCTATTTGGGAACATGGACCCTTAGGGCCTAAACAACTGAGCAAGCCTCAGCCGACGGCGGATCTTTCTGAGGTTTCCGTGCCCGAACTTTCTCCGGAGCAGCTTTATTGCAGTTCCAGATCCTCCCAAGATGCCACCCCTAAGGTTTTAGGGGTTTCTTTCAGGGCTCCTTTAGGGATTCCTTTAAGGGTCCAAGTACCTAGTAATGCGAAGAAACATTCACTTACCAACGACACTGACCTGCTAACAAATATTTTGTCATTATTCTACACCCAAGTAGGAAATACGCTGATTACGAACATCTTCATGAAGGGAGCCGCTGCGGCATCTGTGGTTCAGGGGTTGGGTCTCTGGAGCTGTAAATCCTGAAACCTAAACCCTACATCCAGGGCCCTTTTTCATTCCATAACATAGACCCCCGTCGAGTAGCCCTCCACTCGCCATTCTTTTCCTACATTATGGCCCTGAAAAATATTCGTTTTAAAAGTCAGGGGCCGGCATGTTTTTTTGAGTTTCTCGTCCCTAAACCTTAAACCCTAAACCCCTAAACCCTAAACCCTAAACCTTAAACCCTAAACCCTAAATTAATCCCTAAACCCCACTTGCAGGCGAGTTGCTGCGTTTGGGGTCGGGGAGTCAAGTAGTCTTTGCCCAGCTCGGCTTATGCTGGCTTGCAGCCTTTAGGCTAAAACTCCGTGAGAATCTAGCCCTCTGTCATTCCTGTTTTGCAGGAATGTATTCTTCGAATTCTACGGTCTTAGCCTAAGCTCCTATCGATTACAAGCGAAACCAAACTAGATCCACTCAAGCCAAGAAAACTAAACACATGCGATGCACGTCAGGCGCGGAGTCGCAAGCGGCTCCATAATATAATCACTTCCAGCAGCTCTATTTCCCTACCACCCAGTACCCAAATCTTGAAGGTTGCTTGAGTGCATTGAACCAATCCAAGCCTACGCCCTTTATCGTAAAGTGCTTCGCTGAATCTCACTATCTCTCTCTCTGTAAGTCTGGCCCTCTCTCTTTCTCTCTCTCTCTGTCTCTGTGTTTCGTGTAGAAGTTGGAAAACAGGAGAACGCAGGAACCGGAGCTTTATGCTTAGGGCTCCGGGAATTTGTACATATCATCATGAAAATGTGACTCTGTTTACAAAGCCCCTTGAAGCCATGAAGTAGGAAAGACGCTATTGTGTCACGATTATTGTAGCGCAGGCAGCACTCCACTACCCTCCGTTGCCCTAGAACCTCCACATACAGTGACGGCAAGAGCAGTAATGACAGCACTTGCAACGTTTTCAGCACCCACCACTAGTGCTGGTGGTAGCCCATGGAACCCACACTCAGATGGGCATCGTAATCGGAGTACTTGCTGAATTGGTGCTAGTTGTCACAAACGGAGTGGTTACCGGGAGCAGAGCACTGAGTAGCTACTTGCCATGCGAATCATCTTTGCCACGGTGGAGTACTCGAAGGGTCATGGCATTCGGTAAGCGGGTTGAATTAGAACAGTCGCCTCATCGGGGTGCCTGTAGCTCCAGCTGCATATCAGTTTTCATGCCACCTCACACAACAACCCATGTTGCCGACTCCCCCTAAACAGTCGTTGATGTCGGAGAAGCACCGAGGCCTACAGGGGACGAAGGCAGTGGACCCGCCTGGGTTGGAGGGGCGGTAGAGGTAGAGTCAGTTCAGGGCCATGGGTTTCGGAGTGAACAGTACCTATAGTCCCCATTGTAGTTCCTTTTTTGTTGAACCAAAATCTCTGTTATAGGATCCTAACCATAAAACTCAACCAAAAAAAGGAACTACAATGGAGACTTTAGGTAGGTCTGCATCAGTCGACGTCGATGAGACAGACGACAGCTGCGTCTGTCCCATTGCTCGACGATGCTCCTTCAGACTTGGAGACTGAAGTGGGGACGATGCTGACCATTCGATGTACGTATCTAACTGTGTATATCTTATATATGATATACATATATATATATATATATATATATATATATATATATATGGGTGGTTGCCAAAATTGAGGTCCCTTTTTGGGTACCCTAAATATTAGGTGCCGTACTATATTCAGGACCCCAAAAGGGACCATAATTTTGACAACCACCCATATGTACATATATATATATATAGAGAGAGAGAGAGAGGCGTATGTGTTTGATGCACACACACACACACAGAGACACTGCTATGCATTGGTCAATTCAGCTACCGTCCATATCTTTCGTGTTTGTGCTTGAAACTCTAAGCCACACCTTCGAGCTCACATGACCAGTGACAGTTGCTTGCAGACACCCTATAGCCCCATGAGCCCGAAAGATCCTACAGCCCTTGCCTTACGACGCAAAGGGACAATGCATCCCAAACCCAATGGGAGGCCCCGAAATCTTTAAGCCTCTCAAAAACTCCATAAGGCCCTATCAGAGCTTGGAAATCAAGCCCTTAGCAGTTCTACAAACACCAAATCCCACTCCATCCGAACAAGCTTGTAACACTACCACTCTGCAACCCTCAAACCCTATAAATCCGAAACCCGAACCGCAAGTCTTTTTGCAAGGCGCCGCCTTCAGCCCTTCTAAACAGGCGTCGTGCTCAGCAATGGAAGCATCTGAGTCGTCTCCGAGGAGTCTGAAGAAGCTTTGGGCGGGCCTAATGTAGTTTGACGTACAGTACCACAAAGCCCGTTCCATTTACGAAGAAGGCCCCAATAATAGGCTGAAGGGTGAATGTCGTACAGGCTGCATGGTAGCCTAAACGTAGCACAATAAACCCTTGCCATAAGCGTTTCGGCACGCCGAATGCTGACTTTGCTTGGTTGAAATCCTCAAGTTTGGCTGGAATCAACATCTTCGTTTCTTCGATTTTCCGTATAGTACTCGAACTGAAGCTCTACAGAGACAGGTATACGGATATCATACGTATAGATTATAGATATATACTTATATACGATATGTACGCACATCATATGTACTCAGGGAAGCATTTCGGTATACATAAGTATACATGTACATATTTCCCATATAGACTTGCAGCTGGGTGGATAACTAGATAGGTAGACAGATAGATAGGTAGATAGTTAATTAGATAAGCAGACGGATGAAGCGTGAACCCGAAACACTACAACTCCTTGGTACAATGACTGCCCGGTGCTTAGTAGGGAATGGGGGATGGATCCCTATAGTAGCCCCTAGATAATCCCCAATAGTGGTCCCCTTAACCCATTGCCCCATTCCCTACCAAGAACCAGACAGTCTACTAAGAACCCTAAGCCCCTACAATATAACCCCTGTAGTAACCCGTAAAGTAACTGCCTAGGAACTAGAGTAGGCCCTTATTCCCTTTTTTAGGGCCCAGGTTCCCTTATAACCCCTTTTAAACCAAAAAGGGCACCCTTTTTATTGTTAGGCTACTCTTAGGTCTAGTAACCCTTACAGTAGCCCCATTCCCTTCTAAGAACCAGACAGATGAGGCCACTACCGTCACTTTCGCTGGGGAGTCCGTCCAGGAGGTCTCGTTGCCACTGGCAGGCAGAAAGCGCCTCGTCCTGATGAGAGCCGAGGGGAAACCTGGGACCGGGTTTAGGGTTTAGGGTTTAGGGTTTAGCTTGCCTTATAACACCCGTTCAAACCAAAAAGGGTCCTTTTTTGATAGGATACTCTTAGGTCTAGAAATTGTAGGATATCCCATGAATATAGCAGCCATAGTAATTACCTATCAAGTTTTGGGGGTTCCTTACTATACTCATAGTATAGTAGGGCCGAAGGCCAAGTGTCGAATTACCCCATTAGTCTTCGTAGGAGAGTGCGTTTAAAATTCGTCTCTACCCATAGGCTCCATTGTAGTTTCTTCTTTTTGGCTCATATTTAGAACACTAGAAGGTACTTCCCAAAAACGATCCAATCACTATGGCGTCTATGGGTAGGAGTCTAGGAGTTGGGGGTTTAGGGTTCGGCTTCATATCATGATGTGGGGTTTTGTATGATGGTCGTTTGCACCCTACCAGAGTCTAGGTGAGTAGCAACCGCAGGTGTTCCCTCTGGCTGGGCCGAAACCCCACAACGACACGCACAACCTTGAACCCTCAACTTGAATCCCCATCCCACGCAACTAAGCTATCTCAGCCCGACAAAGGAACGTCCCTTCACCTTAAGCAAAATGCGGGGATAACAACTACAGAATTCTTATGGTTCCTGACTGACCATGACTTGTTTGTTTAGTTCCTTACATTACCCCAAGGGCCCGAAGGACCCAATCATTTTGTGTTCGGCTTTAGGATAGTAGTCATGTAGGTTAGGATTTGGAGAGTATATGACTATTCGGTGCTTGGACCCTTGGGGATAGGGTAGATTCTCGATATTGCTCAGTTGAGGGGGCCTGTAGCTCTGCTCTTTGTTGTCAACAACGTTGTCGCATGCACTCAGGACGGATCTCAAATCGCGCAAGGCGACCGGGGCGCTCCGGCCACAGGACCCAAGCCCAAGGGACGTACGACTGTACGTTTCATTATTTTAGGAGTTGAGGGCTTAGGGTTTAGGGTTTTTGGGTGTCTCGAAATCAGGAGGCATAACAGTTAGGGAACTCTGGACCATCGCCACCGGCACCTCCAAACCCAGCGTCAACATCAAGACCAATATCTAGACCTGCACCACCACCACCACCACCACGACTACTACTACTACTACTACTACTACTACTACTACTACTACTACTACTACGACTACCACTACTACTACTACTACTACTACTACTACTACTACTACTACTACTACTACTACTACTACTACTACTACTACTACTGCTACTGGTTCTACTGACGACGACGACCGCCAATGACGACTCCACCGCTACAATACCAGCACCTCTTCGACCTGCCTTCCAGTCAGAGGAGGCCGAAAGGGGTTTTAGCCCATGGGGTTTAGTAGGGATTAGGGTTCCCACAGTAGGGCTCATATGAAGGAATTACTACCCCAAGAACCTTAAACCCCCCGTTTGGCCTCCCATCATGCCTTCCAGGACATCCCTTCCGACGAGGATGATGACGAAGATGAGAACCCCGAGGCTGCACTTCCCAAACTTTTTAGGGTTTAGGCTTTAAGGTTTAGGGTTTAAGGTTTAGGGTTTAGGGTTAAAGGTTTAGGGTTCGGGGTAGCACTTAATATGGTAGAATGTAAGGTTTCTATACCAGGAGTTACTACTATGATATGGGGAAGTATGCCCCCATAACCGTACCTAGGACCTAGGACCCTTGAAGCTTGCAGGTTACTGCAGTTTAAGGTTCGGGGAGTGGGTCTGACGGTTTACGGGGATCTGGAAATGTGTTCAGCGGCGGTTTGACACATGGTGCTCATGGTGGTTGTATGGACAGAGCTGTGATGATGAGTCGTGATCATGATGGTGGTGGTGGTGGTGGTGGTGGTGGTGGTGGTGCTACGGCTCTGCTTGAAGCCGTGGTGCCCAAACTCCGGTTACGAGCGACATGTATGGTCCCGCAATCCTGCAGGCATCGCATTCCGATGTAGGTTCGAAGTTTCTTTTTTAGGAGTCAGTTGGGATCAGTATTGAGAGCTATCGGCGATTGAGTAGATTTCCCGCAAAGCCCTGACACTCTGTAGCTATCTAGGCACAAAGCTGGGCCTGTAGCGGTTTGAGGCTTAGGTGTAGGCTTTAGGGTTAGGGGTGAGCGGTTGAGGGTTCACGACATGCAAGGTGTTCTTGTCCGGAACAGCGAAAAAGGAATGAATGAACTTACCGTCGAATGAACTTAACGTCAACCTGTCGAAACGAAAGGAAAAAGAGAGGTGAAACCAACGATGTGACCGCATGTTCTAAAGGGTAAGCACCCAAGACTAATCGTCGTCGGAAGTGAAGAGGCCGAACCACCAAGAACTTTCCGTCCATAGTGGAGATCTGAGACACCAGCTACAGGAGGCAGGTCAGTATGCCGTTTGAAACAGCTTAAATGTGAGTTTGAACTGCCAAAAAAACGGCATGTTCACAACCCCATTCCCTGCCTACGCACTCCCCTCATCCGCTACACACTCTGCTCCAAACCCCGCGAAGGACGCACCGCGGAGATTGAGTCGGAAAGGCACTGCCTACGTAAAAGCGCGCTAAAGCCGAAGGGCTTTGGCCGGTGACTCGAGAGGGTAGAGAATGGTTTTCGTTTAGGGTTTAGGGTTTTGGGTTTACGGTAACAAGTGACTTCCAATAATTCAAGCTTGGAACATCCATTCAGCTGGATTAGTGATTTGCTAGACGTTGCTCTGTGGTCACAACGCCTTGAACCCTAAACCGTCGGCGCAACCATCAAGGGCTCGGAGAGCCCATCGCCCTCCACGAGAGTTAGAGAAAAGCGCCAGATCAGCAGACACCGGCCCGAAATGAAGATAAGTTCAATTTCATGGATCCTGATCCCTACCTATAGTCTCCATTGTAGTTCCTTTTTTTGGTTAACAAAATCCCTATTATAGGATCCTAACTATAAAACTGGTTAACCAAAAAAGGAACTACTTTGGGGCCTATAGGTAGTATTAGTATCTGCCAGCCCCCAACCTCAAGCTTCCCAGTGAACACACAAAGCCCAGTCTCTACCCATCGTCCAGCCAGTGTTTCCAGGATTTAGGTGTTTGTTCTAGAGCATAGCGTTTGGCGACTTAAGTTCATGATGGGTCGTCATGTCGAGTGTTCTGGACATGTCCGATGCAAGTGCGTAATACGCTCATGCGTGTTGCTGCATCTTCCGCCTTGTGGCATTCTGTCGGAGGCTGTAGTTTTTCTGAGAATACGAAGATCCAAAAGAACAAGGCTTCGATCCCCGCTAATCCTTGAACCAGACAAACCAAGTCCCTCAAATACACAGGAACCTTCTGTACACTTGGAGAGACAAAATCCACACACCCCAAATGGTCCGAAACCAGGGGCCCTTATGTAGTAACCTAGATAGTGGGATCCTTGTTGTAAGGACCCCAAAAATAAGGTACCCTAATTGTCGGAAACTCCCAAATCTTTTTAGCTGATTCCCTCAATCATGACGCCCCGAAGCTTTCAGCTCAGGACCGACAGACTCCAAATCCCGATGCCCTATAACGCCAAGCCCAGAAGTTTGAATCCTAATGTCCTAATGTAGGAACCTGATTAAGAAACCCTGGCCGTGTAATTAGCCCCCCAAATAGTAGGATGCATATAAGGAAGCCTTATAAAGGCCCAAGGTTTCTAAATCAGGTTCCTACATTAGCACGCCACAACCCCCCAGCCCTAGACCCTAACGAGTCCTGAATCTTACACGCCCCGCCATGTACTACCAGCCCGGAACCCCACCACTCTAAACTTGACCCTCCGAAGCCCTGAACCTTATTGCTAGGAACCTGCAGAGAAATCTTCCGGAACCTGTAACAGGACCCTTGCAGAAGACCTTATGGAGACTTCAAAACCTTATAGAAACCCTGAGCCTTATAGAGATTTCAATCTACCAGAAACCCTAAACCCTAAACCCTTATGGAGGCTTCAAGACTGTGTAGGAACCCTCAAAGGAGCCTTATAGAGACCTCAAAATACCAGCAGCGGCTGAGCTGCGACTTTTCCACCAGCCGACTCTCGAGAGTCCGGAGACTCCCCCTCTCTACTAGTGTTATTAATATTAGTCATGTTTATTAGTATTGTTAGTATGCTTGTTATTATTACCATCATCTTTTGGTAGTATTAGTTTTGTTGATATCGAGAAACAGACTTCCAGGTCGTCGTCGTAGCAGTAGTAGTAGCAGTAGTAGTAGTAGTAGTAGTAGTAGTAGTAGTAGTAGTAGTAGTACTAGTAGTAGTAGTAGTAGTAGTAGTAGTAGTAGTAGTAGTAGTAGTAGTAGTAGTAGTAGTAGTAGTAGTTGTTGTTGTTGTTGTTGTAGTAGTGGGTCGTCGTGGTGGTGGTGGTAGTGGTAGTAGCAGTAGCAGCTGATACTGACAATGCTCCTGCTCCTGCTTTCTCCTGCTCCTGCTCTTGCTCTTGGTTCAGGGTTTAGGGTTTAGGCATGCTGCGCGACTGTGTGCGGCTGCTAGTTGTTCGCTCTTCCGTGCATTACGGCTGATTCCGCTTGTGCTGTTGCCCTTGTTATTGCCATCATTACCGTCGGCAGCATGCCGATCATTACGAACAGATCCGAAGGAGTTCAATGATTAGGACTCTGCACCCTTGAATAATGCCGTATGCTGCATCTCTGTACTGAAAGTTGGGGTTTGTGTACGAAAACATAAGAGTAGCCTGTCTTCTACTCCAAGCAACATATAGACTAAACTTGCAATGAACACTAAGTCTTAACATGTGGTGAATCCTTAATCCTGTTGGGCCTTTTGGGGCTGTTTGAGCCCTGGAGTATTCTGGACATCTGGAGAATTTCTTTGGCTGGACGCCGTTTTGGGTGGGAGCCTGTAAGCCTCATCGGATGCCCCAAACCAAAAGACACTAAGCACATGGGTGGTTGTCAAAATTATGGTCCCTTTTTGGGTCCTGAATATAGTACGGCACCTCATATTTAGGGTACCCAAAAAGGGACCATAATTTTGACAACTACTCACATGCAGATACGTTGGACCAGGATTGCTTGTCTGAAGCCCCAGAAAGCTTGAAACTTTCGGACCACTGCCAGGACCCTAAACCCGGGGTGCCTGAAACCTTTGGCGATCTTCAATCGCAGTCCGGATAGGTTCCCGGATAAACCCTAGCTCTAGCTTCCTGGGCTCCTAGACTCTACGGGGTTTGAGCCTGGTGAGCAACAAGGAGTCCCTAACCACCTACTTTCACGTGACTCACACGCTTCACGGCAAGCCCAATACCTTCCCGAAACCCTTCAAGCACTGCCTAGTCCCTGAAAGACCGCAAACAATGCCGCCTTAAGCCCCTAAACCCTAAACCCAGACCCTACACCCAGACCCTAAACCCCGTGCGTAAAACATGTTTTGCACTCAGATGTGCCCACCCCAACCCCGCCCATGTGCTAGGAACTGCAGCACATGGGTAGAGGCGGACGCGTGCACCTTGAGGGCAGTGCACCTCATCTTCCACACTCCCCCTGGCCCAGTGACCTGTGGGCATTGGGGCATGCTTGGACAAGATGATGCTGCTGCCACCGTTTCTGTCTTTGGAGGCCACTGGGCATGAGCCACCGCACCAGCTGTTAGGCGCCCCCCCATCACCACACTGCTCCTTGCTGGTGAACTGCATTGGCCCCCCGCTTTCTGAGATTCACAATCCCCCGCTTTCTGAGACAAAGGCCGGCCTGCGAACTCACCTGTCACAAAACCCTGCACAACACAAATGCAGCCGAGCACCTCCTCGAGTCACCTCCCAGCTTCACCAACCTGCAAAGAGCTGTCCACACGGAGCTTGTCGCAGAGGTCCGTGACTTGGGCTCATAACCTGCGTAAAACATGTTTTGCACTCAGATGTGCCCACCCCAACCCCGCCCATGTGCTAGGAACTGCAGCACATGGGTAGAGGCGGACGCGTGCACCTTGAGGGCAGTGCACCTCATCTTCCACACCCCGAACCCCCCCCCCCCCCCCCCGAAATTTCGAAGCTCTAAACTCCAACCGAAAGCTTCCCAGCTAAGACTAGCATAGAGAAGGGCGTGGCCAGGCTAAGGCAGGATTCTGGGATTATTTATTTTCCAAAATATTTCCAGTTTTACATTCAACTTTATGTCCAGCCTTGGGTCTATTTCCAAATAACTTTCCAATAATGATTCAATTTTGTTTCTGGCTTCACGTCAAATTTATTTTCAATTTTGTTTCCAGTTTCTGCGGTTCGGTCGCTAATTTTGTAGACAAGGCCAAGGCCAAGGGGAAGAACGGGGCCGGGGTTGGAAAATCTGAAATTTGGAGAGGCATCGAGAAATATTCAATTTTTTTCAGTTTGAATTCAATTTTGTTTCCGATTTCTGCGGTTCGGAAGAACGGGGCCGGGGTTTGAACATCGAGAATTCGGAGAGGCGTCGAGACATAATCAATAATTTGTGTTTTCAATTCTGTCTCCAGTTTCTGCGGTTCGGGCACTGATTTTGTAGACAAGGCCAAGGGGAAGAACGGGGCCGGGGTTGGAAAATCTGAAATTTGGAGAGGCCTCGAGAAATATTCAATATTTTTTCAATTTTGAATTCAATTTTGTTTCCAGTTTCTGCGGTTCGGGCACTGATTTGGTAGACAAGGCCAGGGGAAGAATGGGGCCGGGGTTGGAAAATCGGAAATTTGGAGAGGCCTCGAGAAATATTCAATATTTTTTCAATTTTGAATTCAATTTTGGTTCCGATTTCTGCGGTTCGGAAGAACGGGGCCGGGGTTTGAACATCGAGAAATTAGGGAGGCCTCGAGAAATATTCAATATTTTTTCAATTGTGGTTTCAATTTTGTTTGCAATTTCTGCGATTCGGGCACTGAGTTGGTAGACAAGGCCAAGGCCAAGGGGAAGAACGGGGCCGGGGTTGGAAAATCGGAAATTTGGAGAGGCCTCGAGAAATATTCAATATTTTTTTAATTTTGAATTCAATGTTGTTTCAAAAATTCTGCGGTTCGGGCGGGGACGTGGAAGGAACCGCCAGGGTGACCCTGCAAGCCTGTCCCGAACTCGTGTTGGAACTACCTTTTGGAAATATTTTGGAAACGGAATTGAATCCTGCATCCCAACTGAATATTTTGCTGAAGTTCCAACTACAAAATAATTACGACCTACGAGCTGGCCCTTAGCCTGGGGCGCCCATCACTAGACTAGCAGGTGACCCTAAGCCCTAAACCACAGCAACCACAGAATATGAACATTGGGTTCAGGGCGCAGGGTTCAGGGCTACATATAAAAGTATATAAAGTTTTGAACAGTTGCTGAACACCTTTTCCCCACAGAGTCACCAGTTGTAGTTTCTGTGGCTTTCTCATTCCCCCAAACCCTGTACTAGTACACCGAATTCTTACAATCATTGCTGCAGAATTCGCTCAACGACCCAATCGAACCTTTTAAAAGAGACTTTCATGGGCCCATATACCCTAAGCTTTTAAACCCTACACCCAACATGCCCTACACCCTAAACCCCTAAACCCTAAACCCTAAAACCCTAAACCTATATACCCTAAACCTTAAGGCCCATATTCCCTAAACCCTAAACCCATACAACCTATGTAAACCTTTAAGGCCCATGTACCCTATAAACCCTAAACCCATATACCTTAAACCGCTTAGGCCCTATTTTAGGAGCGGGTTCCCATCATGTTCTGCCATCTTTATCTTCGCGGCTGCAGGGAGGGCGCGGTGAGAAGAGAGGGCCTCCCTGTATACTCTTCCCTACGGCTGTGCAGCCCAGTCCCTGTGTAGTAATATTCAGGATTTTAAGGGTCTGTTAAACGGATTCTTGTTGGGTTCGCAGTCTTCTCTTTGATAGCTTTCTTTTACAGGGCGTTGTCGATTCTTGGCAGGGTTTTGGCAGGTGTGTATAGTTTGTGGGCATTCTAGAGGTCTGGACCCTGAAGCCCGAAACCCGTTAGACATCAGCCCAGACCATAAGCCTCTAAATCCTAAACCCCCGGAGTGTTGGTGGGATCGTCACAAGCCGTCGAGTTCACGGATTCGGGTACGGTATAGTGTTGTGGATTCTAGTTTATATTTGATTTGTATGGGGACTATATGGGGATACTTGTTCTCATCATTCTCACTTTTTTCGTCAATGCTATAACCCCAAAGGCGAACCTTTCTCTAAGAGTTGCAGATCTCTCGCCTCCAGGCAGATCTGATCCTCCGCCACTCCTATGCCCGAGTCTCATGAATGGCCTAAGTCCAGCCCTATCCCTCCAAGGACCTCATAGTTAGGGCCCTAGACCACTTAAGGACCCCATAATAAGGTCCCTGGAGGCATAGGGCAGTGCCCGGAATCGCCGAACGCCTCAGCCCTTTGGCCCGGAATCTGGGCTTTCTCGTGCCCTGTGCTTGTCGCATGGAAACCCAAAATCGCCAAGGCTTCACATGGGAGCGCCCCGCGTTCGGTTTGTGAAGTTTCGAAAAGACTTGCCACGGGGCTTCTGTGTTTGAGGGTGCTTCTGGTTCCCAAAGAGGGAGAAGAATCGCATATCTCAGGGTATTTTCAGGCGGCTTGACTGGCTCCGCCCAAAATGAAGTTGCAGTAAGTCAGGTATCCCAAATGATAAGTCTAAACCCTAAACCCTAAGACAAAACCCTAAATTTGGGTACTGCCCCCGCGCAGTAACAGTAGGATAATATTCATAATATAGATATCTTAGGACCTTAGCAGTAGCCCTATTATAGACTGTTACTGTATGGGGGCAGTAGCCAACCCTAAACCGCGAACCCTAAGTTTCCACGAAGGATCTATGTGCTCATCCCGAAGTCCTGAACCCTGCTTTGATATATGGGTGGTCGTCAAACTTATGGTACCTTTTTGAATACCCTAAATATGAGTTGCCGTACTATATTTATATTAGGGATCCCAAAAATAGTACAGAACCTACATAGTAGGATCTCATTGGTCCCTGGTTTGCTGTAAAGAGCCTACATGCTAGGATCCCGGCATGGTCCCCTAATACTCAGCACCCCTCCTAATAGTCTTTGTCGTTTCTTTCCACAGCCCGAAACACCAAACCCTAAACCCTAAACTGAACCCACGACTTCGGCGGTGCCACCCTCCACGCCTTGACGCAAGGGGCCTGACATTTGCAAGGATCGGTCCTCTCAGGCTCTCAGGAGGCTTACATTTACTTAGACTTCAAGGGTAAAAGGAGGGACCCTTAACATGGATCCCTAGGTATATACCTTTAATATAGCTATATACCCATTATGTAGCCCATTATAGGGTAGGGGTCCCCATTAAGGATCCCGCCTTTTCCCCTTTGATAGACTTCAGGTCAGACAATTAAAAACCCGCGAACCCTAACACTCCTTTTTACTGTAAAACCCTAAGGCTCCTATACCCTAGAATTTAAGGCTCCTAAACCCTAAACCCCAAGGCTCCTATACACCAAACTTCAAGGCTCCTATACCCAAAACCCCAAGGCTCCTATTTGCCCCTTAGCTGAAACAACCCCCAGCTATAAATAAACGCAAACCCAACAAGAATCTGCCCCCCCCCCACAACAAGCACAAACTGTGATTGCACTTTTTGGAACAGGGGGAATTTCAGAAGGCCGCACAGAAGCGCAAAAGACTACAAACGCAAATGCACGCGTTCCCCGACCCAACGGAGCCTAGAACAACTAGCCGAGCTTATCAGAACCTCACCTGACCTGTAGCCTGACTTAACCAAACCCAACCTATCCTGACTAATGATGCTGAGCTGTTCTAAACTAGTCCCTAAACCCTACACTTTCAATCCCTAACCGCTCAGCCATCAAAGGGACCCTTAAATTATCTCTGGAGAGTCAACACAGTATTTCAAGAGCAGCCACGAGGTGCTAAGCACTCGCCGGCAGTCCACCGAGCTGTTTGCAAGATCGCGAAGCACCCTGGGCTAGCCGTAAACCCTCAGGGGCCAAAGCACCCAATAATTAGGTTTAGGATAGTAGTTATGTAGGTCACTTTTTGGAGAGTATATATGAGAATTAGGTACTTGGACCCTTGGGGTAAAGAAGTCAAACTATACAAACCCAACAGACGCTAGAAACCCTAAACCGTAAACCTTGTAAACCCGATAGGGACCCTAAGACCCTAAGAGCACTAAAACCAACCCTGGGACCCTGCAATGAAAAGTAGGATTTTTACAAGGAACCCATTATAAAGGCCCAAGGTTTCTTAATCAGGTTCCTACATTACAGGCCTTGGGGACAAGGTGCTTTAAAGTCTTGGATGCAAAGACTGAAGTTGCCATCGACATCTCTTCTAGTTTTCTAGGCATCAAAGGCCCTATATCAAGGGGGTGTAGGGTGTATAGGATTTAGGAGTTGAGGTTGGGATCTGGTTGCATAGTTTTACACAAGCTCTTTGAGTCCTGGGGTCAGCCAAACGCCGACCTAACACTCTCCGGCGTTTAGGGTTCGGGATTGGGGTTCTGGTTTTAGGGATTAATTTCCGTTTAGTGTCAGTAGGTTACAGGTTTAGGGCTTTGAGGGGTTCGGGGATTCGGGCTTAGGGCGTTTAGGGTTTGGGGTTTAGGGTTTAAGGTTCAGGCTTAGGCTACTGGGGCGTCGGGTATAGAGTTTAACATCTACGGCTACTGGGGCGTCGGGTATAGAGTTTAACATCTACGCCTCAGAAGGGAGTGTTGTGAGGGGCTTGTCAAGACAGAACCGGGGAGTTCATCATAGAGGTTTGCACTGATGAGGGCTTCGGGGATTCACTCTACATGCACAAGAGACGAGGGAAAATGTTACAGCAGTCTGTTCTACTCGCTTAACTTTCTGGTCTTTGGACACGAAGGCTGAGGGTGAACCTGAACCAACAAAATCTTATAAACCCCCTCAGCCCTAATCTTTACAAAGCCACGGGTGCCATAATCTTGTCAGCAGCTCAAGGGTAGCTCGGACGCGCGCCTCAGGTGCGCTGTGCGGAACGTGCTTCGGAAAACAGCCTGCCCCCCGTGAGCCTTGAACTTCTAGAGACCTATATAACATAACGATAAGCCCCTAAAGCCCTAAGCCCGAATCCCGAAACTCTTTCTAAAGCCCTAACCCTAAACCCTAAAAGTCCGAAATCCTAATCCCCTAAATCCCGAAAGCCTTACCCAGAGACTCCAATATCCCTTAAGTATAAGGAATATACCTTAACTTCTCGCAGGGTCCCTAGTATCATTTCAGGAGTATTCCTTAACTAAGGGATATTGGAGTCTTTGGGTAATCCCAAACCCTAAAGGCCCGAAATCCTAGGCTTGCAACCCAGGAAGCCCTAAGCGAGCCCCAGCAGGGAGCCTTTTTGGCTAAAGCTGCCAGGGAGCCTAAATCCCTAAGACCCCCATGAATAATGAGGCTTTAGGGTTTACAGGTTCAGGGTTTAGGGGCTTTAGGGGCTTTAGGGTTTAGGGTATACGAACCCGAACTCCTATTTCGGTCCGGTCGGGTTTGGGGCTGAAGTGAAGGGTCTTCCACTGAGACCGGTAAGCTTACCTTTGGATAGTAGGGAATGGAAGAATGATAGTAAAAGTAATTATGACTGTACCCCATTCCTCCATTCCCCACTAACCACAGGTAAGTAAGGAGCCTCAAGGATGCGTCGGCTGTGGGCTTTGGGGGTTTTGGGCTGTGGACGTCGTAGGCTGTAGGGCGTAGGTGTAGAATTTGGTTGTTTGGGGTTTAGGGCCTGAGGCCTAAACTCTAAAGTGGGGTCTAAGATAGGGTGTAGACGTGTGTTGTTTAGGATGTTGAAGCTTTCAGCAGTATGAGCGAGGTTGGCTTTGGAGCTGCAGATATGGGAGTCTCTGAAACTAACCCTAAGGGTCCATGTACCCCAATAGTATATACTCTGGCCCCAAAGTACCTATATGGGGACTACTTTAAGGCCAAAGTATATACTAGGGTAAGTGAGCGGTCCCCCAGGATGGACCCTAGATAGTAGGATCCTTACTCTACAGATTCGATTAAGAGAACCCTACGGTAATCCTAATCCTCCCGAACCCTAAACCAAGGAACCCTTATGTCGGGGTTCGGGTCCGAATCGTTGCGGCTGGAAAGAGATTTGGCCACCAGGGCTATGGTTGGCTTGTGCACTCTCAAAGTGTCCTGAGTACTTTCTTTAGTCCCTAGGATACTTTAGAAGCCTTGCTTTATAAACCCTAAACAACAAGCATCCTGTCGGATTGGAGGTTTGGGTCTTCTAGAATCCTCGACACGGAAGCTTGCGCTCCGAGCTGTAGACATGTTGCACGCTCTGAAGAGCCATTCCGGACCAAGGGCGGCAGCAGCGTCGAGCGTGGGTTCTCAGGCTTAGGTTTTAGAGATTCTGTCGGGAGTCGGACCTTATAGGCATTAACCATCCCCAAACCTAAAACTGCAGCGCGCTGCCGAGATCGAAAGAGGATCTCTTGTGCGTCGTCGCTTCGAAAGCCCATCCTCTTTGCAGCCATGGAGGCCTCGAATGGCTTACCTCTCATATATTAAGCATTTTGGGCCCAAAGACCATACTAATACTATATATATATATATATATATATATATAAGGCTTTGGGGCTATTTTGATCCCTAGGGTAAATGAGTTCAAAACATGAGACGTTGAGGGTGTTCGCAAGATTTTCTCAAGGTTTCTTCAGGTGTGTGTTTATGGAGTTTTGCAGGGTCTTAAAGCGGCTGCAGAAAGTCTTCGCAGTAGGGTTGTACACGGCCTTTAACCCTAATCCCCTCATCCTCTGAACCCCTAATCCCCTAATCCCCTAAACCCCTTAATCCCCTAAACCTCTAAGACCCTAATCCCCAGACCCCCTAATCCTTTAATACCCCCCCAACCCCTAAACCCCTAATGCCAAAAAGCCTCTACACCCCTTATCCCCTAAATCCCCTAAACCCCTAATCCTCTAATTCCCTAAACCCCTAAGCCCCTGAAGCCTTAATCCCCCAAACCCCTAAAGCCTTAATTCCCTAAAACCCCTTTCTAGACCCCTTTTGGATCCCTTTAAGGAGCCCTTATAGATCCCTAAAAAGGTGATCTCCTCAAGAAGTTTTTGTTCACAACTTTGGGAAGTGTGCGGCCCACGAAGGCCCACGCTCCAAGCCTCAAAATTAAGTTAGGCCAAGGCTCGACACCCTGGTGGTTAAAGGTTAAAGTCGAGGGTTTGGTGTGTAGTTTGGTATACTCTTACATACTAAGGAACGCGGTTCTAAGTATCAAGGGCACTAGTACCACACCCTATAAAGCCGTGCAGAGCCCCTATACCACCTGCAATGCGTTGGGGAAAAACCCAGAGACTCCAAGATTCCTGAAGTAAGGAATATTCCTCAAATCACATTAGGGATCCTACTATAGTTTAAGGAATATTCCTTAAATCATATTAGGGATCCTACTATAGTTTAAGGAATATTCCTTAAATCATATTAGGGATCCTACTATAGTTTAAGGAATATTCCTTAAATCATATTAGGGATCCTACTATAGTTTAAGGAATATTCCTTAAATCATATTAGGGATCCTACTATAGGTTAAGGAATATTCCTTAATAAAGGGACATCGGAGTCTCTGGGAACCCCGCCAGGGCGAAGGATGGTGTCTTGAGGATTTCGATTTCCATCCTCGTGCCCCAGGCGCAGTGGGGTTTTACTCGGAGGTTCTTGGGTAGTTATACGGATTCCTTTAAGAGTCCCTCTAAAGGGATCTGTAGGGGGGTTCTATAAGGGTATAGGGTTCAGGTTGTAAGGCTTCGTCGGCGTTAAGGTCTTGGGGTGCTCGAGTTTTGGACTTGGGGCGTTTATGAGTTTAGGCTTTCGGGCTTGGCGTGCCAGGGTACTTAGTCACCGTGCGGTTGCATTATCATGTTGGTTGGCATAAACCGCACAGTGGCAACTCCTCCGCCATATCTTTTGAACGATCAGGGATCAATCAGGAATGTAAAAACCACTGATTACTAGACCATTTCAGGAACTTCATTATATGAGGATCCCGATGATATACATGTATAATTATCAGTCTGCTCTCGCAAAGGGAACTGATGTGAAGGGAGAGGAACTTACTGATCAGAGGGTCTGCGGGTTCAGGGCGTAGTTGTCGTGGATCCGTCTGCCATCCGATGCCTTGCTCCAAACAGTCCCTACGGTTGATGAATATATAATTCCTGCATTACTCATAATAAGGAATATATGGGAATTATGTTATATTCCTTATTATGGGTCATGCAGGATTAATATCATCAACCGTATCAGACTCTCATAGAACAAAGGCCGTTTAGGGATAGGGTTTGGGTCTGGGGAAGCCCGAGTCACCCGGCATCACATGTCTACTCCGGGTCATGCTTCGTAGCGCGGGAAGTTAGATTCAGGGGGTTTAGGCTACAGAGCTCAGGTTTTAGGATTGGGAGTTTAGGCTTTAGGACTGAAGGTCTGCAAGCTTTGACGTTTGATGGAAACAGTTTGGGGTTTAGGATTCGTGAATTAGGCTGTTCTGCCTGACGACGAGATGGCAATGGCAGAGCTTGCCAGTTTGCGGTTTAGGGTTTGGGGTTTAGGGCCGGAGATTGCTCATGGAGTCATATTCAAGAGGCAGCTCTGTGCAGATTCGTCGATGCTGAAACCTGTCAGCACTTGTTAAAAAATCACAAAACCCTAAACCCTAAACCCGGTTTAGGGTTTAGGGTTTAGGGTTTAGGCTTCAAGCCTATATCCAGCCTACGTAGATCCAAACTGCTTTTAACAAGAGACGGATACTTGGGCCGAAAGGTATGAACGAGGAAGTCCTTTCTGGGCTGAAGCCTCTTTAAGATGGGTTTAGGGTTTAGGGTTTAGGGTTTAGGGCTGCAATGCTTAACAAGCTTTGCATATTTGGTGCCTTTGGCAGGATCTTCGGGCGCAAAACGGATTTGCTTATAGCCGCACGAGCCCAATCGCCAGGCGCTCTGAGACCGTGCATTGAACCCTAAACCCTAAACCGTTGAAACCTTCAGAATCCAAACGCCGCAGGCGCCATGCGGAAAGGCCATCGCCGTCGTCTCGCCCGCGAGGGTGACAAGGACGGTGCCAAAGCGTTAGCCTGTTTTGTTCATGCAGCTTGCGGCTTGAGCATTGGATTCACTAGTTGCAGGGCTTCTAGGTTTTGGGGCTTAGCTAGGGCTTAGGGATCTTTTGCGTTTCCGGTTTCATGGCAGGTTCTGATGTGCAGTGGAAAACAAGCTTTACATACACCTTCAGAGCTAGGAAGAGGTCGATGTATACGTGCCAGATGTGTGCAGGACCAGGTAGGCAATCATGCGTCCCCACTTGTCTTTGCATGTTTCAGGGGGGATTGAGACACAATCAACCCTACACCCTACACCCCTTCTACCCAGAGAGCCCAATACCCACTAATAAAGAAATATGGCTTAAATTATATAGGGCTTAATATTATGATTTAAGCTATGTTCCTTAATTAAAGGGTATTGGACTCTCTGGGTATTTTAAAGAAGCATGGCACACTCATCTTTGACCAATGCAGCGCACCTAGCAGCCTCAGCACCAAGAGTGTATGCGAAGCACGTCCTACGGTTGATGATATAAATCCTGCCTTACCTTAAGGACCCTAAACTATGGGAATTATGGTAGATTCCTGACTATCGGTAATGCAGGATTTATATCATCAACCGTAGTAGTCGAGTAGGTAACCTTTTGACCTTTTGTGGGTAGTATAGTCCCTATATAATCCCCATATAACCAAAAAGGTTAGCCTGTGGTTCCCCATGAGACCCGACAAGTAGGATGCAAATTGTTGCCTTCAGGGTTTAGGGTTGTGTGACTGAGTTGTGTGTGGTCTGGGTCATCGAGGCTCTGCACTGTACAGCCTGGGCCCTGAAAATCCCGGCCTAGACCCTAAACCCTCAGCGTTTTGAACCCTTAACCAACTCTCAAGCTGCTCGTGCCGGGAGTTCAAGTTGAGCTTTCAAGTAGGCAAGTAAATCCTAAACCCTAAACCCCGGGATTCATGATTTTTTCTCGAAGTTTGGCCTACATGGAAAATCAGTGACGACCCGCTCTCCCCCCTGCTGCCGTATGTATCTCTGTATTGCGCAACTAGCTTTACTATACATGCCCTGATCCTGTACCCTAAGGGTCCATGTATCCAAATAGTCTATATTTTGGGCCCAATGTACCTATGTAGGGACTATAAGGCCAAAGTATATACTATTTGGGTACATGGACCCTTAGGGGTAGGTAAGGGATGGGGTTCCTTGACGGATACTTCCTTAAACGCCAGTCTTCGCTGTCCAACGGCTCGTCGTCTTAGGACCTGAGTGTCGGTGTACTTAGCACCAGCCGGGGCGCATTTTTAAGGTTCCTGGCACTTGTGGGGTAACTTCTCATACTATCGTATAAGATGACCGGAATATACCTCAAAGCCGAGTTCGAAGTATGAAGGCCCCGATGTTGCACAGCATCTTGCTTCAGCGAACAGGGTGCTCAGTCTCCAGTTCAGGCTTTGGCCTTAGGGTCCTTGCAGGGCTTCTAGAGGTTTAGGGTTTAGGGATTAGGGTTTAGGGTTTAGGGTTTAAGGTTTAGGGTTTAGGGTTTAGGGTCCTTTTCGGGGGTGGATCTGCAGACTATTGGATGGACTGTTGGCTTGACTGCCAGCGCAACCCAAAAGGAAAGCGGACGTGGCCGGGCACGATACTCGCAATCTGTGGGTACCTGGGCGGCCTTGGTGGTGCGGGTCATCGAGGGTATGTGAGGTGCGGATTTAGGAATTGGTCCCGTTGAGCGCGTAGACTTCCAAGCTTGAGGTCTGTCCTTTGATGCCTTGGCTGTTGGGCTGTCAGGCTTCCGGCTTAACCTCGGCAAGTCAACTACATGATGTTAGCTTGACCTATCAAGTGAGTAGCTTTTTGGCGATTGCTTCGTCGTGCTGCCTCGCCCCCCACACCCCGAAAGTGTCAACCCCTAAACCTAAACCTTAAACCCTAAACCCTAAATCGTAGAGTTCTCGTTGGTCCTTTACATATTCCCGCAGAAGCCAAAATAAGCAAGTACTGTACATCGTAGCTTACCTACCCAAATAAATAGTACATACTTTGGGCCCAAAGCACCTACCGTAATTAGGCCAATGTATATACCGTTTGGGTACATCGTAGCTTACGATCCGTGCAAAGCATCTTCCAGCAGACAAACAGCCTCTGGGAAGTTGGTTGTTCTAGGACTGAACTCAAACAACCTAAGCATCCCAAAGCCCTAAACCCTAAGCGTCCATGTACCTCAATAGTAAAAATAGATTGGCCTTAAAGTACTCCCTATTTGGGTACAGTGGGCCCAAAGTATATACTATTTGGGCACATGGACCCTTAGGGAAACCCGAAAGCTCCAAGCCCCAAGACCCTGCAGCCCTGAACTTGGAACCCTAGAACCGTCCCAGCTCTGCTGAAATTGTTGCAAGATTTCCATCATCAGCCGTATGTAGGGGCTTTCGTTTCGCGTCAATGCGTATACTCTGTAGCTACATGGACCCTTGGGTGACAGCTTGAGAACTACCCTTTGAGTCGTAGTAAACTGTGGTCCCTGGTCCCTCACTGTGTTAGAATGCATGCATGCTTACTTATAGCGCAGAACATGTCGTCATGAAGGGCATCCCAACTGGGAAACATGCCCACCTAGAGCACTAGGTTTGCGCTGTTTCTTTTCTTGCGGTTCTGCGAATAATCCTGCACCCAGTGCCCAAAATCGCACCGAACTTCCCAAACCTAATCCCCAACACCTTATTCGGGATTTTCGAGTGCAAAGGCAAAGGACATTGCCGTCTAAAACCAGAGCCCAAGCTAAAGCAGAAGGCTTGGCGAGGGTTTAGGATGGAGCATATGTGCCCTTCTGGTAGGATTTCGATCTTTGGATTGTGGTTTGATTTGGGGGTTTGTGGTCTGGGTTTCTGTTGAGTTTAGGGCAGGTTTCGGTTTGACGTCGAGTTTAGGCGCTTCCAGGATGACGAAGTTACTGACGATAAGGATGATCGAAGCTCATTTGGGAGTTTCCGAAAGTTGAGGGTACCCTATTTTGGGCTCCTGATAATAGTGATCCTACTTCTTATGGTACTATGCTATAGGGTCCCATGCTTCGGAAACTCCCATTTCGGATCTTGGGTTCGGGTTAGGGCTTTCGGGCTAGGCAATTCGAGGCGACTCACTGACTGAGTGATGTGGTTGCACTGTTCGTAGACACATCTGTGGGGAGGTCGAGTTCAACTCACTTGAAGCCCATTTTGGGGCTTCAGTGTGAGCCTCAGCAGCCATGCTCGGTCGGACGCGACTCGTCGCCGACCCGTGCATCGGTGTCGGTGACTTGCAGAAAGCCCTGGAGGATTTCGTTGATCAGGCCACCGATAGGGGAAAGAAAGCCCTCGACCTGCTCAAGTTTGTGGACCCGCCGAACGGTGTGTCGTGGAAATCGTCCTGCTGCTGCCTGTGGGTTGTGAGCTTGGCCCCGTTGGTGGAGCGACTGCTGCATTTTCATCGCGATGATGCTGGTGCAAGGCCATGATCAGTAGTATACAGGCAATAGCCAACTTACCGCCACCACCCTTATCTCGGCCGACATCACATGACAAGCAAAACTGTCGTGACCATCCCCATTGTTGACCGCTTCCCATTCATCGCCACCTACATGGTCATCATCCGCACCAGCATCACCGGAAGCATCAGCCGCATAAGCATCAGCGTCATCATCGCGGACATGACTGTCAGAGTCATTAACATCGCCATCCCCAATCGTCATCGTCGTCGTCATCAGCATCATCACGTTCGTCCAAATCGTTGCCATCTTCTTCTGACAAGCAGCGACGTAGCTCAGATGCGCCCTTGAGCGAGATCCGGAAGGGTCCATGTACCCAAACAGTATATAGTCTGGCCCCAAAGTACCTATATAGGGACTACGTTAAGGCCAAAGTGTATACTATTTGGGTTCATGGACCCTCAGGGGATGTTGAAGCACCTCCGGGTTGTGGGAATGTAGTGAGACATGCCTTTCAAGGCTTGCTGCATCCTTGATGCTCCTGATACTGTTCGGTACATACGCTTACCCTAAACCCTAAACCTTAACCGTGGATTATATACAGGCCGATGTCCCGAGATTCCAGATCATGCTTCGTAATGGGCACGCCGAGTGAGCAGACCGAGCACTGGGAGTCTGAGACAAAGATACCAATCTAGAAAGGAAGACTTGTGCCATCACGGGTTTTTCGGTTGAAATGTCGATCTTCCGTTTGTCAGCAACCAGGATGCCCAGTAGTATCCTTATTCCCTTTTTGTAGTCCTAGGTTCCCTATAAAGATACCGAAAAGAGAGCCCTTCTTCTTCGCTAGGTTACTGGACATCCTAGACAAGGTCGTTCAGAGCCCTTTAGTCCTTCAGGCCCCAATAAACACCTTCTAAACCTCAAGTACTGGGCAGGCAGCGTCGCTGCGTTTTGGTTCCGAGGCTGAACTCATTCAGGATGGCTTGGATGCACTCAAGTGGGCCTCGTGGCCAAGAAGGTTGCTTTCTCTTGCGGGTTTAGGGTTCAGGCACAGGTTGTTTCAATACTTTAGAGTTTATACTGGTATCTGATTTGTGGAGTTCTGACGACTTCATGGCTTCAGGTTTCTGCACTGACGTAAGGGCCTAAAGGGCTAGAATCTGATTTCGGGCTCGGACTATACCTGGACAATCAACCAAAGGAAGGAGAGTACGGGGCTTTGCCATTAGTTCGATGACATTGTTGTACTTTGTGCATGGTCTTCGTTTCATTGAGTTATGTTTGGATGCGGCAGAGTTTGGCGGATCTTGCATGCAAGGGTTTTGCATTCGCGGTGTTGGGCTGCTTCTAGCAATGATGGCCCGTGTTCTGGGACACACTGCATTTCGGGATTCCGCATATATATATATATATATATATATGTGTGTGTGTGTGTGTGTGTGTGTGTTTGTATATATATATATATATATGTATATATATATATATATATGTATACATACGGTCTACAGTCTTTGGACTAGTCAGTGTTTCTTTCCGCTGTTTGGCTTCAGACCTTCCTGTCCTGAAACTGACTTTGGGAACCACCCATAGGCCCCATAGTAGTTCCTTTGTGGGGCTACCTTATAGGATTCTACATACGAACCCCAACAAGGAACTACTATGGGGCCTATGGGCAGGGTTGAACTGGATTGAACTCTGGCCAGAATTCAGGAATACCCAGCGAAAAACAGGACATATTGAAACATTTGAGCCTCTAGACCTTAAACTCTGCGACCCGAGCAGGGAACCCGTGCTTTAATCGTAAGCATCCCCAGACATGCAAAACAGGAACTCGACAGATTCTGGACTCCGCACGAGAGATCATCCGCCATGACATGCAAGGAATCCGCAGACTGCGCCGCCTTATCCGCTTGGTACGACGCTGCCTCATACGCTTGCTACGATACTTGACAGATTGTGCGCTTTTGGGTTTGGGGTAGAGGGTAACTGTGGTATAGTTGGAGTTTACGGCAATGATCATCTTTGTCTTTGAGGCTTTACGGTCTGGGACCTAGGATTGCAGTTAGGCTGGGGGTTATGAGCCCTCTGAGGAAGAGGAATGGTGGGCGGAGTTGGTGAAATTCGACGAGGCGGCTGCCAGCGGTTAAGGGTTTACTCCCCTGCAGTCCTGGTTATGCTACACTCCCAGAGAGCCCAATTCCCCGTAATTCAGGAATACGGCTTAAATTATATGGGGCTTCATATTATGATTCAGGCTATATTCCTTCATTAAGGGGTATTAGGCTTTTTGGGCTACAGTATTCCCCAGAACCCAATTTCTAATCGTCCCTTTATTGGCCTGTAGACCGATTACAACCCAGTTGAAGTTCGTAATACTAGGAACCCCATGGTGGTCTTGATCAAGGGACCGGGTTTACATCTGCATCAACGAGTCTTGTCTCGTACGGATTGGGCTAAGCTTGGCAACATGAGCAGGTTGGGGCAGTTTTGGCTCAAAAGCCGTATCCTAAACCTAGAACCCTAAACCATAAACCCTAAGTCCTAAATCTTAAACTTATACTTTAAACCCAACTTTTAGGATTTTTAGCTTAGGCTGGCGAGGTCATAGCAAAGTCTGAACTCCGAAGACTTAGCGCCGGAAATCCTACTCAGCTGCCGTGCCCAGACTATCAAAGGGCTCCCAAGGTGGGATGAAGGTAGGTGGGATATTCCCAAATACGAGTCCTTATATAAAGGACCCTTCATCCTACCTACCTTCATCCTCCCTTTTGAGGCCTCCGAGCCTGGATGATAGACTCTTCGCCCTACAGTAGAAGCCAGAAAGTTGGAATATCATTATCGTATATAAACCTTTTAAGGTAAATTATAGGGGATCCTACCATTAATCCATATTCCAACTTTCTGGAGTTCCCTTTAAGCTCTAGTCTTAGCCCTAGATCGCACAGCCTCAAGTGCAGAGCCCCAAACCCTATAGTCCCTAAACCCGTAAACAGTTGAACCCTAAACCCAAATTCCCAAAGCCCTAAACCCTGAAGCCCTTAATCCCTATAGACCCCAAAACCTCAAACCCTATAAACTCTAAACCCTATAAGCCCTGAGCCTCACTTCCACTAACATCTGAGCTCCCAGCTCGGTCCTTTCAGTTGCATCTACACCTTCATCTTTACTAGGACCCACGTAGAGTAGGCCCTTGTTCCCTTGTTTAGGGTTCAGGTTTCCTTATCCTTTTTTTCCCTAGTTTACTCGTAGGTCTAGTTTAGGATTCCTGTACTGTGGTTTAAAGTTTAGGTTTTTAGGACTTAGGGTTTGGGGTTTAACGGTTTAATGTTTAGGGCGCGGTACATGGGCCCCGTGACTCCAAGCGGTCTGCACGAATGGACTGCACGATAGCGGCCGAGCCCGACTGTATCAAGTACATTCATGTCCCACGATGGTGCTGCCGCTGTTCAAGCCTATGCAGAATCCCTCTGTACGGGTGCGGCTCCATGCAGACCCATTTATCCGACACGTCTCGTGGTTGGCGCAAGGTCCTTGACACGGAGTATTTGCGTGCAGACTTGTGGCTGCTGACGAATTGCTGGGGTATTTGCACAGCTTGGGCACGTCGGTGGCGATATAGAATGTACAATCGCCGTGTGTCCCGCGACGGGGAGGCTTTGGTGATTGGGAAGCCACAGCCCGGAACCATGAGTGCTGAAGCCGTTGGCACGAAGAAAGGGCTACTGCATGTCAAACAGCTAAACATGAATCCTACTTGACGTTGAAAGTCCTCTTTGGCACTTCGAACCCAAAGAGCAAACGAAAGGAGGCTAACTTCACCCCGAAACAAACCAGATGTCTGAGAAACTATAGTAGTTGACATCCATGCATGGCCCTATATATGGCCGTGTATGCTCGCACGCCGCCCAACACCCTAGTCTTTGCTCTGAGGCCCTTCTAAAGACAGCCCCCATCCCCCCATTCCCCACCACCAACCCTGCCCCGACCGTCTAAATGCAACTCGCACTAAGCCCGGGCCCATGAGGTGCGCTCGTATTCGGAGGATTCATTGGCATCCTGGTCCATTATCAGCACGGCCTGTGGACTATCTGAGACTTGCATGATGTGAGGCGACAATCTTCGCACCCGTTTCCAGGCTTCTCTTCCGAGCCCTCTTAGAGAGATACGGTTTAGGGTTTCATGGTTCAGAATTTAGGGTTTAAGGTTTAGGAATTAGGGTCTAGGGTTTAAGATGGATGCCTTAGGATTCAGGGGCCTCCCGGGTTGCTCATCTTCTTTGAGACCGGTTGTTTTGATTCTGATTTGGGAGGCTCGTTTTGAGGGCTGCCGCCTCCCGGGTTGAGATGTTTGTCATGGCCGCGCCACGCCCTCAACGAACATGACCCGAGACGTCCGCATAAGAATGATAATGAGATTAATAACAGCAATAACAACCATAAGAAGAAGCAGAATGATCAGAATAGCAAATAGGAATCATCATCATGGTCGTCGCCAGCATCATCCTCACAAGAACCAAAGACTATGTAATCATATGCATAAAAACTCTCTTGAGTTTTGTGATCTTGTGAACGAGCCTCATTGGTGCCAGACCTGGCTTCAGTCACGATGTCACCGCTTACGTTATCTCTCTCTGACCGTGTTACAGGACCCAGCTCTGTGCTAGACGCGATGACTATCCTGAGTTCTAGCATGTTAATGAGGAAGAAACTATGTATAATGATATCAAGGATCGTATAAGTTAATTATTGGTTTTTCAGTCGTAACAGTATCAAAAGTACTGACCTATCATACATTCATTTCATAGGCTTTTCGTTGTGCTGAGTCTTTTATGTCTTGTCTTCTGAGGACGTTGAGGCATCGATGGAGCAATCTCGTCCCACAACGGTGGAGAGGAAGTGGCTTGACAACATCGATATGGGCAAACCCTTGTCTGGTGTCAAGGATTCAGTTAGGGTTTCGTGTTAAGGCTCGACCATACTTCACAATAAATAAGCATGGCAAGATTTTGCTCATCAGACGTGCGATTGGTTGTCCGTGAGTTCTTGCCCGGAGGCCAGAACAGTGATTGAGCTTGCCAGGATTTGTCCAACTGTTTCATTTAATGCTTCGTGGCGCTGTCTGGGGACTTAATCGTATGAGGGTTAATATAGGGGCCTTAGCAATTGCCAATACTTTTTCGGGGGTTCCTTATTACAACTGATTTTAGTATAATGCCCCCAAAACCCTTGATTGAAATACGTTGTTCCGTCCATTGGGGCTCGGACGTGCGCGAGATCTGGAGGGCTGCAGGATATATCATAGGGATCCTTAGGGGTGTAGGGGGAGGGGGGGTAGGTGGCCTTAAGGCCCATAATAAGGACTAATAAGGCCTATTTAAGGAAATATAGTCCCCTACACCCCTCCCCCCTACACCCCTAAGGATCCCTATGAATATAGGTGACAGCCCGCTTGGACGAATGTCACCTGATGCCCTGCCCTGAAAGGAGGTTCGGGAGGTGCGAAACCTGGAAGTCCCGCTGAGGGTCTTTAAAGGATCTATAAGGGCTCCTTTAAAGGGATCTATAAGGGATCTATAAGGGTTTAGTGTATAAGGGTCCATGTACCCAAATAGTGTATACTTTGGCCTTAAAGTAGTCCCTATATAGGTACTTTGGGGCCAGAGTATATACGATTTGGGTACATGGACCCTAGGTGTGTGCCAATGTAAGAGTGGCGAAAGAAGGTGGTTTGCGGGGATGCTGATGTTGATGTTGGTGACGAGCAAGAGCAGGATGAGAGGAGGGGACCAATATCACTAAAGTGGACCGCGATGACGAAAGCGCCTGATGCAGCCTTCGTGGCATCAACAGCATCGCATGCGCTTTGAGAAGTTACAGGTAAACCACAAAATAGAAACCCCCAGACTTAAAGCAGTAAGCCCGAAACGCCAAAACCCTACAGCCATAAACCAAACAACCCGAAACATCGAACGCCCTAAACGTCTTAAATCCCTCAAGCCGTCAACTCTGAACCCTTACGCCATCATGCGCCCCAAAACCCTGGTAGAAGCGGCCCACATCGGAACCCTAAACCCTAACCCCCCCCAAAACCTAAACTTAAAAGCCCTGAACCCCAGGACCCCTAAAGTCTAAAACCCCTAAACCTCCAAAAGCCTTAAGCCCTAAACCCTACAACGGCCAATCCCTTAACCCTAAGGGTCCATGTACCCAAATAGTATATAGTCTGGCCCCAAAGTACCTATATAGGGACTACTTTAAGGCCAAAGTATACTTGGATGTTCATGGGTAGTTTTAAGCAGGGTTATAAGCAGGATAACTATGGTTATAACCTATATTATGGGACTTATTTCCCTACTTTTAACTACCCATGAACCTCCAAGTATACTATCTAGGTACATGGACCCTCAGGGGGAAAGGAATCCTAAGCATTCCAGAACTCTGAGTCCTGATCCCCTAGGTTCTTTATTAAGTTACGCAATGTCCTTATCCCAAGGATCCAAGTACCCAATAATCATATACTCTCCAAAATCCTAACCTACATAACTACTATCCTAAAACGGAGTACCTAATTATTCCCTAAAACCCCTATAAACCCTAAACCCCGAAACCCTAAGCCCTAAGATTTTATCATCAACCGAAGAACTCTGAGTCCTTAGGACTCTTATACCATAAATCCTTGTAGAACCCTGATGGATCCTTTAAAGGAGCCCTTATGAATCCCTTAAAGGAATGTTAGGAACCCTAAGGAACTCTGAGTCCTTATCTCCCCCTGCTGAGGGAACCCTTATAGTAGCCATTATAGTAGCCCCTTATAGACCCCTTTAAAAGACCCCTAAACCCTAAACCCCTAAACCCTAAACCCCTAAACCCTAAATCCCTAAACCCCTAAACCCCTAAACCCTAAACCCCTAAACTCCTAAACCCCTCAACCCTAAATCCCTAAACCCCTAAACCCTAAATCCCTAAACCCCTAAACCCTAAATCCCTAAACCCCTAAACCCTAAATCCCTAAACCCTTAAACCCTAAACCCCTAAACCCTAAACCCCTAAACCCCTAAACCCTACAGGGTCCTTTGGACCCTTGGGGTGATCTCCCCCTGCTGAGGCCTCGTTGCACGCGCTGGGCCGAGGCGGAGGCCGATGCAGCTCGGCGAGCCGAGGCCGAAACCCTGGGGTTTAGGGCTCCTTTAAAGGAAGTATAAGGGTTCTTTTAATAAGGGATCCTTTGAGGGATCTTTAGGGTTTAAGGGTTTTTAGAGTTTGGGATATTTTTATGGCTTAGGGCTCCTTTAAGGGCTCCTTTAAAGGGAAGTATTGAAGGTTCCTTTAAGGGATCCTTTTAAGGGAAGTATAAAGGGTTCCTTTAAGGGCTCCTTTAAGGGAAGTATTTACAAGGTTTGAGGGATCCTTTAAGAAAGGCTCCTTTGAGGAAAGTATTTAAACGGTTTAAGGGATCCTTTTAAGGGAAGTATAAGGGCTCCTTTAAGGGATCCTTTAAGAACTCCTTTAAGGGAAGTATAAGGGTTCCTTTAAGGGATCCTTTTAAGGGAAATATACGGGGCTCCCTTTAAGGGAAATATTGAAGGTTCGTTTAAGGGCTCCTTTCAAGAGAAGTATTGAAGGTTCCTTTAAGGGATCCTCTAAGGGTTCCTTTAAGGGCTCCTTTAAGGGAAATATTGAAGGTTTAAGGGACCCTGTAAGGGAAATATACGGGATCTTTTGGGGAAGTATAAGGGTTCCTTTAAGGGATCTTTAGGGTTTTTACGGATTAGGGTTTTTAGAGTTTGGGGCATTTTTATGGTTTAGGGATGTTTTAGGATTCAGGGCTTAAGGCTTTTAGAGGTTTAGGGTTCAGGGTTTAGCTGGTTTTGGTTGTTGTCGTTTAAGTTTGTTTTTGTGTGCTAAGGTTGTTTGTTGTTGTCGTTGTGTGTTGTGTTTGCTATGTTGTTTTGTGGTTGAAGGTTGCTGTTCGTTTGTGTTTAGGTTTATTTTTGTGTTGATGTTTGTCTTGAGTTTTGTTAAGGGTGATGTCAGATGGGTTCACTCGAGGGTTTGAAAGTTTCGGGTTTTGCTTTAAGGGTCTCTTGATGGGTTCCCCTTATGGGCTCCTTGGGGGGTTCCGTGCCAGGGTTCCTTGTGATTCAGCCGCCTGGCGTTCAGGCTCCCGCACGGGTTTAGGGTTTAAGATTTGTTTTAAGGTGCAGATTGTGGCTCAGTTTAAGGCACTTAATATAGCTACTAGATACCCATTATATAGCCCATTATAGGGTAGGGGTCCCCATTAAGGGTCCCTCCTTTTCCCCTTTGAAATGAGGGAGTTGAGAGGGTTCAGGGCCGCTCCGGGGAAACTTCAAGGGCTGCTTCAAGACTAGGATGCCCAGTGGTACCCTTATTCCCTTTTTGTAGTCCCAGGTTCCGTATTAAGTTGCCCAATACCAAAGAGGGAGCCCTTTTTGTTTCTAGGTTACTGGGCATCCTAGAAGAGGTCCGAGAAGGATTTACTGTAGTGCAAAACCTCAGGTTTGGGATCCTTGTGTTTGGTTGTTTTCCGGGGTTCTGTGCAGGACCCACAGGCAGCTAAGCTCAGGACGCCCAGCTCTAGGAACCTAAACCTGAACCCCCAAACCCGAGACAACTGATGGAGGCCGCAGACACAAGGTTCCCAGAGAGCCCCATACCCCCTTAATCCAAGGAGTATAGCGTAATCCATAAGTAATATGAAGCCCTATATATATATATATATATATATATATATATATATATATATAATTTAAAGCTATATTTTTTAATTAAGGGGTATTAGGCTCTGGGTACCGCAAAGTGTTTCTTACAACTCTCAACCTCAAAGCAGGTCAGGAGCCCTAGCAGCGTCATCCATATTACTATGGCTGTTGGCACTTGTGGTAAGAGGCAGGACGTTAGGTCTCAGGAATCTACGACTGCCCTCACCAGACCGCCACAACTTGAGGGTTCAGGGTGAAAGTTTAAGGGTTTTAGGTTGAGGGGTTTAGGGCTTAGGGGACTCTTCTGCTATGCGCTCGGGACCGGGAAAAACGTCAAAAGAAGCATCGAAGCTTTCTGCGGGTACCCGACAACAGATGCCTTCAGCCTGAGAAGAAGAAGCTCTGGGTCCCCGTGTAAGCCTACCCCTAAGGGTCCATGTTCCCAAATAGTTATATACTTTGGGCCCAATATAAAATATAGGGAGTACTTTTAGGCCAATGTATATAGTATTTGGGTACATGCACCCTTAGGGTACTGCTGATGATATAGGTCCTGCATTACCTTAAGGACCATAAACTAAGGAAAGTATGTCATCTTCCTTGTTTTTGGTAATGCAGGAGTTTATCATCAACCGTAATTTAATTAAAGGATCATGGGACTTAATAAATGGGGTTAAAGATGAGGTGACTATACTTATAACCCCGATTACGGTAATTACAACCTTACTAAGTCCCATGATCCTCCAAGTATAGCATGCACTTTGGCCTTAAAGGGGTTCCTATACAGGTACCCCAAATAGTGTAGAACTCTTTTAGTAACCTTCATAGTAACCCTTACAGGAAACCTGAAAGGATCCCTATATAAGGCACATGGAGTTTCAGCAGAGTTGGGTCTCAGGGACGTGCAGATGCAAGGAAGCCCAGCCAGTGAGATTCCAAGGAACAGAATGCCCACGTTGACAGGGTCCAGGTAAGGACCCTAAACCCTGAACCCTAAACCCTAAACCCCTAAACCCTAAACCCCGAAACCCTACACCCCTAAACCCTAAAACCCTAAACCCTAAGCTTTGGGCCTTCGGGAGTTTAGTGGTTGAGGGATTGTCATGGTCAGATCTTAGGTTCTAGGTTATTTGGGGCTTTGTGTTGGCTTGGGAGTTTGAAGCTTATCTTATCCAGGCCGACCGCTGGGATGCTACTTATATAGTTTCCCCCATTAGGCTTAAGAGGAGCCTACCCAAGACTAACATGCAGAGGCTTTGGAGGTCTCTTTGTTCGGTTCAGGAGTACTTTGCCGACATGATGCAGCTTGCGGCAAAAGAAAGGCGCGCACGTCGGCCGCGGAAGGCTGGGACATGCTGGGGGGCATTTTGGGAACATGAAGCTGGCCTGCTGTGCTTCACCCTAAGGGTCCATGTACCCAAATAGTATATACTCTGGCCTCAAAGTAAATATATATATATATATATATATATATATATATATATATATATATATATATATATATATAGGGACTACTTTAAGGCCAAAGTATATACTATTTAGGTACATGGACCCTCAGGGTCAGGGAATGTTTGAGCCAGCGGTGAGGCGACTTTGTAAGCGCTCTGTTTTGGAATCATAAGGTTTAGGGTTTAGGGTTTAGGTGAATCATAAGTGCTAATCACGGCCGTTATGACAACCCTATGATCATGTAGAAACCACTAACCAAGTGTCCTGATCCGGTTTCGTAGACTTAAAATCCCTAAACCCCCAACTTTTTAATGCCTTGAGAGTAGGGACGCCGGGCAGCTGCAGCTTTAAGCTAGCCGAGCATTCTTTCTGTGTTGCAAGGTTTAGGGTATGGGTAAGAGTCAGATCGAACTAATTCGGTTAGCCCCTGTAGAACGTTGTTATAGTGTACGTGAAAGCCTTATACTAGGGGTTCAGTGTACCTGAAAGCCTTGTACTAAGTGTCAAGGCGCCTACATTTGGATCTCAGGCATTTAGCTCTTGCAGCTTGCCTGTTTTGACACTTTCGGACTCTCCGCCAATGTTGACTTAAACGGTTTGGGTTTTTGGATTGTATAAGGCTTCGGGTTAGGGGTTGAAGTTTTGGGTTTTCATGGTTGGGCTTACTTGGAGGATCATGGGACTTATTAAGTAAGGTTATAAGTACCTGAATTGGGGTTATCAGTAGTTATAAGTAGAGTTACCTTAATTATAACCCTAGTTACTAAGTCCCATGGTCCTTTAAGTAAGGCTGTATAAGGCTTAGGGTTTGGGTCTTTCCGAGGAGCGTGGAGGCTTTGTTGAGGACCTGGTACCGGAGACTGTAGGCATCTGCAGGCCGCGGAGTGCAGTCTGCTATGTTTGTGCTGTGCATTTCGGTGTAGTGGTTTCTGAGGTTTAGGGTGCAGTAGGATGGTGCAGGGACCTTAAACCGAAAAGCCCTAAAACCCTAAACCCTAAAACCCTAAACCCTAAACCCTAAAACCCTAAACCGTGTGTAAGGCTCTCGAGGGTGTGGTGTTCAAACCCCTAAGCCCTCTCTTGTATTACAGGGCCTAGGTTTTCTATTACCGGGCCTAGGTTTTTGCAGAATCAAGATGCCGCCTGTATAGTTGTAAGCCTTTGCTACTGGGAACCAGAGTTGTTTGTAAAGCTTGGCAACTCAGAACCGGTGCGCTGTGTGATGGCTCCAGGCTTGCATGCGAAAGCTCGAGGCGAGCGTTCCTAGCACATGCTGGCATAAGGTAGCCTTATCACATTCAATAAGCATGCCAAAGAGTGGCAAGCATCAACGACAAGGCACGTGCTTTGTGGACGCAAAAGTTAGAGCTCTTCGCTTCGATTCATGGCTTGCGGTGCACTTGGTGCATAAAACCCTGGCCTCTTTGAGAGATTCTTCGTGTTCTATAAGAACCTTTAGGTTATGAGCCCAAGCTACCGAGCGCATTTCTGCGGCTCCTTCTACAAGTACGTATGGGGCAATGAGAGATGGAGATGTGAGACCTAATGGAGTGGCTCCTGCAGTGACAACGGCAAGCTCGACGTGTGGAACTGGAAATGAGGGAGTGATGGGAAATCCCAACCTTCTGGACCCAGCACCGACTATGGCGACTCAGCCAGCTTCGGAATCTACAACGTCAACGGAGCTTAGACCGGACGTGGCTGAACCTTCCTACCAGGAACCGGATCGGAGCGCGAACGTTATAACTGCGGAAGTCAGAGGAAGCCCGGCAATTTCAGATAGACAGACTTCTGTGACTGCCCCTCGAACTCCTCAAGGGCATCAAACGTCGGTGAGAGTACAAGAGTTTTACTCGGCGGAGTCGACTACGTCAGTGAACGAGGAGCGGAATGTGAGATGGTTGGCCAGATTCACGGAGTTCATGAGAACCGCTGCCCACCGGAGTGCCAGTGGACTGGATCGTGTGATGGACAATTTAGGTATCCATGGTGCACCAACAATGCAGCAGCAGAATGTGAACCTTATGACTGGAAGACCTCGGAGCGGACAAATGGGTTTTTCACCGCCTGAGGAGCCGCCTGCACCACCTGGTTCCATGGCTATGTATCCTCCAGCTTCGTGGACTATGGCACAACCCCACAGTGAGCAGCCTCTTGCACAGATGAGACAGTCGCAGAGGGAGTTTCCCCTTCTATACGGTCAGGCCTCGGAAGTGGATTCGGACCACTCTTCAAGGCTGCAAGCCGAAGTTCAGCGCCAGATGGACGAGTATGCTACAAGGTACCAAGACGAACTCAGAGCTTTGCAAGGAGAAGTACAACAGCTACGAAGAGAAAGGCTGGAATGGGAACAGCGTGCAAGGGGTCAGCTACATGGGAATGGAAGTCAAGAGGGGCAACTACAGAGCAGTGGGCTTGGTTTTCCGAGGGAACTACCTCAAGGTGTTAACCCCCTACCTAGTGCTCCCGGACAGCTTCCAGGAAATCCACGCGGACCTCAAGGGTGTCTTCATAACGATGGGGAAAGCAATAGCGTACCACCTAGCGCCCCAGGACAGCTTCAAGGAAATCCATGCGGACCTCAAGGGAGTCTTCACCTACGTGGGGAAGGGTATGGACGTAGCGTACCACCTAGTGCTCCAGGACAGCTTCCAGGAAATTCATGCGGACCTCAAGGGAGTCTTCACGTGCGTGGGGATGGTTATGGTCACAGCGTACCAGGAAGTGCTCCAGGACAGCTTCACGGAAATCCAAGGGGATGGGTATGGTCACAGCGGACTACCTAGTGCTCCGGGACAGCTTTCAGGAAATCCAGGCGGACCTCAAGGGTGTCTTCATGGTCATGGTGATAGACCTAGCCAAACAGAAGGGCAAGAGTGTCAGGATCGTCGTGAAGCCGACAATGATAGAGCTCCAAAGACGTCAGGTCCCATGAGTGATCCTCCAGCAGGTGATCCGACTACATCTACTACCTCTGGTCTTCCTACAGAAAGGGCGTCAAAGTCAAGTAACACTCCGAGTCAGTGGTTGGGCGCGACTCCCAGTCCGGATCCCATGTCGTTGTTAGCGGGAGGAATTGCACAGCTTCAAGCAGCGATGTTAACCCAGATGAAGGACAAGGACAAGTCGAAGGACGAGGATAAGAGCCCCGAGGCGGTGAAGCCGGGATCAACGTCTTTGCCGGCTTTGGCGGAGGTTCACCCGGCTACGAGTTCGGTGGACATCATGGACTGGCTTGAAGTGATCACTACGACGATGCAGGACCTTTCAGACGGCAGTGCGGAGTGGTGGTCGAGAGTCAGGGCCCTTGCGGATGAGTCGTACAAGTCTTGGACCCAGGCGTCACCGGTGGAGAAGCTGAGCATACCGCCTCCTAAGGACCTCGAGCTGGAAAGCGGGAAGTGGAGCCGAGTGAACTCACGAGGGGCTTCCATGATCATGTTGGCGTTACCAGAAGCTGTTCGTCAGGAGATGGTCCAGAGGAGGTCAACAGGGTCAGTGTCATCCATAGTCTTCCGCCTCCTCACAATCTACCAGCCCGGAGGCCAGCAGGAGAAGGTGATGATTTTGCAAAACCTCCAGCAGCCGGAGCCAGAGCAGACGGCGCAGAGTGCAGTGAAATCCCTTCGGACGTGGGCGAGATGGTTGCGAAGGTGCCGGGAACTTGGTGTATCGGCACCAGATCCTAGCCTCCTCACTCGAGGCCTGTGGACAATCACCAAGAATGTCTTGGAAAAGGATGCTGAAGCGAATTTTCGCACTTCCCTGGCGCGCAGCCATCTTTCAGTGGATACGCGACCTTCCTACGAGACTGTCGAGAAGTACTACCACCACCTGCTGGCAGAATGTGAAACGATAGCTGTTTCTTCGTCGGCAATCGTGTCCTCAACCACTACTACCACGGCTGCTACACCGAAGAATGAGCCGAGGATAAAGCCGATGAAAGCCGAAAGGACTTCCACTACCACGCCCTCGACACCAGCGGTGCCACCTACTCCCTCGAGATCCTCCTCGCAGTCAACCAACAAGTCAGAAGGAGACACGGGGGAAAAGAGCAACGAGGACAAGGCGAAGATCCCTTGTAAGTTCTTTGGTCGCACCTTCAAAGGGTGTGCGAGAGGTGGCCGGTGCCCTTTCATGCACTCGTGGGATGGCATTGAGAAGCTGGGCAGGTGTCTAGCTTGTGGCGGGAAGAACCACTCCGCCAAGGACTGTCCCACAAAGAAGCCCCCTCAAGCTGCTGATTCCTCATCTACTACGACCCCAGCAGCGAAGTCGAGTCCCCAGAAGCCGACAACCTCATCTACCACCACCAACGCCACCTCGAACAAGAACGTGCGGATAGACGAGAACCCACAGGTAGAACCTATCCCGGCGAGGTCGTCTACTACGGCGAATGGTGCGGCAAGTGAACAGGTGAATCTCAAGGAAGTGTTGGCGGATGTTAGCAGAGTCTTGAAGGCAATGTCGGCAACTTCGTTGAAGGCTATGAGGATCAGTGAGGACAAGACGAAAGTTGTGGAGGAGCCAACGGTGAAGGCGGTGATGGATGATGTTGAAATGTTTGCGGAGGCGACGGGCTTGTTGGATAGCGGTGCCAGTCATGCTATGCGCCCAGCCAAGGAGAACGAGTACCTGGATGGGCAACCAGTTCAAGTTACTTTGGCGGGGGAGGATGTCCGAGTGTTGAGACAAAACAATGAAGGGACCATCCTTGTTCAGGAGGAGACGGCAGCGATCCAACCTATAGTGCCACTTGGAGCGGTGATAGCCGAGCTCGGCTATACGCTGCACTGGACACCGAAGACTTTGAGGCTTACTCACCCAGAGAAGAAGGCCATTCGAGTTCGGATCAGGAACCACTGTCCTGAGGTTGCGGCCGCAGATGCTTTATCCTTAATCAGGGAGCTGGAAATGAAGAAGGTGAACGCCCTCAACGAGCATGTGGCCAGCTTGAAAGCGAGACTGGAGGTGATTCAGAAGGAGGAAAAAAGGGATTGGGTGGAGCTACTGAGAGAATACTCGAGAAGTGGTTCCAAGCAAGTGCTGTTGAAGGTGATCCTCACGGCCCCGTTTTCCAAGGACCTCCCTCCTGATGTACAATCCTCTTTGCTCGAAGGGTTACATGAATGGTGGCGAACAGTACCTCAAGGCCCTTCCTCTGTCGAGAAGAAAAAGAAGAGCCCTTATGTGCTCCCGAAGCTGGGTTGTGAACTTCTTCTCTGGAGATGATGATCACAAACGTGACCCTTTCGAAAGCATCCCTATGGCAGGAAAGATGGTGTTGAACGTGGACCTCTCAAAGTCCAAGCTGTGGGATGTTCAGCGCAAGGAGGGTGTCTACCAGTTGCTACTATGGGCTGCAGCGCAAGGACGAGTTTCGGATGTCATCGGTTCCCCTCCTCATGGTACGTGGCCTACCTCAATGATGCCAACGCGGGGACCCGAATCCTACCCGATGAGGACTACAACCTCACCTTATGGAACAAAGGAGTTGACGTCCCTACAGAAGCAGAAGGTTGACTCGGAGACAGCGTGTGTGGCAAAGCAGCTGATGGTCTGGCTTGTCGCCCAGATGAATGGACAACGTGATGTTGGTTTCTTGATGGAGTTCCCAGCAGACTGTGAGCGACTACGAGAATGCGACCCCATACGGGCTTCGGTGTGGAGTACGGAGTTGTGGAAATCATTTCGTTCAATCACCGGTGTCAAGGAGGCTTCGTCCTACATGGGCGCGTTTGGCCACAAGGCGAAGCGACCAACAACCATAGCGACGACCTACCCGGCCCTGATCCAGATCGACAAGAACTACGATTTCCATGATGGTTGCGTTCCACCCTCTTTGTTGACAAAGTCACAGTTAAGGCAATGGCCAAGGGGCTTCAAGGAATTGGTTGCAGACTGCATCAAGGATTACCACTCTGGAAGTCTCTTGGATGAGGAGGAGCTGGTGAACTCGGGCGTGCAGCTCAACAAACTTACGAAGGAGCAACGGGAGTCGCGGCGGCGACACCTACTCAACGATCACCAACCATATCGGGCAGATTGCTCGGTTTGCATCAATGCTCAGGCCACCGGTTACAAACACAGAAGGCGAAAGCACCCTACGATGTACACTATGGCTCTGGACCTAGCAGGCCCATTCAAACAGAGGGGACGAGACATGGAGCATGAAGATTGCAAGTACATAATGGTTGCTGCCTACCGATGCCCCCGGGAGTATCTGAGCGCTATGGCCATCGAGGAGCTGGATAGAGATCTTTACGTTCCCGATGATCCAGGTGAAGTGGAAGGTGAAGACCCAATGGAAATCCTCCCGGAACGACCAAGTAAGGATTGCCCGGAAGAACATGCAAGTGAAGAAGATGAGCCCCATCCTCCTATGGGACCAGAAACTCTTGATGAAGCTGTGGAAGGTTTGAGCCAACAGGAGGAGTGGGCCACCATCTACGTGACCAGGCCTTTGAGAGGAAGGACAAATCACTACGTGGTCCAGGCCGCCAAGGAGATCATGTTACAGTTGAAACAGACGGGACTTCATGTGGAAACCATCCACACGGACAGGGCCCGGGAGTTCAAGGCCAAAGCGTTTAAGGACTGGACCTCCGACGTGAAGGTCAGACATACAAAGACAGCGGGAGCGGACCCTTCTGGGAATAGCTCTGCTGAGTTGGGCATCAAGTGGGCGAAGGCACGAGTTCGAGCTCTTCTCGGTGCCGCAAAAGCCCCAGCTCGTGAGTGGCCAATGGCGATCCAGCATGCTTCTGCGGCTTTGTGGTCCAAGGCTTTTCCAGACAGCTCATGGACCAACCCCCCGGCTACAGCGTTTGGAAACGAAGTGTGGTTTCGGTCAAAGGGCTATCAGGGGAAGAAGGAGAAGAAGCATGAAGCTGCAGGAGCGCGTTGGAAGAAGGGCTACTACATGGGGCCTTCAGTGGATGTGAAAAGAGGCCATCTGTTGGCTCGTGAAGATGGAGGACTTACCGTCGCGAAGAGCGTGAAGTTTGGTGTGGTGGAACCCGACAAAGAGCTGAAGGGCATCCTACAACCTGCCATAGGTGAAGGGCTTCCAGATGAAATGTTGATCAACGTGGAGCCTCAAACCAAAAAGGAACTTAAGGATGAGATTGAGTTCAGGGCCACAAAGCTGAGCAATGAGAAGAATTATGACATTGGCTAGGTAGTTACTCTATACCGTCTTCTGGAGAACCTGGGCCAGCCCGACTCAAGGATTGACAAGAAGGCTCCAATGACGTCCTGGTATACTGGTGCTTTTGTTCATGGGGGCGTGGCTGGAACGAGGGCTAATATGAAAGAGCTTCCCAACACAACGAAGTACTTGACCGAGTTTGCTAAGCACCACTGTGGAGAGGTAAAGTTCTCGGCGTTGGGGATGGCAAAGAATGCTCAGCTTGGCCTTCACCGGGACTCCCATAACTATGAGTTTTCCAAGAACTATGTGCTGCCTCTTCAACAATTTGATCAAGGATCTCTATGGGTTCAAGATGATGAAGTTGAAAATTCACAGTGTGTGGAAAAGAGGTTGCCGAATGACAAGGTGATCAAGGGACGATGCTTGGATATGCAACGGGGAAAGATGGTGAGTTTTAGCCCGCGCTTATGGCATGAAGTTCAACCTTGGAGTGGCGAAAGATTGGTTATGTTGCTTTTCACCCCCAGGGCCACAAAGCTTCAACCAGATGGAGTAGAACTTCTTACTGAAGCTGGCTTCAATGTCGATCCTGAAGCGCTGGCAGCAAGTGAAGAGGAGGAGCATGAAGAAGAAGGTGAAAGTGATGGTCTTTCTGCGTTCCCAAGGGCAAAGGTGAAAATGATGGTTTCCGAGCCCTTGACTGAGGTTGGCTATGCCTTTGTTGAGTGTGAAGACCTGGAGGAACCACCAGTGAACCCCTTGGATCCTTGTGTTTCCCTTCGAGATGACCCTGGCTTTCACAAAGACAAGGAAGCCAATGCCTATGTGAAAAAGATGGTCAAAAAGGCAGAAGTACAGTATACACAGGGCATTGAGCAAATCCTTGCAGACATTGAGGCCAAGGGTGCACAGTTGGAGGTGACCCACACCGTGAGTTTGGCGGACGTCAAGAAGGAGATCGAAAAATGGAAGCCCTCAGCCCTGAAGGAGTTCAAGAACTTAACAGAGAACAAGAAAGCCTTCTCTGTAAAAAAGAGGCATGAGCTTCCCCTGAACTGCCGGATAGTTCCTTGCAAGGGCGTCTACACCGTGAAGCCGGACAAAGCAGCTCCTGGGTATAGGAGAAAGACACGGTTTGTGGCTTGTGGGAACCATGTCCCGGAGGAGTCAATTTGCCTGGACCTCTTTGCAAGCGGTTTGGATGCTACTTCATTGAGGACGATGCTGGCGTTCAATGCAAGGAGACCTTGGCGGATAGGAACTACAGATGTCAGACAGGCTTTTGTCCTTGCAGGATGGCAGGGAGAGCCAGTGGCATTGGAACCACCGGCCATAGCCTATGCTTTGGGACTTGCTGTCCCGGGGGACATGTGGTACGTCGAGAAGGCTCTCTACGGTTTGAGGGAGTCTCCAGCCCTTTGGTCAAGATTCCGGGATGAACAGCTGAAACAGGCTAGATGGCAGATGATCATCGAGGGCAAGTCCGTCACGATGAAGCTGGAGCAGTTGGTTTCAGATAATCAAGTATGGAAGATTGTCCAAGAAAACGGTGAAGGAGAAGTTCAAGGATACGTGTTGATCTATATTGATGACCTTCTCATCAACGCGCAGGAGGAGGCTATGAACAGTTTCTTTCAATGGGTGTCCAACAAGTGGGAGGTTGAAGATCTGGACGTCTTGGACTATGATCACCCTATTCGATTCCTGGGCATGGAGCTACATCGGAGTTGGCTCAGGAAGGCTTCGTGAATGAGATCTTACGGGCGCATCACCACAACGGTGGACGGTCCCAATCGCAGGGACCACGGGAGACTTTACTCCTCAGCGACGAGGAGGAGCGGGCCTTGATTGATGCAGAGCCTGTGACTGTGGACCAGAAGAATCCCGCGCTCAAGGAGGCGCAAAGAAGAGTTGGGGAGCTTCTCTGGCTCATGGGAAGGACAAGACCGGATCTTCAACACGCGGTCTCAATTATGGCTGCAAGATTGACAAGGTGCCCTGAGATGGTGAACAAGCTCGGTGAAAGACTTCTGGACTACTTGAACGAGACCAAGTTCTACCGCCTGGGACTGACTCAGGACAATGATGAGGTCATGGGAGAGCTGAACGTGTACACAGACAGCTCCTTTGCACCAAGTGGTGGACGTTCACAAGGAGCAGCTGTGGTTTTTCTAGGATCAAGTCCTTTGGTTTGGAGGGCGGGTAGACAGCAGCTAGTTACGCTGTCGACCGCTGAATCCGAGCTGCTGGAGACTGTGGAAGGAACGCAGCTGGGACTTTCAACGAGAGGTCTCATTTCCGAGGTCATGGGCAAGGAGCTTCCAATCACAGTATGGGTAGACAACAGTGCAGCAGTTTCCCTCCTCACAACAAGTTCGGGCTCCCGGCGTACTCGTCATCTACGACTTCGATCAAATTGGGTGCGAGAGATGAACCAGAAATCCGAGTTGGCCATAAAGTTCACCCCGGGCGAGTTTCAGAGGGCAGACTTAGGAACGAAGCCGTTTACAAGGGAGAGGTTGAAGCAGTTGGTCAAAATGTGGAACATCAACGACAGAAGAGAAGCTTCGGAAGGCAAGAACGTGAAGAGCTTGAATGTGCAAGCTTTGTGGCTACAACGTCTACTTCTACTTTGTCAAGTGTGTGGTTCGGCAGCTCAGAAACAGGACATCAAAGCTGAGATCCCTTGGGATTTATATTTGGCGATATTGGCCCTTGCTGTTGCTGTTATTGGTTTGTGGGAAGGACTCAAACATTGTTGCGGCCCGAAAGGCGCGAAAGTGAAAGCCCTGAAGGCAATGGCAACCTCAGCACACCAAGGGAAGTTAACCCGTGTTGAGTTGAAGGAGCTTCAAATGCTCATGACCTTTGAACCACGCGATCTAACTGAAGAGCAGAAGGAAAGACTATACGATTTGAAGGAGAAGTTTGACAACACAATGCCCTCCGGATGCTCTCCCGTTCCGAGATTCCCGACCGATGAACCTCCTCTACCACCACCTCCTGAGCCACCTTCCTCGTCTTCGGGAACGAGGAATAAGCAACCCAAGAAAAAGGAGATGAAGGACCAGTCCACTCAAGCGGACTATGAACCCGCTTGTACCAGGGTGCCTCCTGCACCTCCACCGACCAGGGAAATCATTGCGGGTCCCTACTAACAGGTTCCTGGCAGAGACCATGTACATGTCTTCCGGGAATGCTGGGGCTTACGCAACGCCGGCAGAGTACAGCAGCTGACAATTTGTAGATGCTGTTTGGAGAACGGCGGCAATCGCATTTATTAGTGATGCAGCCCTGGCGGTCGCACCAAGGAGGAGTGCAGAATCAAGATGCCGCCTGTATAGTTGTAAGCCTTTGCTACTGGGAACCAGAGTTGTTTGTAAAGCTTGGCAACTCAGAACCGGTGCGCTGTGTGATGGCTCCAGGCTTGCATGCGAAAGCTCGAGGCGAGCGTTCCTAGCACATGCTGGCATAAGGTAGCCTTATCACATTCAATAAGCATGCCAAAGAGTGGCAAGCATCAACGACAAGGCACGTGCTTTGTGGACGCAAAAGTTAGAGCTCTTCGCTTCATGGCTTGCGGTGCACCTGGCCTCTTTGAGAGATTCTTCGTGTTCTATAAGAACCTTTAGTTTTCTATAGTCTCCTTAGGATTTTTTTGGTTTGTGTTTACAAAGAGCCCAAGAGGATATTCAAGAACACATTTTTCTTATGGTTCTTATTCTAAGGGGGTTATAGTTTTGAGGTCTTATTTAGTACTTCGTGCCTCGGGAGGCCCATCAGACCGCTGCAGCTGCTTCTCTGCATTCGAATGAACTCCGACTCAAGCCTTACAAAGGCCAGAAAAACGCCTGAAACCCGCGCCCCAGAACCCAAAACCTAAGCCCTGAAAGCAAGACATCATCAAGTCTTGAAGCGAGTCTACTTAAAGGATCATGGGACTTAGTAACTAGGGTTATAAATAAGGTAACTCTACTTATAACTACTTATAACCCCAATTAAGGTACTTATAACCTTACTTACTAAGTCCCATGATCCTCCAAGTAGGGTCCCATGTCTCGAACCATACATTAAGGCTCTTCAGGGCCACGCAATGGGTGGCTTTTGAGCTAAACCAACGCGCTGTTGGGCTCGGGGCTTTGGGAAGCACCAAGGGCTTTGTGCTACGGCTTTCGGCTTCATCAAGTCCTCGCGGGCTTTTAACATGGGTCGACAATATGTCAAGTGTTCTAGGGTTTGGGGTATCGGGCTTGAGGGTTTTATCGTTTATCATGTCGGCTGCCGGGGTTTAAGTGTTTTAACCGTATTGTACATCCTAGTCCTAAACCCTATAAACATCCCTAAACACACTCTTAAAAGAAATCTCTCAACTCCTAAACCCTTCCAAGGCCGTGAAAATGAAAGAAGCGGCCCCCACGGATCCTGGCTTCTCCTACGCGCCGCGCCTTTCGCAACCTCCGAGCACTGGAGGTTCGATTTAGGGGTTTAGGGCCCACTAATGCCATTGATTGACAACGGTTCAGGGGTCAGGGTTTTGAGGTTTCGAGCTTAGGGCTTAGGGAGTCTATGGGGCTTTGTATCAGTGTTTACAAAATTCTGGGGTTCTGTTGTGTAGGTTAGGACATTTTGCAGGACCTTACGGTGTGTCCGGTTTTATGGTGTTTTGCAAAGGGCTCTCATAGTGTTCTGCGGTTCGTCATCACGTACATACATACGTATCATACGTACGTACACACTCCTATATAACTATGTACATATTTAGGCATCAGGTTTTACAGGGCTTCCAGCTAACAAGGGGTTAGTTTCAGCGCCCAGGTACTCTCCCAAGCCCGTCGAATGTGTAACGCACCTACCTAACATCCTATAAAGATACCGCTTGTCATTTAAGGGACATTGCTTCATGAAAGAGTTCGGAGGCTCCCTACGGGGTCCAATAGTTCCTGATTTAGGACTCTGGCTCCTCTTCTGGAACAAAACCATTCAAAAACAAGGACAACTTGCAGCTTCATAAATGTGTTGCCGTAAAACAGGGAGGGGAAAAGCTTTTCAGGATTTAGCATTTGGGTTTTAGGTTTTTGGGCTCGGCGCTTGAAATTTAGGGCTTACTGTTAAGAGTTGGCCGACGAAGCCGAATCACCATTTGCTTTTGTGGCCTTGGGGTGTTTGTGGTTGTCCAATGCGTTTGCGGTCATGAGTTCATGGTTTTGGAGAATATCGGACTTGTAGTGTCTAAGGGGAGGAGACTAGGCTTGGCAGAATGCGGGGGTCATGCGCCCAGACAGCATGTTCGAGGGGGGCTGCAGATGGATGTCGCGTTTCGTATCCTCCGTATACTGAAGACTGAAGCATATTTAGACTCTGTGCATTGGGCTACCCTCGACTTGTATTTGTTTGCTTAGTTGAGGCAAGCTTTTGGGGCTTAGATGCATGGTGATTCATGCTGAGTTGATTGTGCGTTGACTTGAAGCATCTCAGGGGATTGGGTTCACGAAATTGCACTTCGGCCTGTGGGTTTAGGAGTGTTCAGGGTGCTGGCTGCAGAGTTTTCGTAAGGCCCTCACGCCCTAAGCGCCTACAGGGAGCCAGAGATCCTATTATAGAACCCTGAGCGTCCATGTGCCTAAATAGTATATACTTTGGCCTTAAAGGAGTCCCTATATAGGTACATTGGGCCCAAAGTACATACTATTTGGGTACATGGACCCTTAGGGGAATGTCATATAGTCATTTTGGCGTTGGCGCCTTGGAATTAGAATAGTGTGTTGGGGTTTATACTCTAGAGTATAACTACAATAGGGACCCCTTTTAAATACGATGGATGCGGACTCTATACGTTAAGGATATCACTTGTTGGGGGTTGTAAGGTCTTGGGTGTTGCCGTGACTGCCCCACACATGTCAAGGAAGGGCCAGTCTGGGTGACAAGTTAAGCCAAATATCAACTATACCCTGAGGGTCATGTACCTAAATAGTATATACTTTGGCCTTAAATTTAAAGTAGTCCCTATAACTTTGGGGCCAGAGTATATACTATCTGGGCACATGGACCCTTAGGGAAGTATCAACTATAGCGGTCTAAAGCACCAGCGGCAGACGGAGACTTCCCGAAGAGTCTCCCTAACGGTCCAAGTACTCCCTATCAGATTGTGCCATTTTTTCTGCGAGGTACCAAAACCCCAAAATAAGGACCACTTGGACCCTTAGGGTCTCTGTATCATGACATCCTTAAACCCTAAACTCTGTGGGAGGATGAAAAACTCCGCAAACAAAAGCCTGATCCAATGATTTTGTCTGCACAGAACTGGGTTTCAGTTGAACGGTGGCTACGGGTGACAACTAGGAGCACCATCTAAGGGTTTGGGGAAGTTACCTTGCGTTCAGGCCAGCCGCATCCTGACTTTCAGGATTCTTGGCGAAAGTGGCCCTAAACTCTAGTTCCTATCCGGGTCGTAGCAGATTAAGGCAGAACTTCAGATGCCATCCGGTCGTTGTAGCCTTGCCTCTGTTTGCGGAGCTTTCGGGCAGTAGCCGTGGCGGACGTTCAGCTTACCGGGGAAATAGACAAGCCACCGCCTTACAAGCAATGCCTAAAAGCTATTGGTCATAATTCATAGTCATAATCATCGTGATGTCCTGTGATATCCTTGACCGCATAACTCGAACCATAATCATAATGACGTTAGCTTCCATAGTAACAGCTGATTGTACCACGTACACATCATCATGAACAAGAAGAAGAACAATAACGATGGAAATGTCAGGAAATGACAATATCAAATGAAATAGTGAAAGTAATAAAGGGACTAAAAGCAGCGACCATGATAGTACAAATATTCGTAGTGATGATAGATGAATCATAGTCATAATATCAACAGTCATATTGAACATTGGTGAGATTCTCGTTCTTGGCAGGGGTGCAGGCCTTCAGGGTTCTCAGGGTCTGCAGTTTGCGGATTGTAGGGTTTGGGTGTTCGGGCTTGTGATGTAGCGCGTAGGGGTTTGGCTTCAGACTTCGCGTTTTGATTCAGATCGTTAGTTTTCTTATTGACGCGACTTCGCAGATCGAGCTGTGGCCCAACCATTGGTCAGGGTTCAGACGACAGTCCTTGGAGGCTCATGGGTAGTTATGAGTAGGGGTATAAGTATCATAACTATGGCTATAGCCTATATTAGGGGAGTTATAGCCCCACTTACAACTTCCCATGAACCTCTAAGTAAGGTTCAGGCTTGGGTGTCTTCGGGTTCCAGAGTCAGGTGTGTGCGATTAAAGCAGGGTCAAGGGTTGTGGACTGCGTACCCAAATAGTATATACTCCGGCCCCAAAGTACCTATATGGGGACTACTTTAAGGCCAGTGTATATGCTATTTGGCTACATGGGCCCTTATACCCTAAACCCGAATAGAACCCTTATGGATCCTTTAAAGGAGCCCTTATGATACCCTTAAAGGAGGCCCCTATTTGGGTACATGGACCCTGAGGGTAGATGCAGGATTCCGGAAGCGGAGGGTTAGTAAGGGTCCTTAAAGGGCTCTGTAATGGGATCTATAGGGTTTAGGGTTCAGGGCCTACGTACTTGAAGGATCCTAGGACTTGGTAAGTAAGGTTCTAACTACCTGAGTAGGGGTTTTCAGCAGTTATCAGTAGAGTTACCCTGATTATAACCCTAGCTACTAAGTCCCATGACCCTTTAAGTTGCTAGGGCTCCAGGTGTTTGGGAGTTGGGGTCCGCAGGGTTTTGTCGAGGTCTTGCTTCGCAAACCGTACAAAGCATCTGATAAGTAGTGCATAGTACGTAGGGTTGTAAGTAGGATATCTATGGTTATAGCCTATACTCGGGGACTTAAAGCCCCACTTATACCTAGCCATGAACCTCCGAGTAGACTCTAACGGGTAAAGGAGACCCTAACATGGTATTCTAAATAGTAGGATCCTTGTTATTATAGGACCCCAGAATAAGGTAAGCCTAATTTTCGGAAACTCTCGCAAAGCAGCCTGAGCTTCAGGCGGAGCACGATGCGGCACTGTCCTTCACGGAGTTCTGCCGACCTGGCCGCTACGGAACCATCTCCCGGGACCCAGTGGCAAGGCGTGCGAACGTGAGTTTGGGTTTAGGGTTTGGGGTCTGGGGTTTAGGTTTAGGGTTTTTTGGGGTTAGAAGTCCTACAAACCCCAAACGACACCCCATATACAGCACTGTAAGGCCCCTTTAGGCAACCTTGTGGCTGCTCTTGTGGCGACAAGACTGTACATGAGTTAAACGTCTTCACCGCGAAACCAGCAACCCGGTGCTTGGCAAAAGTTTCGGAAGTGGCTCAGGGCGAGAATGGTCTGCCAGGGTCTAGGATTTCGGGTATAGAACTGCTGCCAGGGACGTTACGAGCTTTACCTGGACCCCCCAAATATGTAGAATAATAGCCGTTTATAGGTATTGGGCCATTATTTTACCTACTCTGGGGGGGTTTAGGTATAGCTTGTTTTTGTTCACCAAAGCTTCAACGTTTGATTTTTGCAGCTTGCAGTGCAGAAAGCCGCGGCCCCAAGGTTTAGGAACGGAGCATCGAGACATGCAGACGGGGCGATCTGGGGAGTCCTGAACCACAACATACTGGTTTAGGGTTTAGGGTTTAGGGTTTAAGACATACAGTGTGGCAGCAGGGGGCGGTGGGAGCTGCAGCGATAAGTGCTGAAACGAAGAGCACATCAGCATATTCTTCTTAGTAGCTGAGTAGGTCGCCTTTAACCCTTTGGGGTTTATATGATCCTGCCATAATTGAAAATGTTGACCTTTTTTGGGCTAGGGTATTCAGCCCCAATCGTCTGAGTGGGCCTTAGTAGGCTGTCAAAGTTGCTGTAGTTTGAAGCTATTATGGCAGGCATCCAGAGAAGCCTCTCCTAAGTAAAGAGCCACATGTGAGTTTCCGAAAACTAGGGGTCTCTTGTGTCGGGGTCCTTATAATTATAGTAAGCATCCTACTATCAGGACCCCCTATGTCCGGAAACTCCCACATGAATACCTGAATGAACCAGACCTGGCTTTAGCGCAAGTCCCATTGGCACTCGGGTCTCCATTCGGTCGGAGGACATCTGACGAGTTCAAAGCCGTGACGAGCTACTTCTTGAGCACCCTGGGCTTAGGCGAGGATGAGCATAAAAGTCGTGTAGATCTTCAGATGTGAGTCCCCGAAATTTAGGGGTACCTTTTGGGGAGGTCCTGATAATACGGATCCTACTATTTAGGATACTATATTGAGGTCCGATTTTCGGAACCCACCTGGAGCCTTGGGGTGCTTGGGAAGCAGATTATGTGACCTTCTGTGGTCCCGAGCCCCGGATATCATGAGACCATAAAATCCCGACAACAGAAAACACATGCACAGACACACATACACAGACCTTCAAAGAAAATCTACAGGCCTTTCTTCAGTTGTCTTTCGTCAGCTTCAGAAGTCTCATTTACTTGAAAGGTTTGGCACAGGGACCTTTTCATTATTGTTCTTGTTGTGTTCCTTCACAACATTTCATGCTTGAGACATATCAGTTCAGGAGTCAATATCAGAAAAGACATCATCATCGCCCTGCAATTGTCGGTTTCGATTTCGTTCATAGGTCTCAACCATGTGCCTAAGCCCTACCTGCACGAGGGAGGCCCCACACCCATAAAAGCCTAATATGGGAGTTTCCGAAAATAGGGGACCTTAGTATAGTGCCCCAAATACTAGGATCCTTATAACAAGGGCCGCAAACAAGGTACCTAAGTTTCGGAAACTGCCATGTTCTACGTACTACCAGGGTCCAAGACAACCCTAGCAGGGTTCGGGTTTCTGGCGAACGAAGGGGCCGCTTCCGAAAGCCCTCGGAATTAACATAGAAGTCTGTACCTAAACCCTCAAAGTAGGTAAAATAGTGGCCCAATACCCATAAAAGGTCCATTATTCTACCTACTTTGGGGGTTCAGGTATGCATGGGGAGGACCTCGACCCCAAGAGCACGTAGAATATTGCGATTTTATGGCTGCTGGGCCATGATTTTGCCCACTTTGAGGTGGGCGAGTATAGTGCGCATCCTAATACCAGTATAACGGGGATCCGTATATTCAGGCCTTTAGGGATAAGGGGGTTTCTTAGATAGCAGTACTTCGGCTTCCTACCATGACTATAGCACCAGCATGTACTTAGGGTTCCTGTTGTGACTGCCGTATACACATGACACATGCACTTAGGGTTCCTGTTATCACTCTGGTAGAAGCAAGTACCCCAAGGCCCCATTCTAATCATCGCGGCCCCCACGCAAGCTCTGCGTCGGGCCCATCGCCCAAGCTCTGTTTTTTCTCAAGCAGCCCGAAATCACAAAACCTCACTTGAGTATGTACGGCTACTTATGCAACTTCTGAATGCTTTGGCTCTGTTCGAATTCTTCAAAGTAAGTCGGCCTGTAGATAGATATCACTATAGTTGCCTTACTTATAACACTAAACTACCCATCGTCTCCATTGTAGTTCCTTTTCTTGGCTTTACCAGTGTTATGTGTAGGATCCTATAAGGAAGCCCCGGAAAAGGAGCTACAATGGAGACTATAGGTAGCGTTCTGGAGCTCCAGAGTTACCACAGGGGCCTTAGTGAGTAGAATAGGATTTTCGGGGCCATTATGCTATCATTATAATAAGGAACCCCTAAGCCCTAACCTTCTAAACTTCCTAAACCCAAAAGCCCTAAAGCCCTAACCTACTACCCAGAGAGCCCAATACCCCTTAATTAAGGAATATAGCTTAAACCATGATATGAAGCGCTATATAGTTCAAGCCATATTCCTTAATTAAGGGGCATTGGAGTCCCCCAAACCGTAAACCCTATACCCTAAACCTTATAAATCCCTTATAGATCCCTTTAAAGAACCCTTAATTAAGGGTGTTAAGGGCTCTCTGGGTAAGTCTCCTGTTGCCCGAAATAGGCGAAGATCTCGAAGTGAAGGAGCTTCGGAGGCTGCAAAACGGGAAGGCCCTCGGTGTCCGTTGTTTCGGGGCTTTAGGGGTTTAGGGGGTTTAGGGCTTTAGGGTTTTAGGGTTTTTTAGAGGCTTTAGGGTTTTGGGGTTTGAGGGTTTTAGGTTTTTACGGTTTTGGGTTTTTGGGGTTTTAGGGTTTTAGGGTCTAGCGTTTAGGCTTTCAGGGATCAGGGTTTACGGTTAAGGGTGTTAGCTAGGGCTAGGCTTTGTCTGCGCTTGTGACATTGTGGCCTCAAGCCTGTGTCCGTTGTGTGTGCGTGTGTACGTTCTGCAAGCCCGGTCCGCGCAGCCCCCGTAAACCCTAAACCCTAACTAGGATGCCCAGTAGTACCCTTATTCCCTTTTTGTAGTCCTAGATTCCTTATAAAGTTACCCAATACCAAAAAGAGAGGCCTTTTTATTCTTAGGTTACTGGGTATCCTAGCTAAACCTTACTTACTTTGGCGGGTATGAGTACGGTCCGCCCACCAAGCCAAGCAGAAACTCCCATGGAGGGCCGATGTGCGCAGGTCGACTAGAACCCCGAGCCCCGAAGCCTCCCCATGAACCTGAAACCCCATAACCAACCCTTACCTAAACCCCCCAAAGTAGGTAAAATCATGGCCCTATACCAAGAAAAGGCTAGTATTCTACATACTTTGGGGGTCCAGGTAGATCCTGCTATGCGGAATATGCGCGCCTAAGCGCTGAGCCTTAAACGTTCCTCTTTTCCAGAAGGTTCTCCACCGCTTCGCGTGCAGCGGAGATGTGACCCTCATGTTCCACGGTTGCAGGCCAGGCCCTCAGCATTAAGGGAAGTTGAGGACTTTGGGATGTATAAGTATGTTTCGTTTGTGTGCACGGTTCGGGGCTCTGGGCTTAGTTCGAGGGTTTTACAGCTTTTTGCAGAAGGCCTGGCAGGTTTCCACTTGGGTCGCACGATCTGTAGCAGGCTCTCAGAGGATATATGCATCTTCTGTACTCCTAAACCCCTAAACCCTAGACCCAAACCCTATAAAGTCCTAAAGCATAGTTCACGAAGGACGCGGCTCCCAAATCTGAGTGAACATTTGGCGCTTTCCGGTTGGCCTCAGCGCCGGACCGTCCTGGGTTCAGGGATTGCCAGCAACAGTCAGACTGCCACAAGAACAGCACAGCTGCTTATGCCGTCCTCGGGGACTACTCGGATTCAATCGGACTCATTCATCGTATACTTGGAGGATCACGGGACCTTAGTAAGTAAGGTTACAAGTATCTTAGTTGGGTGTTATAAGTCGTTGTAAGTAGAGTATATCGCAATTATAGCCCTTGTTACTAAGCCCCGTGATCCTTTAAGTAACGAAAGCTAGAGACATTGGGGGTATATGTAGCTATAAGTAGAGTTACCGGAAAACAACCCTTGTTACTACGTCCGATGACCCTTTAAGTAGTGACAGCTAGAACCACAGCGGATGAGGAGGAGACGCAAGAAGCAGTGGCCTGGTCTCGTAGGTCTAACAGAATATATGGGCCTTACCGTAACCCGGGGAAGAACCTACCTTTTTAAGGACTTATATAAGGAAACCCGAAAGTAAGCCTGAAAAGGTAGGTTATTCAGGGTTAAGGTAATAATTAGAATACGGTTTTGGGGGCCATTATACTATGCCCATAATAAGGAACATGGTAATTATTCAGGTCCCCATATTGCCGTAGACTACAGTAGACTTCACCATCAAATCACCAGTCACGGCTGGTGAAGCTGCCCCAAACCCTGAACCTTGAACCCTTGCATACTGTCCCCAAGCCCTAAACCCACACTTTAAACCCTAAACCCCAAAAGCCAACTCCTTAGACCCTATAGGACCCCTCTACATCCTAAACCCTCTCCTTAGACCCTAAACTCCTCTACACCCTAAACCCTAACCCCTAAAACCGTAAACCTATATACCCTAAACCCTAAAACCTTAAACCTATATACCCTAAGCCCTTAAGGCCCACTAAACCCCTTCCTTAGACCCTTCCTTAGACCCTAAAGCTTCAAAATGGGGTATAATTATAACTACTATTGCTACCATTCTTCCATTCCCAGAGAACCAAAGGTAAGTAAAGCTTAGGAACCCTATAGATCCCTTGAAGGAGCCCTTTAAGAACCCTTTTAAGGGCTTCAAGCCCGGGGTCAGCCCTAAACCCTAAACCCTTAAGGCCCACTAAACCCCCTCCTTAGATCCCAAAAGCTTCAAGCCCGGAGTCAGCCCAAGGACGCAAGCCAATGAGGCGAAGATCCTTCAGGAACCTCAGCGCCTCCTTTCCCGTCCGATATTTGTGGGGTTAGGGTTCCTCTAAAGGGAATTCTTAGGGTTCCTTTAAAGGGAAGTATTAGGGTTCCTTTAAAGGGAATTATTAGGGTTCGCTTGAAGGGATTTATTAGGGTTCCTTTGAAGGGATTTATTAGGGTTCCTTTGAAGGGATTTATTAGGGTTCCTTTGAAGGGATTTATTAGGGTTCCTTTGAAGGGGATTATTAGGGTTCCTTTAAAGGGCTATATAAGGGTACTATGGAAAAATGGTAGTAATAGTAGTTCCATTCCTCCATTCCCTACTAACCAAAGGTAAGCTTTCCGGTCCGATATGTAGGGTTGAGGGTTACTAGGTAGAGTTTCGAGTTGAGGGTTCAGGGTTTTGGGTTTGGGGTTTAGGGTTCAGGGTTTTAGGTTTTGGGTTGTGGGTTCAAGGTCAGGTGTTGAGGTTTCAGGTTTTAGGGTTAAGGGCTCCAAGTTAATCAGGGTTTAGGGTTCAGTGTGTAGGGCTTACGGTTTAGCGTATCGGGTTCGAGGTTTCTGAGTTAACCGGGACCCCCAAGCGATAATCGGGAAAAAACGGTTTCACATTTCTCATCAAGACGTATCGTAGAAGGCTACAAGAATTCGGCTAAGAGGAGGTTAAGGGTTCAGCTTGAATTAAGGGAGCTCGGATTTCGTCGGGGTGGGATGGGGTGTGGTTCGGGTGTACGGGTGAAGGGTATCGGGTTTACAGTTAAGTGGCACTGTTCGAAGAGTCAGGTTTGTTTGTTAAGCACACTTGTTTCCTGAGCCTGAGACCCAGAGGGTCTAAGTTCACGGCACCATATGGGCAGTTCTCTAAGGCTCCACGGGCCTACACGGTATAATATACGGAGGGCTTCCAGGGGCTCCTACATAATTACGTATTTGGGGGCCACATAGAGACGCATGGAGCCTCCTAAATGAACCTAAACCGCCAGGAAGGCTTCAAAGTGCGATGCTGCAGCAGCGGCGGTGCAAACTACGGTACATGGCCGCTCGAACGCCTCAAGTGTTAGGGTTTAGGGTTTGAGACCTATATACAAGAACCCCAAACCCCTAAATCCTATAAGCTTTGGCTTTGTGGAGGTTCCTATGATACTTGAGGGATAAAGAATCCATTGGATTGGACCCTTAGGGTTAGATCGTTGTCTCAGGGATTCCTATCCCAAGCCCTGAACACTAGACCCCGAACCTAACAACCTCAAACCAGCACCCAAAACCGCGCTGAACTCCAAACCTAATCCCCAAGCCCTCAGATCTAGCAGATCCCACACCCTAAACCCTAAACCCTAAACCCTAAACCCCTAAACCCTAAACCCCTAAACCCTAAACCCCTAAACCCTAAACCCTAAACCCTAAACCCCTAAACCCCTAAACCCCTAAACCCCTAAACCCCTAAACCCTAAACCCTCAGCCCGCTAAATCCGAAGCGCTACACCCCAGGCCCCTTTTGTTGTGAAGGGTTCAGGGTTTAGGGTTCAGGGTTTAGGGTTTAGGGTGAAGGGTTCAGGGTTTAGGGTGCTTTCTGTCGCTTCGAGCGGAGTAAGGTTGCGTAAGATCAGGTTTGTGTAGTTGATGGGGATTTAGTTCTTTTGGTCTGGGTCTTTATAAGTAGATTACCGTTCGATACTGTTCTTGCAGATTCGTATATTGGTTTGCTTAGGGACCTGGTGGGTCTATGCCGGGCTCCTGGGTGTGTTCGTGAGTGTGTAGTTGTCTGAGCACGCTATGTCAAAGTCTGCTTCATGTAAGTCTTGCGAGCTCATTGGTCTAAACCCTGACCCCTGAACCCTAGACCCCTGGCACCCCTAAATCCTAAGCCCTGCCCCGTGATCACTCCAACTCAAGCCCGCTCAATCTTCCCACAGGCGCCAAGGCACCAATCCTGAGCCAAACTCAACAAACGCCTTGAAGGCATGTGAATCCCACACTTTGCCCGAATGGCTTTGAGGCAGCAGGGACAAGGGCAAACCGCTGCAAACCCTAAACCGCAAAACCCTAACCTAACAGGGTTATGGGTGCTGGTCTCGGAGTGAGGGATATCAAAGCAAGAAGCTCCGAAAAATTGAACCCTCACTGCGAGACCCTTCTGGAAGCCCTTGTGATACGTTCCCTGTAGCTGGAACCAATACCATGAAGAAGCACACAGAGCCCACGTGCAGCCCCAAGTCTCACCCAGAGAGCCCAATACCCCTTAATTAAGGAATATAGCTTAAACCATAATATGAAGCCCTATAAAATTTAAGCCATATTCCCTAATTAAGGGGTATTGGGCTCTCTGGGCACCGAATACCAAGCCTAAGCCCCAAATCGCTTCCAGGTTTGCATACAACGCCCGCTACAGCAACTCTGGCTTCGTGTTCATGGATGCTGACGGGCGTCCTGGCTTAGAGACCAGTGGGTTGGCCTTGGGTTGGTTAAGGTTTGTGTCGTCAGGGATTTGAAGGGGCTGTGCTTCGGGGACGATAAGGAAGGAATGACGGAAGCAAGAACGAAATACACAAGCCACATCGCATGAATACACTAATGAACGAACGCAGTGAGTCGGAATGGAATGGAATGGAAGGATGGATGGATGGATGGATGGACGGATGGATGGACGGATGGATGGATGGATGGGTAGATATTGAATGAGTGATTTATGAACCAAGAAACCAATGAATTAATGAATGAAGGAGTGGAGTGAGAAGAATAACGAAATGAGTGAAGATAATGAGCACATGAATGCATCCATGCATGTATACGGGATGGCTGGGTGGATCAATGTTTGGATGGATGGGTAGATGGATGGAGTATGTGGCCTGGCTGGCTGGCTGGGTAGGGGTGTGGGTGTGGATTGGATGGGTGGGTGGGCACGTGCGGGGCGGTGGGGGTTGGGTAGGTGGCTGGCCGGGCTGGTGTCTGGGTGGGCGGGCGGGCAGGCGTGTGTATTTGCATACCGCCGTTTGTTGGCTGCAAGCGGACATAAGCATAAGCACTTTCGGGATATGCCCACCTTATTGGCTGCGATTTCCTGTCTCTTGGCCTGAGGAGGTGTGAAGGTTTCAAGGCTGATTCGGGTGGCGATTAGAGTCGTCCTCAAGCCCCAAGTCGAAAGCCCTACTTAAGCTGAAGCCCAAAGCCTCAAACTCTCGAACCGAGATCCCCCAAATCCGCGTTTCAGGATTTAGGGTAGAAAAAGGCTCTCAAATCAAAAACGGAAGGAGTGATAAACACACACAAGTTAAGCTTAAACCCTAGCCTTAGCAGTCTAAGACCGAAAAAAGCGCACGGCCCTAAAGCTAAGGTTCATGCACATGTTCATTTGCGTCGTGTCCTACCACTACACTGTGATGGACAACGCAGAGATGAGGGTCGTCGGCCAGGATTGCGCCTACCCTCAGTGGCTCCTTTGCCGAATTTTGAACCCCAGGTCCTAAAGCCTAGGATTGAGGGGTTGAGGGGTTCAGGGCGTACTTGAACCCTCGAAACCTGCTTTTTGCCTCACCCTGAATAAAGCGACAGATTTGCTGGGGTTAAGGTAGGAGTGTTTTACGGGAGGAGTTGACGGTGTAGTGTTTCCAGAAGAAGCTTGGTCACTTCGCGAGCATTCCTTCGGTGAGACACTGTAGTCTCTGGGTAGCAGGGTAGCAAGTAATAATATAGGGGTCTGAATAATTACCAACACTATTTGGGGGGTTGGACACACTTGGGGTTAGAGATATCCCAGTGATGAGACCCAATAAGCTTAGTCCCACATCCCTGAAACCTCCCTTATACTAGCTCTTCAGTGTTCCCCTCATATGATGTCCTCATATGTGTCCTGAAAACGCTGGGTTTTGAGGCCCTCTGCTAGAGCTGTCCCGTTTGGGTATTCGAAGTAGAGGCACTTCGATGCGAAGCCCTAGACCTGCACCCAGAGAGCCCAACACCCCGTAATTAAGGAATATGTCTTAAATCACATAATTTGAAGTCCTATGTAATTCAAGCCATATTCCTTAATTAAGGGGTATTGGGCTCTCTGGGCGTGCGGAACCCCAAATTCCTACAGGGCCAGGATCTCGGATTTCGGGTTCAGGTAAGTTCTAGGCCCTAAACTCAACCTATCATAATTAGTGCAGGCCGCAGATCGGCTGGACGTTTGGCAAAAAAAGGGCCCCATCGCCCAGAGAGCCCAATACCCCTTAATTAAGGAATATGGCCTAAATCATAGAGGGCTTCAAATTCTGATTCAAGGGCTATATTCCTTAATTCAGGGGTTTTGGGATCTCTGGCCCCACGTAAAAAAAACAACCCTAAACCCAAAACCGTTTGGGGTGGAGAGCTTCAGCGACCCTGGCCCAAAAGACCCACGGCAGGAAAAGAAGCGAAGCAGAACCTAGGATGCCCAGTAGTACCCTTATTCCCTTTTTGTAGTCCTAGGTTCCTTATAAAGTTACCCAATACCAAAAAGAGAGGCCTTTTTATTCTTAGGTTACTGGGTAACCTAGTCCTCTATGCCCAGTTAAGGCCCCTAGAGAATAGAAACCGTTTATAGACCCCTTATAGTAACCCTTTTAAAGGATCCCTTTAAAGCCCTATTGAAATTGTATTACTGGGTATCCTAGGAACTCGGGACTCGACCATAAACCTGAAGCAGAATCCTCGGCCCTAAAGCCCGTCAACGCCTGTGGAACCGAAACCCATCCTTTTAGGGTTTAGGGTTTAGGGCTTTAGGGGCTTCAGGGGTTTTAGGGTTTTTAGGGTTTTTAGGGTTTAGGGTTTAGGGGTAAAACCCTCGAAAAAGCCTATAAAACCTTGCAGACCCTGACATAGGCCCTGAACGCCCTCAGGCTGATCAAGTACAAGGTGCCCCAGTACCGCTTCACCGCAAACTTGAGGAGGCCGACACTACCAATAGTGCTTGCGGGATACTATACTTATAGTATAAAAGGCCCCAAGACCCTATTCGAGTTACTTAAGGCTTCTACAGTCCGGGTTTTGAGTTCAGGGCTCTTGCAGAGTAGAGCTTATTGTGTTAAAAGGGTTGTTCAAAAGACTCAAAAGGCTTTAGACAGCAATTTACACCGATACAGAATAGAGACTTTAGGGATTTGATTTCGGACTGTGCTTTCAGGGATTTGATTTCGGAGATTGGTTTTAGAGTTCAGGGGCGTGGAACACAGGGTCCAGAAAACCAGGGCTGCAGTGATCAGACGGGTGAGATTCATGGTTTCGGCTTAGGGCTTGTGAGCCTAATATGGACGTCTGATACATAAATAAATAAAAAATGAATAATATATATATATATATATATATATATATGCATATATATATATGCTCACCCCCCCCCCGGTGACAGACCACGGGTCTAAAAAACACCGTGCACAACGATATTCTGTGAAGCAAAACCGTTACATGAGGTATATAGTATAGCACCAGACGTGCGGCACATGAGTTACGTAATAGTCTTGTGGTAGTATCGGTATTAGGGTGAGTATTGTTATTAATATTAGTACTATTGCTTGCTGTAAGTATACGTATCAATATTGCCAACTATAAATTAGTGTTAGTGCTCATGTTCGTGTTAGAGTTAGCGCTAGTGCCAGTGTCAATGTCAGTAATACAGCACCACTGCTACGAGTAGTATCAGTATCAGTCTTAATGCTGGGTTTAACAGCAGCTTATATTCGCAGAAGTGCTAGTATTAGTATCAATATTAGAACTAGTTAGTTTTGATATGTTAGTATATTGATAGTCTCGTATATTAGCAGATTAGTATATCAATACATCAATGTATTCGGACAGCAAAATATTTGCATACTTGTATACTAGTATATTTTACATGTTAGTACAACTGGTGCATGACTACACTACTATACTGCTGTATTAGCTTACTAGTATATTGACATACCAGTATATTCGTACGTTAGCATATTAGTGTACGAATATGTGTACTATATTACTGTTTTATCTAATCATGTATAAGTATATCAGTATGTTGGCATATTAGTATACGAACTTGTCATGTCGGTATTCTTGCATAGTGCAGTAGCCGTATATGATTATAGTCACATATTCGTATAGTATATTCATACAACAACGAGAAGTATATTGATACATTGGTATATGGGTATATGCCTATGCCAAAGCATTAATACATGAATGCACTGATGTATATATCTGTATCTTAAGATAGTGGTACGTATTTTATGTACATGAGTATATGCAGGTGTCTATTAGTAATGGTATTAGTTTTCATATCAATATGAATATACTATTGGTATTCGTAGGAGTATTAATGTCAATAATAGTAGAAGTAGGACTATTTATACTCGTAATAGCCATAATATGAGTGTTCATGCTGGTAATACTAGTGGCATTCTTGAATATGCAGCAGATTATCAAAGTCCGTATTAGTGTTGGTGATAGCACTACTGTTAACGCACAAGGGTTTACGTATTCGTATTCGTAGGAGTATAAATAGCTATGTAAATATTGATGTTAGTATAGATTTTGTGTTAAGTATTAGCAGTAGTGTTAGCGTTAGTACTATCATATTATTGATGATATACATTCGAAAGAATGTTTGTATTGTTATTACTCTTGACCACGTGAAATTCTAACAGTTGAATTCATGAGTGAGTTAAAGGATTTGTATTTTAATATGGTGGTATGCATGTTTATGTACATTAGTACATACAGGTGTGTGTTAGTATTGGTATTATTATACATTATTATCAATATGAATATGGTTATTGATATGCGTAGGAGTACTAAGAGCAATACTAATCAATCTTAGTATTTGTGTTATGCATATTCGTACTAAGCTTTATAGAAGTGTAATATTAGTAGTAATGCTGGTATTAGCTTGAGCATTCAACAAATGATCAATGTCAGTATGTTCAATGGCAATACTATATGTAGGAGTATCAATACATATATGTATATATAGATATACAGATAGATAGAGAGATATTCGTGTAAATATGGGCATGAGTATTGACAGCCCTTGCCTTTGCAAGTAATCTGGTCCGATGCGGAGACTAGCACGACAAGGCGCGCGGGTGTCCTACCAAGAAAGGAATTACAGAGCACACGTGTATGGATGAGGGTTGTGCTGATACACTACATAGTAAGCACTACACAGTAATCTTACTTGAGTCATATATAGAACAGATTCCAGCATTTCCAAAATTTCCAAAATTTCCAAAATTCTCTCCCCTAACTTTCCGATTTCCAAAATTTCCAAAATTTCCAAAATTTCCAAAATTTCCAAAATTTCCAAAATTTCCAAAATTTCCCGACCTAGTCGACAGGATTTTTCCAAAACATAAGGGCGGACTTTTTGGAAATTTTGGAAATTTTGGAAATTTTGGAAATTTCGGAAATTTGGAAATTTTGGAAATTTTGGAAATTTTGGAAATCCGGAAAGTTAGGGGAGAGAATTTTGGAAATTTTGGAAATTTTGGAATTGAGGCTTTGAAAGCTGAGTGCCCCCTCCCCCCGATCACAGACCATGCACTACGACTGAGTCGAAAGGGCATGGTCTGTCATGGGGGGGGGGGTGACCATATATATATATATATATGCCCGACATGCTTGTGCTGCAGCAGCCATGTCCAACGGTGAAGGCCTCCGTAGCTGGGTGTAAACTCTGTCCTGGAGTTGATTCTGCTGGAAACAGGCAACAAGTCCTAAGGGTCCATGTACCCAAATAGTATATACTCTGGCCCCATAGTATATACTCTGGCCCCAAAGTACCTATATAGGGAGCACTTTAAGGCCAAAGTATATGCTATTTAGATACATGGACCCTCAGGGCAAGTCTATATACTTTTTCGAGAGCAGTCATGACACCCCCTAGCCTTTCCCTTCTCTTCTACTGCTTCCGAATAACGATTGCCACCACGGCTCGGATATCAGAAGCTTCATTGTAGCACCCCAGATAGTGTACTATCACCACCATGCCCGGGATATCAGAAGCTTCATTGCAGCAACCCAGATAGTGTACCATTGAGGGTTTTAGGTTTGACGTGTAAATAGGGTTCGGGGTTTATTGCCGTCGTCATAGCAGCAGCAGCAGCAGCAGCAGCAGCAGCAGGAGGACGAAGAGGAGCAGGAGGGGGACAGGAGGAACAAGAGGAGGAGTAGCAGCCATCATTGCCGTGGTCGTTATCTTGTATGTACTGCTCGACCTCGCTACACCGCAAGCCTTGATAACAAAGCACTGATAAAGCTTAAGAAATCTCAAAGACAAACAAAGAAACTCTAAATCTTGCCAGGAAGGTGAATGCTGGAAGCAATCGGGAATCTCGGCTGCGTGGTGCGGTCGGTTTTGGCCTGCAGTTTATGGCCTGGGGGTCTTCGCATATTTTGAGACTTAATTAGGGATGTAGGGTTGGCGGCCACCCTGAACCCAAAACGCAAACCTCCAAACCCTAGACTCCTACAGTTCACGACGTAGATAGTTGCAGGACACTTTGAGCTTCAGGTTCCTTTGAAAGCTCATGGGTTCGCCTTGAGGCATAGCGCTACAGGGCTCGGGAACTTGGCTGTATGAATCTGAAGGTGCGGGGTCTGAACAGTCGGTCGTGCAGTTGGGGAGGTTCATAGCAGCTGTTGGCCGGAAACTTATGAATTTCGAGGTTCCTTTTACAATCCTCGGGTTACTTTTCTGCATGACAGCGTCGATTAAAAGACCAAAGCTCCACAAAGCTCCAAACCCTAGACCCCGACAGTCCAAACTAAATTGGACTAGGAGCAAGGCCTATGCATTCAGCCAGCAATCTTCGGGACTGCCTATAGTCTTCATTGTAGTTCGTGTTTTGGTGAACCAGTTTTATGGTTAGCATCCTATGATAGAGATTTTAACCAAAAAAAGGAACTACAATGGAGACTATAGGTATGAAGCCGCAGAGCCCTTATGCTAACCTTTAGTCATCACTTTGGGGTTTAGGGGTCACACATCTCAGATTTCTGGCTGTTTTGGTATAGTACCCTGTAACCCTTAGACGTTAAGGTTGGGAGGGCTTGGGCGTTTCGGTTTTGTAAGGCTCCCTTATACAATCGCAGGTGGTACAGGGCATATAGCTGTTTGGCTCGACCAGGTTTCCCTTGACGTACCTAGTGTTTTCATGTTCCTTTGGCGACAGGATCTTGAAATGAGTTTGGTTCGAAGAAGCACCGGCACACCACAAGACGCAGTGTCCTGGAATGCACGCTCCAAGCATAAGTGCGCTGGTGTTTCTGCGCAGCCCGTCCCCCACCCTCGAGGCTGAGATCAACAAGTAGCTACAACTTGTATTAGCAAATCCTACCCTGAGGGTCCAGTCACCCAAATAGTATATACTTTGGCCTTAAAGTAGTCCCTATAATGGTACTTTGGGGCCAGAGTATATACTATTTGGGTACATGGACCCTTAGGGCTATAAACACTAAACATTCCGGCTCATCCTGGTAAGGAATTCTTCCTGCACATATAGGGTACTCCAGAAAGTTGGAATATGGATTATTGGTAGGATCCCCTATAATTTACCTTAAAGGGGTTACGATAATGATATTCCAACTTTCTGGCTTCTACTCTATTCGAAAAACACCAAATGTAAACTTCAAATTCCTTTGACTTCAGCCTCTTCGACCCAGAAGCAAAGTTGCAAGAGCCTCTGGAAAGCTGAAATCAATTTTTTAGCCATGTTTTCGGCAATATTGGGCCTAATGAATCTCCAATACTATTTCGGGGGGCTCCTTAGTGTAATTCTAGTATAATGGCCCCAAAACCCTATTCTAATTATTAAGGCCCCTATATTACAGGGCTTATGGCTTGGCGCTGGCACTGCCGTGTCTGGCTTCTTCCAAACTGGGGGTCTCATTTCCACTTGCGGCTGTTTCCTGCTTGAGGGAAGGCCGGCCCTAACCTGAAATGCACGTAGTGGCATAGTGGCTTAGCCTGGTAAGTCGTGTAGGTTGACATGATCTACTACACAAAACAAGGCTTCTGGTCTTAGGGGCACGGACCCCATTCATCAGCGAGGTCTGGCACGTGGTTCGGGATGGGAAGTGGGTGCGCGAGACCGTTGGCACATGACGGCTCTCTTCGTGCGTGTGGAAGCGACATGGCCGCACACAATTGATATGGGTGCCCAAATTACTCTCTACAGGTCAGGCTCCCAAGGATAAGCTTGACAGTCATTTTGCAGCTATGAAAACAAGCAGAGAACGGTCCTATATTTCAGCTTTCATGTCGGCACTGTTTGGGTCCAAGCATACAGCAACATTAGAGACACGGTATATGGACCGTGCGGGCATCACAGATCCACGGTTAATCTGGTTAGTTCTTACTCTCCCGAAACACTAAACCTGATCATTGCCCAAGCCCGGGCCCTATATAATCCTTCTCAACAGCACGGGAAGGTCTAAACCCCGGCTTGGGGTATGTTGCAAGCAAATGTAGAATCACGCGGCCGAAATCAGGCAGGAAACTGCGCACCTATTACATTTCAAGATTGACATTCCCAACATTCCGCAGCGTGTTCTGATGCAGAATACCAGGTTAGTTGCCCGAAGCTGGCGCTCCAAAGTGGCAAGTAAGCCCTATACATTGCTAACGGTGAGACCGAAGATCCTTTTTAACCAAGCCTCATCTAGATCTGAAGCCTGCCTATAGTCTCTCTCCATTGTATTTCCTTTTTGGGGGTTACCGTGTAGGATCGTACATAAAAAGCTGGTTTACATATAAAACTGGTTAAACCAAAAAAGGATCTACAATGGATAATATGGGTACATGTTGAAAAAGTTCAGGGTGTAGGATGAGTGCATTCAGCTTAAAGCCAAGTCGCACTCGACTCTGAAAAGCGAGCCTTGCATGACCAAGGTGCTCTGCTCACATGCTACCGCTTTGCACCAGTGTACAGACAAATTTGGACGTGAAGAAGCCTATCTCCGAAGGCATCTCGGTTTACATGGTAAAGGTAGCGCAAAGATAGAGTTTGGTAACGAGGTGATTACGGAGGAGCGATTATGTGTACAGTTGTACAGCACACGCCCAGCAGTTTTGTCGTTGGCTTTGTGCCACGAGCTCCACTGTAGGCTCTGCCGAAGCCAACAGAAAAAGGGAGAGCTATGTACCTGGAGCCCCAAAGTACATAGAATAATCGCCTTTTACAAGTATGGGGCCATTATTTTGCCTACCTTGGGGGGTTTAGGTATTCGGAATTCTGTAAAGATACTCTTCCCTAAACCCCAAAAGCCGTAAGCGTTAAACCGAACTTCTTGCCTCAAATCTCCAATCCTGAAAACAAAAATGGAGCCGACAACTACAAAAACAAATCCCCAATCCTGAAACCCTAAGCCTTAAAATCGAGCCCTTTCCCTGAAATCCCCAATCCTGCAGCATGAACACGGATCCCGAAACTCGATCCTCTCCGGAGCCTAAAAATCGAAATTCCGATTCCCCGAGCCCCTTAAAGCCCCCTTAGAGCCCCTTTAAGCCTCCCTTCAAAGAATCCGACGTTCTGGGCTTGGGTTTAGGGCAACTTGGGTTCAAAGAGACTAAGAGAAACACAAAGGCGATTTAACGAGTGTAGCCCCAAGGGTCCAAAGGACCCAATAATTAGGTACTCGGTTTTAGGATAGTAGTTATGTAGCTTAGGATTTTGGAGAGTATAAACCCTAAACCCTAAACCCTAAACCCTTGTGTATGTTCCCCAGTCACGGAGTTGTTTTCGATTCTCTGGGTCTAGGTTCGAAGGCATTTTTCGGCGTTTAGGGCTAGGGGTTATGGGGTTTTGGCTTTTGGGTGTAGGGTTTACATATACAGTAGAAGCCAAAAAGTTGGAAACCCGATAGCCTCAATCCCTAAGAGTAAAGTATATGGAATCCCAGCACTATTTGTCCTTAACTAGGTTTCCAACTTTTTGGAGTTTGCTGTAGTGTAAGCATTGGATTCCTGATTTTGAGCTCATCAGATGCAGTTCGGCAAGCCTTCAGGTTCAAAACTTCTCGCACTGGTCCTCAAGCCCTAAAGCCCTAAACCTTTTACTCTACCAGGACCCCCCAACGGCCCTTTAATGGAGCCCTTATGGCCCTTAATAGTGGGTATTTGGGTATATTAGAGGGTAGTTGGGGGGTCTAGGTAGCATCTTTGCTTTCCTGGGCTCATAAACTGCTCTTTCAGAAGACACCGAATTCAACCCTGAAATGCTGCATTCCATGCACGCTCGCACGCCCACCCACCTACCCAACCCACCCACACCCCAACATGCCTACACACCCACGCACCCACATACGCACATTTTACTTGGGGGGAAGTTGGCTACCCAGGGCGACTACTTTAGGATGTCTTAGTACTAAATATTTGTAAAAGGAAGGTCGTCTGAGCTACACATGGGGTTCATGAAGGGCTTGCCACCGCTGTCGTTTCTAAGTCATGCTGTTGACGACCACGCCAGCCCCACAGTAAACATCCAAGTCACATTAGGAGGCCTGCTCACGTGTGTTGTGCTGTTTCATCTGGCTCAAACTCACATGCTGGAATGGCACCTACAAGGTCTAGTATTTCCTCCAGGACATTTCCGCAGCTTTCCTTAGTGCTGGAACTGGCCAGGACGTCTCCAACCCTGAAAGTGCGTGTTAAACTTGACTTGGCCTACTGCTCGGCAACTTGCAGTTGTGATGCCTGCTTCCGACATGTGGAGAACGAGAAGTCACTCGCTGGTAGCTTTAACTCTGTGCTTATCGCACCAACTTAGCTTCGTTAGGGCTTTAGCGTCTGTCGCTTTTTTCTTATTGCCTAGCCATACCTGAACACTTATGGAGATCGATGAGTGCCAGTTGCAATCCTATGTGTTCGAGCACTTACACCCGGAGCTCTTAACTAGGCTGCAGTCGTCCTAAAGTCACCAACTTGCCCATTGCTGCCTGGCAGCCGTCTTGCCGCGATCGGCCAGCAACCTACCAGCTGAGTGGATGTGTGCGGAGAGTTCGAAATCCCTCATGTTTTCTATTCTTTAGGGTCTGCGGCTTGGGGATCCAGGTTAGAGGCTGAGGGCTACAGGTCTAAGTGTGGTGTAGGTTATCGTGTCTCAGGGGGAAGTGAGGGTTGGGCCCTATGAAGCTCGAGGGTTCAAGTTGAGGGTCGTGAATGGTCGAAAACCTGGACATGTAAAGACTGAAACCCTAAAACAACATAATACAATCTAGGGTGATACCGTTACAGGCAAAGGGAATTTACATATTGCGGTCGTTGCAGGGTAATGTGATGCAAGATGTTGTGTTCGGTTATACATCGCGAATGCCGACCGCTCTTTTCCGTTCGCCTCTGTTGTAAAGCCCCTGGGTCCTACGGTTGATGGTATAAATCCTGCATTACCCATAATAAGGAATATGCCATAATTTCCCATAGTTTAGGGTCCTTAAGGTCATGCAGGACTTGTATCATCAACAGTATCATCCCGGGGCTGAGCAATCAAGGTCTGGTGTGATGGGGTCGACTGTAGCAGCGCTATACAGGGGCTCCCTAACCTCTAAATCCTAAACCCATTATGAGCCCATATAAACCCTAAACCCCTAAATCCTACAACCAATTCAACCTAACAGGTTTCTGGCAGGAGGAAGAGGTGCAACGACAACATCAACATGAACTCAGCCCCTAACCCCTTAACCCAAAGCCCGGTATTAAACCCTAAGTCGGTACTAGGCGCATCAGATCGCAAGTGCTGGAACCTACGGTTGCTGATCTCAATCCTGCATTACCCATAGTAAAATAGAATATACCATAATTTGAAACGCTGCGCGTCGTCCGCCTCGGCCCGGCTGTACGCGCATGCAAGTGGCACCCTTTTTTTGGGGTGGGGTCACTGGGGAGGGGATTAAGAGGTGGGGAATAGAGGAATCCGAATAGGAACCTCTGACCGCTTCGGCCGGGGCCGAGGCGAATTCCCATAGTTTTCACGTTCCTTAAGGTAATGCAGATTGATATCAACATCAGTATGATTCCCCACAGAACCCAGAGGGCCGGACACCCCAATTTCTAGACTTTGTAGAGTGTACCACGTATGTTTGATGTAGAGTGTACCACGTATGTTTGAGTGTCTAGTCTGTATAGGTATAAATGTAAAGGCATAAAAAATATAGAGGCCTGGGTATATAGGCTATAGATATATCGGTATACAGATATATACATAGGGAGATAGAGAGATGGAGAGATGGATAGATGCAGAGATAGATAGATCGGTATACAGGCATACAGATATGCAGATATACTGATATACAGATATGGATAGAGATCGGTGAGGGATGGATGGATGGCCCGGTGGATATAAACATATATATATATATATATATATATATATATATAGATTTGTGCATATCATAACTACATGTATATATATATATATATACAGATATATGTTTATGTACACATAAAAACAGGCGGAGAGGGGGGAGACAGAGAGAGAGAGAGAGAGAGAGAGAGAAAGAGAGAGAGAGAGAGGCCCCTCAAGCCTGGCGAAAGAAAGAAAGAGAGAGAGAGAGAGAGAGAGAGAGAGAGAGAGAGAGAGAGAGAAAAGGAGGGAGAGGGAGGGGCAGAGAGACACGAACCGGCCACAACATCCCCCTTTCGTCCTTTCATCCCCCCGATGTCGCTTAAGCAACACACTTGGCGAAGCCTTTAAGGTCAGGCCATTGAAATAGGCGCCCGAACACTTAATAAGAATGTTCCCAGAGTTACCGAACAGCGTCAGACCATAAAAGCACTGAGAAACCCCGTCTTCTCATTTAGGCTTTCACGACAGTGACACCCTGAGGGTCCAAGTTCCTTATTTATGGTTTTTGGTCGCTAATAAGCACCCAAAAGCCCTATAATATTGAGCACTTGGACCCTTAGGGACATCTTACGACACCCTGCACAACAACGCTCGGCACCCATATCATGAGAGCACGAGCTTTGCCGCTCGAGGCAGGCGTTTGCCGGCCATGGCTGAGACAAGGTAGGGCGCTTGGCATTCGGGGCTCATCTTGCCCAGAGAGCCCAATACCCCTTAATTAGGGAATATAGCTTAAATGATAATATGAAGCCCTATATAGTTTGAGCCATATACTTTAATTAAGGGGTATTGAGCTCTCGGGTAGGACTCTAGAAATACAGATCTGCTGCTAGCTACGGGATACCACTTTGTAAGGTCCATACCATGGCACAACTGATACCAATATGTTGTGGAGCCACAATTGAATCTAGGTAGGGGCCCTTGAAGGTCTGAACCCGAATGATTACAACCCCCAAACCTTGCTTGCCTCTAGTCCATGCTTTAGGCAGCGTTCGGCTTCTATGGGTGCAGAGATCCGGATTGTGCATCGAGTGTTCAGACTCGGACTTGACTAACTATACCCTACGTCTCCTTGTAATATTTCTATATGGGAAATTCGGAAAATAGGGACCCTAATATAGTATCCTAAAGAGTGGGATCCTTATTATAAGGACCCCAAAAGAAGGTACCCCACTTCGTTTTAGTTTAGCCCATTATATGGCTGCGCTTCTTTCATACAGATACAACAAAACCAAACCCTAAACCCTGAACCACTAAATCCTTTACTCAAGAAAGAACTTTCTAAACCCTATAGACCCTACATCCGAAAGCACAAACACCTCTGATGGAAAGCCCGGGTAGCTTAGGGAAGCCCTCATGGGGACGGCGCGGGGCATCCTTGTATTCAGGAGCCTCTTTAGAGGAGCCCTGGCTTCTGGGGTTTCGGGTTTAGGGTTTATAGGGTTTAGGGTTTAGGGCGGGGAGGTGGGAGGTAGGAGATTTCGGCGTCTGGTCTCATGGAGAGCGACCTGATTGCAAGACTCCTGGACAAGAGTCGCATTCACGGTTGTTGCGGCGAGCACAAATGAACTCCTACTGCTGAAGGTGTCGCGTGTACAGGGTTTTTAAGACCTGGTACAGTAGGCGGCTTTGCATTGTATTGCTAAAGTAAACCTATGCGCCACAGCAGGGGCCGAAGCGATCAGAACGGAGAATGGAGAACGTGTAGTCGGTCATGTCATAGTAGAAACAGCGCCATGTCAACAAGCTAGGATGGCATGCATGAGGGTAGTACATGTCTCGTGAATTTATTGCCGGCATCTCGACGTGAGGCCCCCGAAAGCGACAGCTGACTCGAACATAGAAAGCCTTGAGAATAAGTAATCGGTCCTTTTCCTTAGCTTTCCTTTTTCTGGCTATAACATAATTACCCATACCCTCGGGAGGATCCAAAAAGTAGATCCCTTAATGGGCGTTCCTGTAAAGTACCCTTAGTAGTATAGGGCCCCAAATTAGGGGATCTACCTTGTAGATCCTCCCGGGGGTTTGGGCAACATACCCCAAAACCCTCACTCTGGTTATAAGACCCATGTATCATTAACCTACAGCTTGTGGCTAGACTGCTGCCAGTGAAGGTCGTCTTCGTCGTCGAGGGCAAAGTCCATAGGCGGGGTCGCACTGTGCCAGAATGTAGTATCCCTAAAGGTCCATGTACCGAAATAGTATATACATTGGCCTCTTTAAAGTACTCCCTATATGGGTACATTGGGTCCAAAGTATATACCATTTGGGTACATGGACCCTTAGGGTAGGTTCTGAGGGTTGGATGCAAGGGTCCGGCCAGATTGAATTTTGGTCAAACAGGTTTCCCAGCTTGGAGTGAACAGTTGTTGGGTTTTTCCGAAACCCAAGTTGTTAAGCTCTTGCACTCCTTCAATTCTGGCCGGATGCTTCTACATGGTTCGACCTTCATGTCCATTGGGTGGCGCTTGCTGGGTTTTGGCAGGTAAAGCTTCCGGGCATGTTGCTTTGTGTGGTATGTGGCGTAGGGGAGTTGCTCGATAGTCCATGTGGTGTTTTCGGAACATCAAGGGTGCCTTGCTTCGGGGTCCTATGTATGAGGACCCTAATTACAACATTTCCGGTCCGTACAAGCATCCTCTATTTCCTGCCACTCCCAAATATTTTGACTTGTGTATGTGTATGTGTGTCGAGTTTTATTTCCTTTGCCCTGGGAGGCAGAAAAGCGATAATTGTGCGTATGTAGTTCATATATGACTAGAGCAACAACACCAGTACCCACACCGAATATAAAGCGCAATGATATAGTCAATGATACTGTGAGTACGCATAGTTAAAGTACCTCCTGATCGAGATGTAAACCCTAAACCCCTAAACCCTGAACCCGCAAGCTGCTTCAGGACACTATGTCCTCATGAAGACCATCGGCGAGGGGACTTTTGGGAAGGCGGAGATTGGATTAGCGTTTAGGGTCCAGGGTTCAGGGTTCACGACTCCGACCTTCTTGTGGTGTAACATAATCCCCTAGCTCAAATGTTAAAGCCTCATACCTCTTGGCTTTTCTAGAGTTTGTGGAGTACAGGGCGATGTGTAGATATTGGGGGGTGGACCTCAAAGACGATGCTCCCAAACCGGGAGCCCCAAACCCTAAGCCCATCTGTCCTCAACCCTCAAGACGAAAACCCCCCAAGCCCTAAAATCCCCCCCAGAGGCCTAAGCTTAGATCTGAATCCCAAAAACTCTGAAGCACGGTTTAGGGTTTAGGGTTTAGGGTGTGCTGATCGCCGCGGATGAATCGAACGATGCATCGACCCACCTGCAGTCCGAGCAGGCAAGAAACGCAAAAAGTTTGAGGTCTTGCGCTGTGCAACCTGCCCGACACACCCAAAGGTACTGTTATGGGGGATACTTCCCTAAGTCATAGTAGTTCCTAATATGGAAACCCTACATTCTACTATATCGATACATGGGACCCTTTGGGACATCGGATCGGAGCAGCTGCACGCGGCGGCAAGGAGGTTCCAACGTTCGAGAACCCGAGCCCCATGTTCCCTGAGTTACCACATGGGTGGTTGTCAAAATTATGGTTCCTTTCTGGGTCCCTAGTCTAATACGGCACCTAATAAAGAAGGGTACCCAAAAAGGGACCATAATAATGACAACTACCCACATGTGATTAACGCTTCGACATATAAACATCTTCAGTCTAGTTTTGTACCAGTTCCACTCCGAACTCTGCAGGCCTTCCAATGCCCAATCTCACCACCCAACAACCAAGAACCCCAATGCCGGTGGAAGGTGAAGCTCGGCACTCACATCCTGACTGGTGAGCGGGTAGCGGTCAAGGCCGCACGTACCCTTTCCCGGCATGGGGTTTCGGCTCCAGAGTTCTACGATTCTATACTGATTGTTCTTCAGTAGCGTGTGGGGCTTAGCGCTAGGGGCATAAAAAATCAGGGTGTCCAGAGAGTCTTGCTTCCATGATAGGGATCTCCAGTAAAGTAAATACGCCCTTGAAAATGGGAAACCGGACATCGGATCCTGTTTTTGTTCTTCATGGGCAGGGCCTGCGCCAGGGTTTCGTTGCTTCTGAAGCTCCCGTCTAGTCAGGATTTGCTCGGTTCGAGATCTTGGTGGTGGAATGGGGCTGCGAATTCGCGTTACTTGTGGCCGATCGCCTCAACCCGCGAGAACCCTAATACACCCTAACCCCTGCAAGCCCAAGTAAGTGTGAGGCGACCTAGGAGTTGGCTCGCTTCACGTGGACCCATAAATATTTATTTCCACTTGAGCGTAACCCTAAGGATACCTTGGCCTTAAAGTAATTCCTATATAGGTACATTGGGCGCCAAAGTATATACTATTTGGGCACATGGACCCTTAGGATAATTGAGGGTGCTAAATAATTACCATTACTAAGGTTTGGAGTTACGGATATACTGTCTTATACCTCAAGGCTTCTAGTCTAATGATTAAGGTCCCGATAGTAGGCCGTGTCTACGAGGCATTAACTGAAAGCCTGAAACTCAAACACGAATCCGTAAGCTGGAAGGCTTGACTGATTCTTAGCCCTCCGGGATGTCGTGATGGGCTTCGCAAAGACATGGCAACTCCACTTCCGGCCGCTTCCGGAAATTTCCGGCAGAGAGCAGGATGCTTTGCAATTGCATTCCAATGCCACGACTGCGCGGCTCAATGCAGATCCCCTTGCTATTTGGGCTGACCATGTCAAAAAAGGTAGGCCGATGACAGATTATCTGACTCCAGTTGCTCGAAAATACTTGGCGATCCCCGGGGCCAGCGGCTCCCAGAAGCATTCTGAAGCTTACTATAAGATGCGAGAGTTAAGCGCCTGAGCCGTACTCCCGAGCTCCGAAACCCCAACGCAAAGAGACCTTTAGCAGGATTTGGGAGAAGGAGCTGACTTCAAGATACCAGGTAATCAATCCCTGTAAAAGCCGTAAAGCCACAAAGCCCTCAGCCCCAAGCCACAAAATGACATCCCTTAGTGGCAGGTGTTGGAGAAGGATCGCATCCAGGAACTCGCTGATGTCGAGCGCGTGGCGCGTCCGGGGCCCGGGATCGATTTCGGTTTGATATTTGGCGAGTGTCATGTGTGTGTGTGTGTGTGTGCAAATCCTGTACCGAAGGAAGTAGATCTGTTTACAGCAGGGGACTCCTCCAGTTACGCCACAGGCTTACCATCGGAGCTGTGGCCAAGGAAGACCTCCGATGGTAGGTGTGAAAACGTACCTGCGATCAAGTGTAGCAAACGGCATCCATCGAAAGGATGACCGGTCAGCAAGTGTGCTTCCCGACAGTAATTCTGCCAAAGCGCTGTCGGACTCCCGGTCTGCGGGGGAGCCTCCTTGGAACACCCTGTCTTACCTTGGAATATGAGCCTCGAGATCCAACGGCCCCACACGAATCAGGCCCCATTTCCCTTGTTTCACACTGGAGTTACCTTTCCTCGGCTGGACAGCTCCTTAAAACAACCCAGGTCCAGGAGCTCAGGAGTAAATATTGTGTTGCAGCTGTTTTTCGGCCAGTCGTCGTCGTCGTCGTCGTCGTGTTGCCGTGTTGCTGCTGTTCCGTGGTCGCCGTCTCTGTTGTGCGTGTAGGGGTTGTATTGATGCTGTTTTTCGGTCAGTCGTCGTCGTGTTGCTGGGTTGCTGCTGTTCCGTGGTCGCCGTCTCTGTTGTGCGTGTAGGGGTTGTAGTGTTGGTTGTTTTTCGGTCAGTCGTCGTCGTCGTGTTGCTGTGTTGCTGCCGTTTGTCGTCGTCTTTGTTGTGCGTGTAGGGGTTGTGGTGTTGGCTGATGTTACCGGTGTTACCGGTTGCGTGTGTGTGCAAATCCTGTACCGAAGGAAGTAGATCTGTTTACAGCAGGGGACGCCTCCAGTTACGCCACAGGCTTACCATCGGAGCTGTGGCCAAGGAAGACCTCCGATGGTAGGTGTGAAAACGTACCTGCGATCAAGTGTAGCAAACAGCATCCATCGAAAGGATGACCGGTCAGCAAGTGTGTGTGTGTGTGTGTGTGTGTGTGTGTCTGTTGGTGTGTGTGTGTGTGTGTGTGGTGTTTGTGTGTTTGTGTGTTTGTGTGTGTGTGTGTTTGTGTGTGTGTGTGTGTGTGCGTGTGTGTATGTGTGTGTGTGTGTGTTTGTGTGCGTGTGTGTGTGTGTGTGTGTGCGTGTGTGTGTGTGTGTGTGTGTGTGTGCGTGCGTGTGTGACACAGAGAGAGAGAGAGAGAGAGAGAGAGAGAGAGAGTGTGTGTGTGTGTGTAGGTGGGTGGGTGTGGGTGTGAGCGTGATTTGTCGGTTCCGATCGGGTTTTGATACATGAAGATTCGACAGAGCATGTCGAGACTTTGTAAGGTTTGATACGACTTGTGGTGGTGTTTCCTATACTTAAGGTGTTCTGTTTTGGCAGGCAGTCCCTGATACTGACGATCTTTCTTTTGCGGCTCTGTATGAAGTCTACATTAAGGTTTGGGGTGCGGGATCGAGGTTTTACAGCTTTTGGTGTTTACTGGCATGGCCAGTCTGGTGTGCCTCTTGCTTGAATGCTGCCTTGCTAGGACTCCAAACAGCCCAACAGTATGTGGAGTCACAGGGTAAAATTCCCAGGCGTCCCCGTAAACCCCAAACCTTAAAGGCCTTATAAAAAGCCTCAAATTCGCAAGGTTCTAACAGCAGCTTCGGTGAGGCCGTGCTTAGGATGATAGAGCACGCAAACATAAACTATTGAATGTCATCGAGTTGTAGGGCTAGGACCCAGAGTATATAGGCCAGTATTCCCTTTTTAGGGTTTAGGTTCCCTTATACACCCCTTTAAACCAAAACGGGCACCCTTTTTATTCCTAGGTTACTCTTGGGTCAGTGGAGGCTTCAGGGACAGAGGGTGTGGGTTTTAGGTGGACGTCGGAAGGCCTGAACCCTGAATGCACCCAGAACCTGAAACTCAGCCCGAAATTCTCAAAGCCCAAATAACCCCAAACCCAAAAGCCCCACCGCTGAATCCTGAAACCCGGTAATGAGCGGTTGACGGCGACTCAAAGGTGAGATCCACATCCTGAAGCTCATCCGCCGATGCCGCCACATCATCCAGGTCTCGCTCTTTGTGGTTCAAGGTTTCATGGTAAAAGTGGTTAGGGTTTAAGGTTTATGGTTTAAGGGTGTCTGTTTCAAGGTGCGTTCAAGGTTGCATAGCTCAAGGGTTAAATCTTGTGGACTACAGTTCATGGTTCAAGGAGTGGGGTCCGGGGTCTAGGGAACTAATTTTTTCCCCCGGTTATTAACCCCCCCCCGCCTCCCCCCCTCCCCCCTCACCCCCTTTTCCTTCTCACTTCGAATATGATTTTCCGTGAAACCCTGCTGATATTACGGGTGGTGAAATTGAATCTTCACTTTGCTAGCCGGTACATTGTCAAGGGCTCGGGCACTTGGAAGCTGGCGTAGCTGTTCTAAACATTTCCTTTGTCAGGACCTAGAGTAGGCCCTTATTCCCTTTTTTCAGGATTCAGGTCCTCTTATAAGCCCCTTTAAACCAAAAAGGGCACCTTTTTTATTCCTAGGTTACTCTTGGATCAACGTAAACCCCCAAAATAGGTAAATAATCGCACAATTCACAATACCTGTAAAATGCTATTATTCTACATACTTGGGGGGTCCAGGTAGTTTGGCGGGCGACAAACCCTGCAGTCCTACGTTCCTGCGGCCTCTGCTGGCTGCAGCTGTCGCAGTCACTTAGGGGAACTTCGCTATCTCTACAACTGTCTGAACCTGCATTCAGTTTGACAGTGCTTCGGGCGATGGCCAAGAAGACGACGACAACATGCATCGATTGGCTGAGTGTGATGGCGACTGTGAAGTTGGCGGCCGCCCATATCGACGAGGACGACCAGGATGTCGAGGGCTTGCATGATGATGCCGACGATGAACTGTCAGTAATTGCAGTGCTTGCATGCTAGTCTATGTAGCCATGCCATTGTGGCAGCAAATCCTAAGATAATTCTTCCAGCCCGTTGGTATCCCCCGCTGGGCCCTGAGACGACTCCAGGGACAGCAGTCCAGGAATTCTACCTAGTGCTACAAGGTCATTTAAGCATGTACAGCCTTTTTTGTAGGTATCTGAGGCTCATCTTCGAGGTGCTGATACCGGGTGAAAGTGATTGGACAGTTCGCCATTTTACCCCTTCCACCCCCTCGGGGGTGGGTTAAGTGTGTGTGGGGTTACGGGGGTAGGGAGGATGAGAGTCTGAGTTCGGGGCTGTAGCGCTTCGGGGTTTAGGGCCAGGCTTACCTGTCCTAAGGTTTTCGTATATGAACATCGGAAACCCTTTTTTGGGCCTCATGTAGTTCGCGACCATCCCGAGTGGCACCCATGAGCCATCAAGCAGCAATGCATCCAACAAGGCACCTTAACCCATCCCAGAATCCGTGCCAGTTGTACGAGATCATCGAGACGCCCCGGCAGCTGTACTTGATAATGGAGTGCCCCAGCGACGGGAACCGAATTTGGTTATACAGTGGTGCTGAAGATGAAGCCTCTCCCGATGCTCACAAAACCCCTGACCTTTGCACCCTAGACCCGAGGCTTCAGAGGCATTTTTTGTTTCTTTGGTAGTTACCGCATTGTTCGTGTGATTCACAGGAGCCTTCGTACATACAAGGACCTCGGAGCAACATACTCACGAAGAAGACACTGACAAAAGCATGTTTTCCTGCATTCTACAAACCATGAGGAGTGTTTCTCGTTGGACTCAAGTTTCCGGCCGGATGTATTCATGCAGCTGTGCATTCATGTAGCTGTGTGCTAAGGGGTAGGAAGGCATGTTGGCAAGTAGGTAGGCAGGCAAGTAGGTAGGTTAGGTGGATACATGGGTAGTTGCCAACATTATGATACCTTTTTGGGTCCATATTATAGTACGGCACCTTGTATTTAGGGTACCCACAAAGGGACCATAATTTTGACAACCACCCACATAGCTAGATAGCTGGACAGGCTTTAGATATAAACTGCAGGACCGGGCTCATAGCCCCAATTCCGAAAGTTTGATGGACAGCCACTGCGACCGAGGTCCTTGTAGGTCCATGGGCCGGCCATCCTGCAGTAGGTCTAGGATTTAGGGCACAGCGTTTCAGAATTCTCCATACCTTACTTTTTCCGAAGATGTTCCAACTTTGTGGCTTCTTCAAGGGAGGGGGGTTCAGCGATCAGGGATTGGAGGTACGCCCCCGGCGGCGAGCTGTTTGACTACATCGTCGAACATGGCCGTGCCGAGGCATTGGTGTATGCCATGCCCCTCCTTCCTACATGAGATGTTGAGATTTCTTAGACTTATGAACCCTATTCTGACTGTTAAGGCCACTGTACTAAACCCCCACAATACCCCTTTTATGGTAATCCTTATATGGGTCCCTTCTTGAGGGTCCTTATCTTCATGATCCTGAGCCCGCTGCTAGACAGGTTGAATGTTAGGATCCCCGCCAGGTGCTGCAACTTCAAGTTGGCAGTCGGGGCATCCTTATAATTAGGAACCCAAAAAGCACATAAGCATAAGCATTTTATGGGGATATCTCTACCCTATTGGGCTTCATTGTAAGGGGGTTTATATGGGATATCCATCTCCTCATTTTTGCTTATGTGTTTTTTTTGGGCCCTATATAAGAGTTCCTTATATGAATCCTACTATTTTGGAGTTATAGTAGGCCCAGGATTTCTTAATCAGGTTGGTACATTAGCCCCAACCCCCAAAGCATGTAGAGCAATGCCCTTTTGCAGGTGTTGGGCCATGGCTTTACTTACTTTGGGAGGTCCAGGTAGGCTCCACAAAAGTTCTTGCCTTTAAGCCCTTACCCTACGCTAAACCCCCAAAGCCCAAAGCCCACAGATCCTCGAACACCGCTTCTCTCCACAACCCAGACCCCCGGGAGGATCCAAAAAGTAGAAGTAGATCCCTTAATGGGGGGTTCCTGCGAAGTACCCTCAGTAGTATAGGGCCCCAAATTAGTGAATCTACTTTCTAGATTCTCCCGGGGGTCTGGGAAGCAGCTTCAGGCTAAGAGGTTTAAGTTCGGGTTGCGAGGAGGCTTTAAGTTCGGGCTGCGAGGAGGCTTTGGTGTATGACCGATCCTAAAAGAGTGATGTTCAGGCTAGTGAGCCCCGAATACGACGTCTCGTGTTGAGTCGACCTCTGGGTGTCGTGCTACGGTTCATGGGGCTAGAGAGACACTTGATCAGAACATGAGTCACCTCTCAAGAACTTGAACCACACTAGGTTTGCCAAAACCAGGAACCGCCCCCGCTCCTGAAGCAGACAGTACAATGCAGCGCAGTACAATACTGTTTGACATACATCTGGCAACGCATCCATTTGCATCAGGAGAAGGACGCCGGAAGCTTAGTGCTCTGCATCTGTGTTTCGATTCAGAGTCTTCGAAGTTTCGTGGGTGGTTGTCATTATTATGGTCCCTATTGTAATACGGCTCCTAATATTTAGGGTAATTACCAAAAAAGGGACCTTAATCTTGACAACTACCCATGTGTTTTGTATCATGGGATTTCTACAGGGTGTTGATGGGGCGAGTGAGTGATGAAAGATCCTGCAGTTTAAATGTACTATGTTTGGGTGCCCCGTATGCTCAGACTCGCATAATCTCGCATATCGAGATCATTCCCTGCTTCTTCGAGTCGTCAATACTTAGACTTATTAGTTCTGGCTTGCAGAAAAATTCCAAAGCCTCACAAAGTGCTTAGACCCAGAACAGCATGGTTCATACTACGACGAGACTTCCCTAAGGGTCCATGTGCCCAACTACTCGTAGTAGCTATAGAGCGTACTTTAAGGCCAAAGTGTGTGCCATTTGGAGCCTTACAGCTGCGAGTACGACAGCAATCCTCGGGATACGAAGTGACGGACGCAGTTTCTTCTTTAGACCAGCAACTAGTTATCTTTATGCTCAGCGAACCAACCTTCAGAATCCTGGTAGGCCCGATAACAACAACGCAGCGCAGAAACAAAAACAGCAAACTAACCATAGTTATGATAAACTCCGACTTAGGGTTTAGAGCTTGGGGTTTTGGTCTTATAGAGTTTAGGACCCCAAAGCCAACCCGACACCGAAGTTCTCAAAGCTCATGCATGAGGTCTCTGAAACCTTATAATGCTCAATCACGATAAACCAGAAAAAAGGCTGCGCAAATAGAGTAGTGTTGTGTTTTTGTACGAGCGAGGGGGGAGGGCGGGGCGTATTACATATTTGTCCGATCAATGTACCAGTGGGTTGAGAGTTCAGATGAACTCCTCTGAACCCACACAGCCCCACACGCTACCGGCACTTAGTAGTTTGATTCCATGAGCGGCCTGAAGTTCCTGTAAAACCTGAAACGCAAAACTTCAGGTAACAGGGGTTAAGGGTAAGCTAAGCCTCAAACCCCCAACATATATATATATATATACTTTGGGCCCAATGTACCTATATAGGGACTACTTTAAGGCCGAAGTATAGGGCAAGCCTCAAACCCCCAAGATCAGCTTAGGCCTGCCGATTCCTCCATCAGATTTTGGCTGGTGTCGAGCGTGTGCACGAGACGTGCTCCCTGCAGATAGCTTGCCCACAGGGGTCCATAGGCCCAAGAGGGCTCCTTTAAGGGATTCCCAAGAAGCGTTCTATATGGTTTGATGATTTAGAAGTGAGTCTCTCAAGGGCCCACGTGGCTCTGCGGTGTGGTACTTTGCGTTTTGGCATTTAAACGGTTTATGCAGGTCCTTTAGGGCCAAGCTATACGTGCAAGAGAGGGGAACAGGAACTTACAGGCTTCGCTACAGTAGAGGATGAAGGACACCTCCCGATCTTTGGAACATCCGCTCAGAGTCTGAGGTTTTCCGGTCGGTGTCGTAGATGCCTTTCCTGCAAGAAGAAATCCTAAGTGCTAAACCCGGGAAGCCCAATAGACCCGAAGCAGAACCCTAAGAAGCGCGGTTTGCTAGCCGGCGTCTGCCTTTCTGCAATCTCCCATTCCTCCGGCAGGTAGCAGGATTCGATTTTGCTTTTCTTGACGGCTGCAGTGTGTTTGGGAAGTGTGATCTTGTAGAACCTATTGACAGACCCATGTTAAACAATGACCACACAGCCGTTCTTTTCAGAAGCTGCGTAAGCACACCACACAGAAGTTGTGCATAAAGCTTGTATGGCCACTTGGTATGCTCCGATATTGGAGTTTGCGGAAAATAGGGTACCTTATTTTGGGGTCCTGATAATAAGTATATACTGCGTAAGTCTACATTTGCCAACCCCGGAAAGCTGAGCACAACCATCAAAAGGCTGCCTCTGGCTCCCGGACGCACGGGGGCAACCCTCTCTTAATGGCTGTAGCTTCGCACTCCCCCTCACTCTGCACTACAAGTGGAGAGTGACTCTCAGAACTGCATCCATACTACATGCACATGTACCTTCTGCCGATGACCCGCTTTCCTGGCCCCACCCTGGGGTAACTCCAGTTTCTTCCGCAGCACCCTGCGACACACGTTTGGGCCCTTGCCCTTCGCAGCCAAGCCCTGCTTGAGACGTCTTCCGGCATCACCGTTCTCCAGAAGGCCGAATTACTTGTTCACGACTCCCGGCAGCGGGCCGGCTACGCAAACCCATCTCCAGAAGGAAGCCGTCGCCTGGCGCTAACCAGGGTTCGGGTCGACCCCGGATCAGGGCGCGCCCGTGCTCGACGCTGCACCAAGAGCCCTTCAAACTCCCAGCTCACTTAGCCAGGAACTCCTGTCGCGAAGTGGGACAATGAAGCGCTAAGCTTTTCCGCAGTGTCCTTATCCACGGTCGTGCTTACTAAGCCTTTGGGCGTCATAACCTGCGTAAGTCTACATTTGCCAACCCCGGAAAGCTGAGCACAACCATCAAAAGGCTGCCTCTGGCTCCCGGACGCACGGGGGCAACCCGCTCTTAATGGCTGCAGCTTCACATATACGATTTGCTACAGGGACCCCTAGGGGAAGGGCCTGCATCGTCATGTTGTGGCGCTCTGTCCGGGTACAAAGTCTGAACTTTCGCCCTGTTCGACGGTGGAATCCCCGCCAAGGAACGAGGTAGGTGTTAAGCAGACATGTGGCAATCACTAAGGCAGGGAAACTTGACAGATGTCTGGGGCACCCTAAGCCAGAAATCTGAACCCAAGCTGAAGCCAGAAAAAACCCTCGCGCTAAACCCCTTAATCATCCTAATTTAATCCCTCAACCCCAGAAGCCTTAGGACCCTAAGAAGAGCACGAAAACCCTATCAGCCTGAAGACTGTAGAATCCCGCCTGTGGCCAGGAATGTCGTCCACCGCGACATGAAGCCTGAAAACTTGCAGGAGCCCAAGATTCCAGCCTCGGGTTGACGGGTTGAGAGGCTTTGGGGTCTGTGGACCGGTTTAGGGTTTAGGGTTTAGGGTTTAGGGTTTAGGGTTTAGGGCTGTAGCCCAGAAAAAAACACCATGCTATGCGGGAGCACATGCAAGAGAGTTTACAGACACAAGTGCATGCATGCATGAGTACACATACATGCATACACATACAGTAACATATACATGTAATAAATGTAACATGTGTATAACAAGGAACCTTTAGGAGCTTTTGTTCCTTTGATTTGGAAGTCTTATTTGGGGTTTTAGACCCGATACTAAGTACCGTCACAGGCATCCGTCTGAGGCCCAAGAAACTTACTACATGAGCCAATGGACCGCTAGAGAGCATCTATAAGAAGAAGGCCCCGAGACAGTGACCCAGCACATGTAAGGACTGAGCGAAGCCAGAGCTTTATCTGGGTGGTTGTCAAAATTAGGGTCCCTTTTTTGGGTCCTTATTATAGTGTGGTACCTAATATTTAGGGTACGCAAAAAGGGACCCTAATGTTGACAACCACCCATCTGTGTGCTGGCAGACCCTAAACCGTTAACAAATCCCAAAGCCGTCCATCCCTAATCCAAAGTACCTATAAGAATTCAGTACCTGGTTTAGTTCTAATAGTAGGATATATCAGGTAGGTTGAGCAAAGTATCCGGGGCGGTAATTACATGATTATCAGGTACATACTTGGAGGAGTGTTTTGGGAAGCTGTGAATCCGAAAGCCCAATTCCCAAACCCCATCCTAGGGGCCTTAAGGCTTGTAACTGCAATGTAGGTAGCTACATGGGTGGTTGTGGAAATTAGGGTCCCTTTTTGGGTACTCTAAATAATAGGTGCCGTATTATAATAGGGACCCAAAAAGGGGACCCTAATTTTGACAACCGCCCACATAAGTGTTCCGACCTCTGACTCGTGCATTCCCTAAGGGTCCATGTGCCGAAATAGTATATACGTTGGCCTTAAAGTATTCCCTATATGGGTACATTGGGCCCAAAGTATATACTATTTGGGTACATGGACCCTTAGGGATTGGGTTCTTGAATCAACGAAAACCTAATCCCGGAATCAAAGCGCCTAGGCTTCTCGACGAGCGTGAGTGCATCAAGATCGTTGACTTCGGTTTGAGCAACACCTTCCAGGACCCGGAAGTAGCACAGGGTTAAAGTATACAGGCGTAAGGGTTTCAAGGTTTAGGTTAGCCGTAGACAGATCGCGAACATAGTTTATTGACAAGCAAACCAACCGTATGTGCTGCATCAGCAACCGAAATCGTGTGGGGATCTTGAGTGTGATGTCCTTGTCCCCCGGCTTCGAAGGGTAGGATTTTCGCGATGCCACTAGGGTTTGGGGGAACAGCTTGTGACTTGAAGGGTTAAGCTTTGGGCAGTGTAGGCTTCAGGGTTTAAGGGTTGAAGCTGAAGTGAAGGTTAGGATGATAAATGCTTTGGTGCTAAGATCTGGATATATGGCACTGCAGACTTCGGAGTTATAACCCCCCTCAACAGGAATATTGCAATTCTTGCCCCTAAATGCAAGCCTGAAGTTAATTCGCGATCTGCATTAAGTGTGTCAGGATGGGCAGCTCTTGCAAACAGCTTGTGGCTCTCCATGCCGATCTCTCAGAGTTTGAGAGTTGATCTCGGAGCCTGACAAGCCAGAATAAGCAGTGGTAAACAATGCCTCTCTATGGTGCCCCGTTCAGTTTGCTGTATTTACCACGAGCATCACGATCGTAGCTTACTTAGTCTTCGTCTGAACATGGTAGTTTCTCAAACCTTGAACCCAGCTTACCTCACTCGCTAGACCCCAGGCCGCAAACCCCATCATGTCGGACAAAGGTTATGGTTTACTTGGAGGTCCATGGGTAGTTATACGTGGGGTCATAAGTAGGGTAACTATACTTATAAACCATATTAAGGGACTTATAACCCCGCTTATAACTACCCATGAACCTCCAAGTAGTCAATATAATTCTACATAGAAGGATCCGGTTCGTCAAGGCCGCCAAGTGTTGCTGAACCCCACATCGCCCGAAGACCTGCTGCACCCGACAACCTCAAGCGCTAATGCCATGAAATCCAGAACATAGGACCCTAAACCGCAAAACACGCGCGGCAAGTTTTGCAGCTTCGCTTTCAGGGTGCCTGTTGGGTTTGGGCTTCCGATTTAGGATGTGCATCTGTTTCAGCCGAAAGGTATTGGACCTGGCATGGCGATTCAGGGCTAAGGGGTTTGATTCCCTGACAACCGGTAAAATGGTGTTCTGTCGGGCTCTCAACTTCATTCAGCCCTCCCCCAAGAGGATGACAACGGGTGGTGGGTTCTTGTTTGTCCGGGAGGCGGGGAGGTTGAGCCTAGCAACAACCCCCCCCCCACCCCTGCTCTACCTGCGCGGTGTCCCCCGAGCCTTGATTCTTCAGGCCTCGATATTTTGAAATCTTGCAGAGATTTCATCATCACACTTAAACCGACACAACAAAGTGGTACAGCTGCTGGACAAAATCGTGCCAGGCATCCTGCCCAGACTGTGGCAACGATGGTCAAAACATACTCGGGAGAGTAAGCCCTAAACCCGCAGGACATTGGTCCATGAGTACCGCCTGGACCCCGAAAGTATCTAGACTAATAGCTTCCTTTAGGTGCTGAGCCATTATCTTACCCACTTTAGGGGGCTTAGGTAGGACACCCCACCCTAGAGCTTGAGGCTATGCCGCACCTGAGATGATTGCGGGAAATCAGCGTGATGCTCAGAGCAAAAAGGGGGGGGTGGGGTCGGTTTTAGGAGATTTGGGGAGTCATGCTCAGGGCCTTTTTAGGTTTTGGGAGCTTGGGTCAATATGGGAGTTTCCGAAAATACGGGACCCAAATATAGCACCCTCAAAATACCCTAAATAGTGGGTTTCTTGTGTTATTTGTCAGGACCCCAAAGTAAGGTACCCCTAAGTCTCGGAAACTCTCATATAGGCCGCTTTTGGGGCAACCGATTTGATGCGACGCCAGCATCGCCGGTACACAGCAGAAGGGCGAACACTTCTTCCGGAACATGACCACCCTCCATAATTACAAATATTTCCAAGATCCTCTGGTCCCAAACCTCCCAAGCAAGTGCGAATGCACCAAACAACCCCATAACTACCTTGCATGATTCAGGCAGGCTAAGGGTGAAGGTGTAGTATAAAACACTCATCAAGCCCTGATCCAATTAAGTTCCTAAACCTACACTTACGCCCTGATTAGTGAACTCCCCCAACATTAGCTAATCAGGGGGCCTGCAGTAGAAGCCCACAAGTTGGAAACCCCATAGCCTCAATCCTTGAGAGCAATGTATAGGGAATCCCAGCACTATTTGGCCTTAGTCCGTTTCCAACTTTGTGGGGTTTACTGTACATCAACAGGATCTCAAAGCTAGCTCTTATCCTTCGTAGCTCCTTGGATCCCGTGCCTTTTATGGGAGTTTCCCAAAAAATAGGGGTACCTCATTTGGGGGTCTTTATAATAAGGATCCCTTTATCTAGGGTACTGTATTAGGGTCCCCTATTTTCGGGAACTCCCTTATGTCTGCAAGCATCCCAAGATGCGAGGCTGGTAGGGTTGAGGGCTGAGGGTTTAGCCCTGGATGCGGTTCGGAAAATGAGGTCTAAACCCTACAACCCATGCAACCCCTAACCGCAAGACCCAAGACCTCAGAAACCCCTTATGGCCTTTAATCTTTGAAAACCCCAGAGACTCCAATATCCCTTAATTAAGGAATATACCTTAAATTATGGTAGGATCCCTAATATGATTTAAGGAATATTCCCTAATTAATAGGGATATTGGAGTCTTTGGGACCTTGAAACCCCCTTCAACCCTTAAGGGTTTTCGAGCCGCCCTAGACGCGCCATGAAGGGCACCCAACACCAGGCGTGTTCTTGGTTTGAGGTTACGGGGTTGGGCTATAGGGGTTCGGGGTTGGGGGGTTTAGGGGGATCGCGGGATTAGGGTTTATGCTTGAAGAGATAAGCCAACCGATACCCTAAAGCTCAACTAAAAGCCCTAAGCCCTGAGCTGAGGTATTTCCCGCCAATGGTGGACGTGTGGAGCTGTGGGGTCATCCTGTTTGCGCTGGTCTGCGGCTTCCTTCCATTCGAGGCCCTGGCTTTCAGACTTTAAGACTTCTGGCAAAGGGGTTTAGGGCTCTAAAGGGAACTCCAGAAAGTTGGAATATGGATTAATGGTAGGATCCCCTATAATTTACCTTAACGGGGTTACGATAATGATATTCCAACTTTCTGGCTTCTACTGTAGGGGTTTAGGGTTTAGGGGTTTGGGGTTTAGGGTAGTCTAGGTTTTCATGGAGTTGTCTTAAAACTACTTAGGCAAGCCGTTGGGCCATGTACCTATCTATGCAGTAGATACCTAGGCCTTCACAGGGGGTTTCTTTACAGGTACTTAGGGTCCGGGTTTTGTACACTCTATGTACTTCTGAATATGTTGGTGCCTGAGCCCCAACTACTATTTGCTTAAGAACACCAAAAAAATAGAAAAATATATTCCTTATAGGGGTAATACAGGGGTTATTATTTTCTATTTTTTGGGGGTTCTTAAGCAAATAGTAGCCAAGGTAGGGGAACGGAAAACTTCTGAAACTCAGACAAATAGATCGATAGATACTTAGACTGGTTGGTTGATTGATTGACGGGATAGAGAGCCAGCTAAAGAGGTAGACAGATAGAAAGACAGATTGGTTGATTGATGGATTGATTGGTTGGCTGTTTGGTTGGTTGGTTGATAGCTTGTTTGATCGATTGATTGGTAGATTGATTGACGGACTGGTTGATTGATTGCTTGTTTGCTTGATTGAATGACTGACTTATGTATTTGTTGAGTGATTGATTGGCTGATTGTTTGACGGATTAGATACATAGACAGATAGACAGGTAGATAGCTAGGTAGATAGCGAGATAGACAGATAGATAGATGGAGCCGCCTTGAGCCATGACAACTAAATCTGATACGCTCAACCGCAGATGTTGTTGCTCTGACCTCGGGTGGCCACGTGGAGCAAGGATCACAGGGACCTTAGGGTGGTAGGCCGGAGGGGGGGTCAGGTAGTGGACTATACTTCCTTGAATAGGCCTTATCATAGGCATTAAGGCCCCCTACCCCGGCTCCCCCTACCCCCCCTAAGGGTCCTTATGAAAGGAGCTGACCATCGATCGGCATGTCGTAAGAACTTGGAACTCTTCACGCTCAACAAATCCTAAACCCGAGACCCCTTAAAGACGCTACAGAACCTTTCGAAACTCTTGTAACCCCATAAACCTCTCTGGAACCTTGTTCTGAACCTTACCCAATTAGTATATTATACTTTGGACTTAAAGTACTCCCTCTATAGGTACATTGGCTCCAAAGTTATACCATTTGGGTACATGGAGCCTCAAACCCTAAACTCTCATAGAACCCTCATGGTACCCTTATAGGAACCCTTAAAAGAACCCTCTTTGGGCACATGAATTACATCCCAGCCCTGTTAGGACCAGAACCACGCGGAGCTGTACAAGAAAATCCTCAATGCCGAGTTTGGGCCTCGAGGTATTCGCGTTTAGGGCTTGGGGGTTTACAGGGTTTGTAGGGTTTAGGGATTAAGGGTTTATAGGGTTTAGGGTTCTAGGGTTTATGAGGTTTAGGGATAAAGGGTTAATAGGGTTTCGGGCTTGTAGGGTTTAGGGTTCAGAGGTTTATTGTTGAGGTATCAATCTAGGCGACTTATTAGACTCTCTCTAGACTTTGTTTCATCACATTGGACTGGGGTCTGAGTGCCAATTATTCCGACCTGTGTCTCATGAGGCGTAACAGGGCTTGTAAGTCAGGTTTACAATCAGCTCAAGATGCAGGATTCCAGGGGCATACCGGGGTTTTTCCGATAGATTAAATCGTTTCTTGGTCTGCGTCTTAAGCTGCAGAGGCTTCACGGTTGAGGTTTCCGTCTTTTTTGGTCTGGGCTTCGCTTAGAGAGAGGCTCGGAGGTTCTCCAAAGCCTAAACCCTCAACCTGCCTTAGGAGGAGAAGGTTTAGGGTTTAGGGTTGGCCATCATGATGCCAACCCCGAATTGGCTTCGATCCTGAGCCCTGAAATCTTACATCCTAAACCCTGGAAGCCCTCCAAAGGATTGATGATAATATACATCCTGCATTATCCATAATAAGAAGTATGCCATAATTCCCATAGTTTTTCGGTTATTACGGTCATGCAGGATTTATATCATCAACCGAAGGATTAGGGTTGACGGGTTGGTGGATGCAGGCTGCTTAATGCTTCGAGTCTTATGCAAACCTGAAGACCCGAATATAGAGGCCTTCAGAATAGAATAGAAGAGTTTGGGATACACGGTGTTTGGTTTACTTGGAATAATGAGCGCAGAGGAGTAGTGTCATCAGTTCTTCAGGCCCATATGATAAGTATCCCACCAAACACACTGGAAACCCGAAACCCTGGCCCCTCAACACTGCGCCCCAGAGCAGCAGAACCAAAAGCCACGGCAAATGGGGGAAGCGACAGCTCCCGTGGGGCTTAGGGTATTTTGAGCTAGGGTTTAGGGTTAACCCGAACAGGCAAGGACTTGTGGAGACCTGCGTTTTGTGGGTTAAGTGAAACTAGACCTTGCATGACGTAACAGAACACAAAGTAAACAAACAAGAACTAGCATGTCCCATTCTCTAACCCGAAACCCTGCCACGACCACGACGACGGCCAAGGTATGAGACGCCCAACTTTATCAGTCCCGAGGCTGGTTTCCGGTTTTAGGGGTTCTGGGATTTTGGGGTTTAGGGGTTTAGGGCTTTGCGTGTACGACTGTGCCAGGACAATCTTACCCGGTAATTACGTCAGAGCTAGGTGCTTGGTTATGGTATATCCCTACGGGTCCCTGTGTCCAAATAGCATATACTTTGGCCCCAAAGTACCTATATAGGGACTACTTCAAGGCCAATGTATATACTAGTTGGGCACATGGACCCTTAGGGAATGTTGCTTAGTACCCATGACTCCAATACCCCTTAATTAAGGAATATTCCTTAAATCATATTAGGGATCCTATTATAATTTAAGGTATATGCGTTAATTAAGGGATATTGGACTCTCTGGGTATGCGAGTGAGTGCATGATGTCTGGCGAGGCCGGGAACTGTAGCCCTAAAGCCAGAAGCTTCCCGCCCTAAATTCTGCTCCATGTACCCATATAGTAGGTACTTAGGCCTCCAAGTACCTACATAGTGGCCCCTTTAAGGCCTAAGTACCTACTATATGGGTACATGGAGCCTTTGCGGGAGCTTACCGACAGTCTCCATAGTCTTTCCTTGTTTGGTGGTGTTGAATCCTAGCCAAAGTGTTGGTGAAGTAATCCAGACAGGAACTACAATGCAGACTAGAGGTACTATAGGGGCCATAATAATTACCAATAATGCTCTGGGGTTCCTTGTTATAAATGTAGTATAGTGGTCTCCATAAAAACCCTATTCTAATGATTAAGGCCCCCGTATTGTTACCTCGAAACCACACCCCGACACCAAAGCATCGGAAGCGCAAGTCTCTAAGCTCGAAATCCTAAGCATCCAAATCCTAAAGTGCAAAAACGTAAATAAAACCTCGACCGCCTTACATATGGGTGGTTGTCAAATTAGGGTCCCTTTTTGGGTCCCTATCATAGTACGGCACCTAATATTTAGGTTACCCAAAAAGGGACCTTAATTTTGACAACCACCCATATAGGTATTCCCTTCCAGACCCTAGATATCCAACATTACGGACGACATGGGCTTTGTCATGCCTTACCTGCAGAAGTTCCTATGCTAAATCTCCTGGACCGCGAGGTGACCAGCCTCATCGCCGGCATGCTTACTACGGTCAGCTGCCGCGAATTAGGATTTAAGATTGGGTATGGATTTGAGACGTTCGGGTTTGAGCAGCGTTTCGGGTTTCATTGCATTGCACTGCCTTGGCACAATCCGGTGAGTTTGTTATGGCTGGCAAGAATTTGTGGCGACAAGAGGCCAGGGAGTGGGGTTTAGTCTGCTTGTATGGGAGCTCGCGGTGGAGTGGTTTTGCCTGTGTGGTGGTGACTGGGCTTGGGTCCAAGATTCAGGGTTACCACCCCTGCCTCGCCCCTAGCCACTAGCACCAAAACCATCTGCATGTTCAAGGTGATCCTTATTCCAGTTGTCCTGAAGTAGTTTTTCAATTGGGCACGCAAACCCTTTGCCAAAAGCTCTGAATCCAAAGTCAACCCTGAACCCTAAACCGTTAAATCCTCAACCGTGAACCTCGAACTAGGCATCTCTGGACCAGAGAAGCATCCCGAGAATCTCAGAGATTGCGCCAGGATCCAGAGAAGCGGATGACGTTGAAGGACATCCGCAAACACCAGTGGTGTGGAACTGAGCAGATTGGGGACTAGCAGAGAAGCAGCGGAGATTGCATCGTTTGGGTCCCGGGGAGCCCTACACAAAACTTAACCCTTAACAAACCCTAAAACCTAAGCCCTAAACAAACCCAAACCTCCAAACAAGTCAACAACCCTAAGCCCTAAACCACCCTAAACCCAAAACAAACCCTAAACCCTAAAGAAACCCTGAACCCTAAACCCTAGCCCTAAACAAGCCGTAAACCCTAAACAAACCCTGCCCGAAACAAACCCTAAACAAACCCCAAACCGTAGTTTCAGGTGTCCAGGCTTGTGCACATTAAGGGATCTGTAAGGGTTCTACAAGGGTTTAGGGTTTAAGGGTCCATATGGGAGTTTCCGAATCTGGCGGACCTAATATAGCACCCTAGACAGTATTATCCCAATTGCAAGGATCCCAAAATAAGGTAAAGGAGGGATCCTTAATAAGGACCCCTAGGTATATACCCTCAATATAGCTACTATATAACCATGATATAGCCCATTATAGGGTAGGGGTCCCCATTAAGGGTCCCTCCTTTTCCCCTTTGATTAAAGGAACCCTAAACCCCTCAGGACCCCTTAAAGGAAACCTAAAGATCCCTTTAAAGGAACCCTAGGAGCCCTAAATTAAGGGTCCCTCCTTTTTCCCTTTTGGGTACATGGACCCTCATACCCTAAACCCTTATAGATCCCTTATAGATCCCTTTAAAGGAGCCCTTATGATACCCTTAAAGGACCCTCAGGGTTCCCCTTTGAACAACACCTCTGGGGCTCTTCGTTAGGAGCTCTAAGGCCGGGTCCTAAACCCACGGGGTCGCACACACGTGGGTGGCTGTCAAAATTAGGGTCCCTTGTTTAGGGTTTAGGGGTTTAGGGTTTAGGTATTAGGGTTTAGGGGTTTAGGGTTTAGGGATTAGGGTTTAGGACCTAGAGTAGGCCCTTATTCCCTTTTTTAGGGTTCAGGTTCCTTTATAAGCCCTTTTAAACCAAAAAGGGCACCTTTTTTAGTGTTAGGCCACTCTTAGGTCTAGCTTTTTGGGTCCTTCTTATAGTACGGCACCTATTATTTAGGGTACCCAACTCCCACTGTTTTGGGAAGGTGTTCCTTCTATAAAAGTTCACAAGGGTCCCATAAGGGTTACTGTAAAGGGCCCTGCAAGGATTTTTATGATGGTGGAGTGTTTTCATCTAGAATCTAGAACCTCTCGGATCTTACCGGTAAATTGTGCCCAATGTACCTGTATAATATTTGGGCACATGAACCCTTAGGGTTCTTGAACTCTGCCAAGAGGGCCTTGACAAAAAAGAGCCACTAGCCGAAAAAAACGGCTTAGCAACTAGACTGAGTTGTCCCATACCGGCTGTGCGGAAAGCTTCATTCTATCGGTGCATCTAGGCCAAACAAAGGGAGTCCTCAGCCATGAAAGTTGAGAGAAGGAAAGATGGCTCTCTTGAAACGGTGATAGGCAAAAGTACATTGTGCCGGCAGCCGAGAACCACCAGCGTTGTTGTTCAAAATATTTGTCATCTTGGTCAGTCTTGGTTGGGGTTGGTTTTGGCCGGGGGCTAACGGGAGTATGGGTTCCGGCTTGGTGATCCGGTTGATGATATAAATCCTGCATTACCTTAAGGACCCTAAACTATGGGAATTATGGCACAGTCCTTATGAGGGGTAATGCAGGATTTATATCATCTACCGTCTTGGTAATTTCGTTTCTTGGCACCACTTGCACCACTTGCGGGGAGGTGGGCCCAGCAATCTGGGTCATCCAAGATGATAATGTAGGGGCCCATACAATTACCTGTACACTTGTAGGGTTCCATATTATGATTTATGGTATAAATATACCTAAGACCCTATTGTACTGATACAGGCCCCCCCGCCAAGTGGTGCAAGTCGTGCAAGTGGCAAGTGGTCGAACCTGCCAAGATGACCAAGATTGCCGCGCCCTGCCGGCCTAATTCTGCCACAGCAGGATGACCAAGATTGCACGTCAAGCTTGCCCTCCTCGGTGGTTTGCCGGCACAGCGCATTAGTAGGAAGAAGGGTGCACATATCGTGGCGTTGCTGCAGAACTGTGGGCCATGGGTTTCAACCCGAAGCTCACAACCCTGCACCCGAAACCCTAGAGCCCAAGCCCAAGCCTACATCCTAAACCCCCTAGCCGCGAATTGGACAAGAGGCGCTGAGAAAAACAAACTAGTACCGAATACGACTTAGAATGGAATATACTCTAAAGCTGTATTCTAAGTAGCAAAGCCCCAGTATGAAAACCCCAGGCCCCATGTTATTCCTAGATCCCGAAGCCCTAAACCTTGAACCCACGCAGCAAAGCTTAACCCCTTATAAGGCTCTCATCCCCTAACCGTAACCCTTGGACACCAGACCCCAAGGTTTACCCCCTAAAGTGCTCAGCCCCAAGGTACTGCCAGATCCCTGAGTCCAGCCTCAGGGATCGAGATGACATGGAAAACCTCGACGAGGCAACAGAGAGAGTCATGTTTTTTGGGGCTGGCGAAGGGGTTTCGCAAAAAAGTGTTCTAAAAGGGTTTTGGTGTGGATTTAGGGGTCTCGAGGTTTCAAGATCTTCCCGGCTTTGGTGTTTGGATGCTTCGTTCGTGGTTTGCGCGGTGTAGGGTTTCAGGGGTCAGGGAGTCCAGGGCCTGGCACCGGTTGATGATAGCAATCCTGCATAACCCATATCATAATACGGAAATATACCATATTTCCCACAGTTTAGGGTCCTTAAGGTAATGCAGGGTTTAATGTAGGAACCTGATTCAGAAACCTTGGGCCTTTATTAGGGTTCCTGATATGAACCCTGCTATTTTGGGAGGTTATTCTTAATCAGGCTCCTACATTATGTCTTAGGAGCTGCCCCCACCCTGTAATCGTGGTATAATAGGAATGTATTAGGGCCCCAATATAATCCTTATAGTCACTATTACAGGGTGGGCAGCTCCTACATTATATCATCAACAGTATGTCAAGGCCTGGCTTCGAGGTTTGGGGTGCAGACGCAAGCCTTTTCCCGGATTTGCTGGCGAGACCTTGGCCGCCCCAAACCCTAAACCCTAAGGCCCAAACCCCAAACCCCTGAACCCCTAAACCCCTAAGGCCCTAAACCCCTGAACCCTAAAGCCCTAAACCTTGAACCCTAAACCGCTAAACCCTGACAAACACAAACTAAACCCTAAACCCTAAGCCGACTCGACTCTGACTACAAATCGAGCTCAGGGTCTTTATTAACGACTTGAAAAAGAATCGGTAACCCTAGAAAGGAAGGTTTGTTGTTTACGATTCTGGGGCGGAACCGGCAGGCGTGGAACCTGTCATGTGATACAAAGCCTCAAAGACAGAACGTGCAAAGCCTAAGCTTAGGGTTTAGGGATTCGGGGTTGAGGGTTTCGGGTTTAGGGGTTCACGGTTTAGAGGTTTGGGCACAAGCTGAATTCGCCCATTCAGTGTTTGGAGTTTAGGTGTTGGGGCTGTGCGGTCTGGGCTTTAGATTTTTTGGGGCCCTCTGGGATTTGGGGGGTCGGGATTCTCAAGATTTCGGATCAAGTGTAGGTAGTCGGGAAGGATTTAAATTCTTGCCGGATTGAGCTGCGGAGTGTGCTTCCTACACTTGGCATTCGGTGTATAGGTTTCAGGTGGTTAGTTTCGGGTAGACATCAGAGCTCCTTCGAAAGCTGTTTCAGGCCATCTTAGACCAGCTGGACAACTATGGATTTCCCCGAGAGTGCCTTGGCGGCCGTTTGCCTTTGTCTTTGGTTTCTGCATCGCAGTCTGCAGTCACGGAAGCTCAAACATGCTCTTCGTCGTCAAAGAAACCAGTCGCGAGAATGCGAGTAACCACTTGTAATCAGTGTTGGCAACAGTGCAAGGAGAGGAGTGAGGGCGTTACAAGCGAAGTGAGACTGCATGAACATCTTTGATGATGCATCGGCCGCCTTTGTTGTTGAAAAAAGCATGCTTTACTCTTTCGGTTGTTGTCGGCAACCAACGCCTATGGCGGCCACAGGGTCATCACCCTGAATAATTACACATAAAGGTACCCAGAAGGTAGCAAACGCAAGCAGAAAGAAGACAACATCAGCGACAAGAGTCTCGACCTGGGTGCTACTATTGCAAGTACTCGCAACAACTGCAGCAATACTCATGCGCAATCCTGCCTCCTAGTAAGGGTTCTAAGTTCTAAACCCTAAACCCTAAACCCCGAAGCTCTAAACTCTGACCCGATCCTTGACCTTCCTCGAACCGACAAACTGTTTGACTGCAGGGCGATCGAGTTCTTAGGCTTCAGTAGTGCCCAAGCCCCCACTAATACGATTCCTTAGGTTTCTTTGTTTTAACTTCTGCTCTGTTTGCCAGAAAAGATGATTCAAGTTTATTATGGGTCCTCTGTTACAATCAGTAGAGGCTGCGGTTTGGGAACGGCCTGCGGGATTTCGGAGCTTGTTTCGTGCGAACCCGGGTCCAGAAGGCTTCATGAGTTGTCGCAAGAGCATTTTGTTTATCAGGTTGCTGGAGTTCTATGCGCTTTACATCAGGATCCATTCTTAAGCATACTTAGTATGATGTTTTGAGTAGAATATAAGTCCCTAAATGTCCTGTCAGGTATGCGACGAAGTGTATTCAGTCCAACAAGCACAACCACGTCACTACGACGTCTCTGCCTCAGCCACGGAGCTGTGCTTGGAGGGTCGGAGGACGCGCGGTCAGCAAGTGTGGAACCGACTACGGAACAAAGACGGGCGAGATGGCTGATATGCACTGGACCAGGTTATGATAGTTCTAACTAGTTCTTACATCATTCGCATCGTGACAGAGATCCTTGGGGCATTTTGCTTGCATGGGCGATGGTTGTGGATGGTCAGGAGTTGCTAGCTCGTTACCCTAGGTCCTAGCCCGAAATCACAACCGTAGTTGCCACGCTACCATCGGGTCCGAAAGGTACCGAAGCTCCTGTACAGACGCTCATGCTTAGCTCAGTTTTTGAAGACTTTACTAACTTTGGCCATCACTCGAAATGAATTGCTAACTCGGACGCGATTTCTCCAAGACCAGAGACTTCCCGGCCCCATAACTAAAGTTTAGTCTTAGTTTAGGGTTTAGGGTTTAGTCTTAACTCTACGTGTGTGTTAAACCTTGCGTGCTACTGCAAAAGGCCACATCACTAGCACGCCTCCTGTCCGACCTGGATGCAACCTCGAAAACTCTTGCCTGGAACAGTACAGTGTAAGCCCTAAGGGAAGCCAGCTGTCATGGAGAATGTCACTTTGCAAATACCCTAAACTCCCTAAACCCTAAAACATTCCCAAGTGGTCGAGAGCGCAGATCGCTAAATAACCAGCCCGACGCAACATGGGAGTTTCCGAAAATAAGGGGTACATTATTTGGGGGTCCTTACAATAAGGATCCTACTATTTAGGATACTATATTATTGTCCCCTATTTTCGGAAACTCCCACATCTACCCAAGCAGCTTTGACCGGTCTCGGTGCCGGGGGGGGGGGGGGGGGGGGGGACAGCTCTCGGGTCCCTTGCCCTTCGATCTTATGAATCTTATAAATGCTCTGCCCCCTTCGCTCTACACCACGACACCCTAAACCCTAAACACCAAACCCTAAACCCGCAAACCCTAAGCTGCAAGGTACTACCTGATCCGGGAGAAGCAGCTCCGATCTGAATCTTTAGGCGCTTTCGCTGCCTTTCCGGCATTGGGATCCTCACGTGAAGTATGTTTAATGTTACCTGGACCCCGAAAGTATGTAGAATAATGGACTTCTATAGGTATTGGGCCATTATTTTACCTACTTTGGGGGTTTGGGTAGGATCCTCACTGTATGTGTAGTATGTTTGATGTTAGTCTAGGTAGGCTTTTGGGATATTTTATATTTTCCCTCATTGGGCTTAATAGGACCCCATTCACGAACATTTCTCAGGGGCATTAAAGGGCCAACCTGGTAGTGTTTTGGGTAAGAGTATGCACGGCTCGTAGTTTGAATATTGGTGGGTGTCCAATGTGTGTTTCACCCAGGGGGATAGTATAGGAATACGATGAGACGCTGCTTAACCTAGGCCCAAGCTCCAGACTCGAATCCTGTTTCAAAGGGGGGATCTATGCCTAGGAAGGCTTCTGTGCGTTTACAGACTGGAGGTGTGGGGTTTGAGGTTGTGGTTTGGGGCGTGGGCTTCCGATATTGGTTAAACCCGAGACACCCCATCCTTCTCATGCAGACACTCACATTTATGTTAAGGAGTCGGCTGAGTTCTTCGTAGCAGATCTGCTGAAGCATCCTATAACCACAAACCCTTTACTTTAATTGAAACAGGTGCAAGGCATGGACCCTGTAATGCACTAGTATTTATAGGCGCCGAGATATTCAATTACCGACATGGGAGTTTCCGAAAATGGGGCACCCCATTATAGTACCCTAAATTCTAAATAGTAAGGTCCTTATTCTAAGGACCAAAATGAAAGCACCCCCTAATTGTAGGAAACTGCCATATTTTAGTTTAGTATCATATACCGCCCCCCGAAACCCCTAAATCCCGTATGGAGCCCAAAAAGAGCCCTTACAGGATGTTGAAAAGAAGCACTAATCAGAATATCAAGACCCCTGCAATACCCTAAGGGTCCATGTGCCGAAATAGGGTTCCTTTAAGGGTTCCTTTATACAAGGGTACCATAAGGGTTTAGGGTTTAGGGTTTAAGGGGTCCATGTACCCAAATAGTAAATACTTTGGCCTTAAAGTATTACCTCTATAGGTACATTGGGCCCCAAAGTGTAGACGATTTGGATACATGGACCCTTAGGGCACAAAAATACATAAATAAACCTAAACCCTAAACCCAAATCCCTTACAGAGCCGCGCCTCTTGTCAACTGTGGCCAGGCCCGGCAGCGACAGCCCGGCAGGCGATCGCCGACATCGACACCTGCTTCGAGGAGCCTGGTTTGGGTTCAGGGTGTACCTTAAGCCGGAATAACCTACCTTTTTAAGGACTTATATAAGGAAATCATAAGAAGGAACCCTAAAAGGGTAGGTTATTCAGGATTCAGGTAGGGTGTATAGGGTGTAGAGTTTGGGGTTTAGGGTGTAGGGTTTGGGGTTTAGGGTTTAGGGTGTACCTAGAGTCTCCATTGTAGTTCCTTTTGTGGGTTAATCAGAATCTCTATTATCGGACCCCAACCAGTCAGCTGGTTGTCCAAAAAACCTGAACCCCCCAAAGTAGGTAAAATAATGGTCCCAATAGCTCCAAAAGGCCATTATTCTACACACTCTGGGGGTCCAGGAAGGAACTACAATGGAGACTCTAGGTAGGGTGTACAGGGTGTAGGGTTTGGGGTTTAGGGTACCAAGTGGCACCAATAAAGTTCCCAGGGTTCTTCTTCGTGAGTATAGTATAATATACCCCCAAATCCTATTTGAATAATTGAGGCCCCTATAGTAGTTTTAGCGGTTAAGCAGGCCTTGATTGAGGGTTTGGGGTTTCAAGGTTTAGGCTGTTAAGGGTAAGGAAATGGGGGGGGTTCAAGGTTAAGGGTTCAGGGCTTTGCGGAGCGTAAGTTCCATTTTGCCCTGGTCCCGGCTTTGTAGGTAAAGTTTAAAGCGCCGTCTAGGGATACAACAGGGATGTCCAGTGGTGGTTTGAGGGTAGTTTTCGGCGGTCCCCAAGTCGGCTTTTCGAGAAGATTGTTACTAGGGTCTGGGCTCAGGGTGTAGACAGCACACTTTGTGGGTTTGTCTCGGGGGTTCGTGGTGAACGCCTTTGGTCGCTGGAACAACGCGGCATCGGGGAAACAGTTGGTGCTTTTATGCCTGAACTTCATTTCAATCTGCTAATAACCCCTATAAGGGTCCATGTACCTAAAGTATATACATTGGCCTTAAAGTACCCCCTATATGGGTACATTGGGCCGAAAGTATATACTCATGGACCCTTAGGGAATGTGACAAAGAAACCGGCGGCCTCCTCGAGTAGTTGCCGTCAGATCACCCACCATAGGCACAGAAACCGCGACCCACAGCCACAAGACCCACAACGACTTGACCGCTGCCTGCCCCAAACCCGACGACCCGCCGAAATTCGAGACGAATGGCAGGAGGAGCACACCGGACCGACTAAGCTGCACTCAGCCAAGGCGCCGAAGCTCGTTTGTCCTATGGGTTTAGCATCCCTTTGAAGGGTACCATAGGGCTCTAGAGTAGGGTTACCTTTTTAGGCTTCCTTAAAGGGTTCTTTGAAGTTTCTATAAGGGATCTATATGAGAGTTTCCGAAAATAGGGGCCCTAATATGGTACCTTAAATAGTAGGATCCTTAGTATAAGGACGCCAAAATAAGGTACCCCTTATGTTCGGAAACTTCCATATGGGATTCGTTCGCTTGTCACTTCTTCAGTCCTGGACGAGAGTCGCAGGTCTCAGGCTTTGCGATAAACCCCTGATGCGGGAGTTTCCGATAATAAGGGGGTACCTTATTTTGGGGGGCCCTTAGGGTTCCTTTAAGAGCTGCATTAAGGTTTCTATAGGGGGCTAGGGGCTTAGGGTGTGAAGTTTAGTGTACTTTGTTGTGGGGGGTCCTTATAACCCCTATTTCGGAAATCCCCTAAACCCTAAACCCTTAATAGAACCCTTATAGATCGGTTTAAGGAACCCTTATAGTAACCCTTAAACGGAACCCTTAATTGGTCCCCTAGTTTCGGAAATCCCCTAAACCCTAAACCCTAAATAGAACCCTTATAGATCCGTTTAAGGAACCCTTATAGTAACCTTTAAAAGGGACCCTTAACTGCTCCCCTAGTTTCGGAAATCCTCTAAACCCTAATGACGAATTCTTACCGGGCCGCATGTTGTATGAGATGTGCTGCCGCAACTGCTTGCAAGAAGTACGGTGTCGTGGAAGTAGCATGAAAGGCACGCCGCATTCAAGGAAGCTCCCAATTAGTGTTAAGCACGACCGAGCCCTTACATCATGATCGGCAGAAGCCAGCAAGCCCTTCCTCGCATGTTGCCAAAAAGTGATTCAATTCGTTGCTGAGCTTGCCATGGCTGACTCTTCACGTTTGACTGGGGTACTGGGCATCCTGTTCATCAGCAGGGTATGAGCCCAACATTGAAAAGGTGAAGGTCCTCCGACGCACAGACATTTTGTGGCCGACGGAGGAGCTTGAACACGGGACGGCCGAGTCGTCTGCACGTGCTGCGGATCAGATTGACGTGGATTGCCTCAGCCCTTCAGAGCTGGAGCGTGACGACTAGGCTCACGAAGAGAGCCCGTCAGCTGCCCAGAACCCTACCTAAACCCTAAACCCTAAACCCTAAACGGAACAAAGCTCAGCGCCGCCGACCTGGGCAAGTTGCAGAAAAGAAGCCTGAGGGACGCTTGAACGAGGGAGCCTTCGCCCAGAGCACTTCGCACCCAGTACGGCTTGTGTCTTTAGGGTTCAGGGTTTAGAGTTCAGGGTTTAGGGTTTAGGGTGTGTGTCAGTGCCGCGTCCCGACCCGCGCCAGTCGGGCCGCTCCAGTGCAGCGGATCCCACCCCAGCCACCCGAAGTAATTTTTCTCGCGGGTTTAGAGCATTTTCAGTTTGCTGCATCACTTCGGTCAGTCAGAAGTGCGTAGCGCAATAATCTGAGCACCAGACGCCCCTTACGGGGAGGGAGGGTCCTTACGGGAAGGGCCAGTCCTTACGGGGAGGGTCCCTTTTGGGGCTGGGTCCCTTCACAGACGAGGACGACGAAGAGGCTTACGGGAAGACTGTGCCTTTACGGAGCCCCTTACGGGGAGGGAGGGTCCTTACGGGAAGGGCCAGTCCTTACGGGGAGGGGGGCTGGGTCCCTTCACAGAGAAGGACGACGAAGAGGCTTACGGGAAGACTGTGCCTTTACGGAGCCCCTTACGGGGAGGGAGGGTCCTTACAGGTAGGGCCAGTCCTTACGGGGAGGGTCCCTTACGGGGCTGGGTCCCTTCACAGAGAAGGACGACGAAGAGGCTTACGGGAAGACTGTGCCTTTACGGAGCCCCTTACGAAAAGGGAGGGTCCTTACGGGAAGGGCCAGTCCTTACGGGGAGGGTCCCTTACGGGGCTGGGTCCCTTCACAGACAAGGACGACGAAGAGGCTACGGGAAGACTGTGCCTTTACGGAGCCCCTTACGGGGAGGGAGGGTCCTTACGGGAACGGCCAGTCCTTACGGGGAGGGTCCCTTGCGGGGCTGGGTCCCTTCACAGAAAAGGACGACGAAGAGGCTTACGGGAAGACTGTGCCTTTACGGAGCCCTTTATGGGGAGGGAGGGTCCTTACGGGAAGGGCCAGTCCTTACGGGGAGGGTTCTTCACGGGGCTGGGTCCCTTCACAGAGAAGGACGACGAAGAGGCTTACGGGAAGACTGTGCCTTTACTGAGCCGCTTACGGGGAGGGAGGGTCCTTACGGGACCTTACGGGGAGGGTCCCTTACGGGGCTGGGTCCCTTCACAGAGAAGGACGACGAAGAGGCTTACGGGAAGACTGTGCCTTTACGGAGCCCCTTACACAAAAGAGGGTCCTTACGGGAAGGGCCAGTCCTTACGGGGAGGGTCCCTTACGGGGCGGAGCCCCTTACGGGGAGGGAGGGTCCTTACGGGAAGGGCCAGTCCTTACGGGGAGGGTCCCTTACGGGGCTGGGTCCCTTCACAGACAAGGACGACGAAGAGGCTTACGGGAAGACTGTGCCTTTACGGAGCCCCTTACGGGGAGGGAGGGTCCTTACGGGAAGGGCCAGTCCTTACGGGGAGGGGGGCTGGTTCCCTTCACAGAGAAGGACGACGAAGAGGCTTACGGGAAGACTGTGCCTTTACGGAGCCCCTTACGGGGAGGGAGGGTCCTTGCGGGGAGGGTCCCTTGCGGGGCTGGGTCCCTTCACAGTCTGTGAAGGACGACGAAAAGGCTTACGGGAAGACTGTGCCTTTACGGAGCCTATTACGGGGAGGGAGGGTCCTTACGGGAAGGGGTAGTCCTTACGGCGAGGGTCCCTTACGGGGCTGGGTCCCCCAGTGAAGGACGAAGAGGCTTACGGGAAGACTGTGCCTTTACGGAGCCCCTTACGGGGAGGGAGGGTCCTTACGGGAAGGGCCAGTCCTTACGGGGAGGGTCCCTTACGGGGCTGGGTCCCTTCACAGAGAAGGACGAAGAGGCTTACGGGAAGACTGTGCCTTTACGGAGCCCTTACGGGGAGGGAGGGTCCTTACGGGAAGGGCCAGTCCTTACGGAGAGGGTCCCTTACAGGGCTGGGTCCCTTCACAGAGAAGGACGACGAAGAGGCTTACGGGAAGACTGTGCCTTTACGGAGCCCCTTACGAGGAGGGAGGGTCCTTACGGGAAGGGCCAGTCCTTACGGGGAGTGTCCCTTACGGGGCTGGGTCCCTTCACAGAGAAGGACGACGAAGAGGCTTACGGGAAGACTGTGTCTTTACGGAGCCCCTTACGGGGAGGGAGGGTCCTTCCGGGAAGGGCCAGTCCTTACGGGGAGGGTCCTTTACGGGGCTGGGTCCCTTCACAGAGAAGGACGACCAAGAGGCTTACGGGAAGACTGTGTGCCTTTACGGAGCCCCTTACGGGGAGGGAGGGTCCTTGCGGGAAGACCCAGTCCTTACGGGGAGGGTCCCTTACGGGGCTGGGTCCCTTCACAGAGAAGGACGACGAAGAGGCTTACGGGAAGACTGTGCCTTTCCGGAGCCCCTTACGGGGAGGGAGGGTCCTTACGGGAAGGGCCAGTCCTTACGGGGAGGGTCCCTTATGGGGCTGGGTCACTTCACACAGAGAAGGACGACGAAGAGGCTTACGGGAAGACTGTGCCTTTACGGAGCACCTTTCGTTTCGGGGAGGGAAGGTCCTTACGGGAAGGGCCAGTCCTTACGGGGAGGGTCCCTTACGGGGCTGGGTCCCTTCACAGAGAAGGACGACGAAGAGGCTTACGGGAAGACTGTGTATTTACGGAGCCCCTTACGGAAAGGGAGGGTCCTTACGGGAAGGGCCAGTCCTTACGGGGAGGGTCCCTTACGGGGCTCGAAGACGCTTACGGGAAGACTGTGCCTTTACGGAGCCCCTTACGGTTACGGGGAGGGAGGGTCCTTGCGGGAGTCCTTACGGGGAGGGTCCCTTACGGGGCTGGGTCGAGGCTTGCGGCTTGCGGGAAGACTGTGTGCCTTCACGGAGCCCCCCACGATAGGGAGGGTCCTTACGGGAAGGGCCAGTCCTTACGGGGAGGGTCCCTTACGGGGCTGGGTCCCTTCACAGAGAAGGACGACGAAGAGGCTTACGGGAAGACTGTGCCTTTACGGAGCCCCTTACGGGGAGGGAGGGTCCTTACGGGGAGGGGGGCTGGGTCCCTTCACAGAGAAGGACGACGAAGAGGCTTACGGAAAGACTGTGCCTTTACGGAGTGGTTACGGGGAGGGAGGGTCCTTACGGGTAGGGCCAGTCCTTACGGGGAGGGTCCCTTACGGGGCTGGGTCCCGTAAGCGTCCCGTGAGCGCCTCCCGCTAAGCGCCTCCGTCCCGTAATCTCCGATCAGTGATTTGGGGTGGCAATCTTTTAATTTGGGGGGTTGAATTTTTCGATCAGCGTTTTGGGGAGGAGACTTCCCACCTTCTGGAAACGACTTCCATGGCATGTTCCAGCCATATCGCAACCCTCCACCACCCCGGCATTGCAGCCGGCTTCTGTACTCAGGATTCAATGTTTAATCAGTTCAAGCTCAAAAGCTTGGCATGTTGCAGCCATTGCGAAACCCTCCACCACCCCCGGTATTACAATCCGGGCTTCTGAGTTGAAAGGTTCATCTGAATAGTCATGCGTAAAGGATCCTAAGGCACGTCCCAGCCTACCAGAAGTTATGAGCCGTCAGGGGGAAATCGCACATGCAAAAACGAAGCTGCAAGTGAAGCTGCCAGTGCATCCTGCAAACAGGGTTTGCTCAGTTCAACATATTTTTTCCAAGTGCAGCAACAGAAGAGTCAGAAGAGTCGTCCCTTGCGAGATATCCATGGCTAACGTTGCCGCTTGGCAAAAAAATAGCACCTAGGACCTAGCCCTTGATTGTCACCATGGGAGCACCAGCATTCCCTCCACGGCCGCCATCGCCGCCCTTTGGTGGGCGCTTTTTTCCTCCAGCCTTGGACTCAACAACATGTTGTGAACAAAGTTTCATCTCAGTCAAACTCGACGGTTTAAACTAAAGCAGTGCTTGCGAGAAGCCGGGTTGGGCTCCTCCATGTACGGCATCGGCGTCGCCTGATCAAAACGACGAGTGCACAGGTTGAAAGAATAAGGAGCAGGGGTCTAGAATTTGTTTATTGGTATCTTGCCTTAGCTTTCTTCCTGGGCTTCGTCTTGGTTTTTGGCTTAAGCTTCTTCACCTTGCCAGGTCCATCATCCTTTGGCTTCTCCTGCTCCTCCTCCTCCTTCTCATCTTCTTTCTCATTGTACCATGTATCATCAGCTTCCCACTTATTCAATCTGCATTCCTTGTTCAAGCAGCTCCCGTCATCCTGGCGGCAAGAAATGCAACAGATAGACACAGGGCAGGCAGGGCAGTCGCACTCAGGCCGGCCTTCCGGGTTTTGACGTAACAGAGCCTACACCATCCAAGGTCGTGGCGGCGTCTGTGTATGGGATGCTCTGGCGGAAAATTTCTCATCCAGGGCTGCTTCTGGCGCCAATCGTCGTGGGCCCAGCCGCCTTGCCAGCCCCTCTTTTTCCACCACTCGTCCTTATCCTCCTTGTCGTAGTCCGTTTTCAGCCACCCATCATCATCATCCTTTTTTTTGTCGTCACCCGTGGCCGTGTCCGGAAGCGGATCCTTGCTGGCCGCCGGCTCCACCTTAGCATTGTCTGCCGGAGCCTCGCCTTTTGCCCCATCCTCCTTACCATCATCCTTTTCCTCCTCCTTTTTCCCGGGCTCCGGAGCTGTCAGGGCCATCATTGGCGGCGGCGGCGGGGGGAAGGGTTCCGCCTTCTTTGGTGGCTCCACCTCGGCATCCGTCTGCTTGTCTTCCTCCTCCTCCTCCTCTTCTTGGTCCTCCACGGGGTGCTCTGGCTCCGGGGTCGGCTCCTCCCACTTGTCAGGCAGGCCTGAAACGAGGAGCTTTCGATAATTGAGTTCTGTATTTTTACAGGCAGTTTTCGAAATTGCTGAGGCCAGGGCCTAAGGCTGTGCTCAGAGCCCTTTGCACTGCACGTCAAAGTTCTCGTAATCCGTGCACCCTTGCCATGCGTAGGTCCTTGGGCAGGACGAAACTCCAAAGACGGCAGCACCTGAGATCGAACTTTACATACATGCAGACAAGCAGCGGTGCCACTTTCCGGTGCCCTTCCCAGATCCACGGCCTCGGCCTCCTTTGCCCATGCTGCTGCTGCTGCTTTACAGTAGGTTGTGGGACTTCGGGGCTCACAGCTCGGGCCACAGACTTCACAAGCAGTAGAGCTGCAGACCCCACTCCGACGAAAAACAAAACCCTCGCAAGATTGCAGATCAGTTCGGCGAAGCTACAACTTGGAAGCATGCGTTTTGCTGCTGCTTTGCTGCAGGACGTCTGCTGCCGGTGAGAAACGATGAACTTCTATGAAGCCAAAACCTTGCCATGTTTCAGGCAATGCCCGCCGTAAGCGAGGCTCGCTGACGACAAAACTACAGTCTGCAACTGCCCAGCAATATGCTCTGAAGTCTTATCATACCTTGGAGCCGAACAGATTCATAGCAAGAACAAAGACCCTATTGGGAAACAACAAGTAACTCGCTTGAGTGTGTGGGGCAGCACAGAACCGTGCGGAGCAGCTTCAGCTCAACAACAAGGCCTTCTGTGCCGGCAGTACAATGTCAGCTGTCGTCAAAACCAAGGGGCGGACCGGAGTCAATCCGGTAACCGTCCAGCGACAGGTCCACTTCAGCCCTGTTCCTTTGGTCTCCCATTTCGATGGGGTCACTGCCAAGGCCAAGTTGCCCTGCGTGTACTTCGGCACACCGTTCTCCTGAGGCACCTGGTTCTCCTCGGGCAAAAAGACGACGTTGTGCTCCTGCAGAAACGGCACTTAGCTACTGCTCATGAACAAAAACCAGGGGCAATGTGCGGAAGGAAGCAAGCAGCAAAAAAACAACATTCACACGTTCAAGACAAAACACTTTCTTCAGATCGTAGTCGTCAGTCACACCAGGCTTAGGAGTCGTCTTGTGATAGGCCACCATGACCTCGCCGGCCCTTTGGTGATCTTTGAGAACCTGCTTCAGGTCGAGCACTTTGTTGTCGATCATGACCACGTCGTCGGTGGTCGTCAGCTCGAAGGGGATGTTCAGGACTCCCTGCTTGGGAGTCTGGGTCCATTTGCCTCGGCCGAAGGCAGCCAGCACCACGTGCTGGAGCACCGTCGCAGACTGGGAAGTCTTGTTGCAGATGTACATCGCACCATCCCTGAGCACGAAGTAGACTTGCTCAGTTTCTCCCTTTGCTCGCACAGCGTTTCCGATCGGCACCTGAAGGGTATCACATATCAAAAGCAACCCAAATCACAAAGCCACCCCCTTTACACCACAGCATGAAACAGCCCCTAAATCCTTAAACCCTGAACCCTAAAATTAAACCCGAAGCCCGTCGTTGCTGGCCTCCTGCAGCAATGTTCCGTTCATGTCATCCAAGCCGACAAGGTCGCTGTCCTCAATCTTGAGCTTCTTGGCTTGGCTCCCCGAAGAGCCTGCGGGTGAAGGCCGCTTGTTGACTCCTGCTTTGGCCTGAGCTTTTGCAGCTGCCTTGAGTTCTTCCAGCGTGCCGTACTTGTCAGCCAACTGCTGCTTCAAAGTCTGAAACTCATCCTTGAAAATCGGGTGGCTGCACCACTTGCGAATGTCGACTTCGGAAAAGCTGAGCAGGACCGGCACATCATTGTCATCCTTCCAGCATAATAAACAATAGAGCCGAACAACAACAGTAAGAATTACATTATATACACATGACATATTAAAAGTCGAAGCTCCTTGCCGTAGACCAATCGTTTCAAAGGTGGAGCCGCAGGCTCCACGAGTGCCGTCGCCGGCACCTGTTTTGGGCGCCTAAGTTCGCAGCAAGCATGGCATCGAGACTTCAAACAGCGAATGAGCCCTGGTGCCGAGCGTGGCATCTTTCAGCCAGGCAAGCATATTGCAGCCAGAGTGACGGGCAAAGTCATTGATTGCTTCATTGGCATTATTGCAGCCAGAAGAGTCAAATTCAACCAAAGATTCATCTGCCGTGTTGCTTGGCGAAGCCAGGGACCGAGAATGTGCCCTCCAGGTACTGGTCGACCAAGAGGGACTTGTGCGTGGTCTCAAACCACTCCTGGGACGTAGCATCCGGAAGCATGGCGGTGTAGTGCAGTGCGTGGTTCGAGGTCTGCTGCAGCTGAACGAAAGCTTGCCACATGTTGCCCACGTCCGGCACCAAGTCGAGCAAGTGCACCAGCATCGTGCTCGGGATGTCGACGTTCTCCTGGTTTGCGGCAGCTACGACTCAGGACTGTCGGGTTAGACGGTTAGACCGCCAACTTCAGCAAAAACTATAAAGTCAAGTTTCGAACAGGCTCGAAACCAGGGCGGAGCAGGCGTCTTTGCCGAGCTGAGCATACTTCGCGGCTCCTTTCAGGGGAATGTCCCCAGTGACACTAGGCAGGGTGCTCTGGTCGATCATTTCGATGCGAAGCATTTGCCCAGCTGGAAGCTGCTTGGCTGGGTTCGTGCGGCCCTTGACTAACAGAGAACTTTTCTTCCACAGCGACTGAGGCGGCGTTGCGTGGACAGGCGGCACCATCAGCAGTCTTCCGTGGTAGTTCAGAGGTCGCTCGTCTCTGGCATCCTCGTTTATTCTCAGACACGACAACAAACACAGCTGCATATTGCTGTTTTGCAAGTCAAGTTGCCACTCGGTCGTCGAAGACGAGCGAAAACGTGTGGTCTGTGACGAGATTGATGTTTGCGATGCTCTTCATCACAGCCTGTTCCTCTGACCATCTGCCGTTTTTTTTGTGAGAATAGATTGGAAGTAGGGCAAGGCCGACGTTTTCCGGGTGCTCCGCCATCACATGCTGCATCAAATTGATGGATGCTGTAAAGTGGTTCGCGGCAATCAAGCAAGGAGCCGTGTAATTCGCGAAAACCACGGAGACCTCGGCTGAAGATATCTATAGCTACAGTGCAGGTGTCTACAGATGCATTTGCAAAACAAGCCTGAAGCACCATGAATTTCTATCCGGTCACTGCGGCTTGGGTGTGGTGTCGCTGGCTGACAGCAGCAATGTCAGTCTTTGTGTTCGCGATTGCCACCACTCCAGCATCCTTCTCATCCCAGACTCGCAAGGATGCCTCAGCTTCACTTTCTGGACCAGGTCGCAGCGTGCGATTTAACTGCAAAAACACTCTGAGGTATTGCAGGCGAGTCACATATTGTTCGAAGTAGGCATCAACGGCCTTGCGGGCATCAGCCAGGAGCTCCTTCTCATGCTGCAGCTGTTGGTTACGAACAGAGACCAGGTAGTTCTCCTTGTTGCTGCGATGCACCTCGAAGGCTTTCATGTCCCACTCCACTTCGGATTGCATGGCCTCAAAGGTCTTCTGGTCCAAGTTCTTCTGGCAAACATCGAGTTCGCTCGCGGCCCCCATGCTGCCTGTCCCTGGAACTTTGAGGCTTGCAGCATCAATAATCTTCGCCAAGCCTTGTAACACTGGCCAATGAAACAATTTTTTTTTTGGCAAGCAGCACAAAACCCAATTATGCCTATCATATATGTCTGGCTCAGGAGCTCGGGGCGTTCCGGGGCACGAAGTTGTCACTCTTGTTCTGCAGGGCTGAGGAAAGTTCCACCTCCATCATCGGGTCGGCTTGGCGAATTCGGGCAGTCCACCTTGAATCGGGCGATGAGAGCAAGAAGCACGTGATGCTGTTTGATGACAATGGAAGCAACTGGGATCACGAACGGACCAACGGAGTTTACAAGCCAGGAGGCTCCGTATCAATCCGGCTCTGCAGATCCGGAAGAGCCTGCACCACTTCATCCGCCAAAGCCGCAGCGAGTGCACCTGGGAAAACTGACAAGTCTCTTGTACTGGTGTTGTGCTGCAGCAGCAGCAGCAGCAGCAGCAGCAGCAGGGGTAGCAGCATGCAGTCGCCCTGCCAAGGCACACAACTGCGTTCGCTCCTCCAGGTCTTGCTTTGAGGGTTTTGTCCGGAGAGCTTTGGGCGAGTTCAGGAAATTGTTCACCACGGCTTCCATCGCGAGAATGGCGCTTTTCTTCGTGACGGTGCCGTAGGCATTGTTCCATTTGGACTGTCGCGGAGCTTTCGTTGTCCGGAAGACGTAGTTGGGAAGCAATTTTCTGGAGCTCAAGTTGTCGTCTGTAAAAGGAGAGCCTGGTCAGAATTGACTTATGAACTAGCAGCAGGGAGGCGATTCAGAACTAAGACTTCATAGCCGAAGGCGAGCCTGCCCAGCCCATGTCGTTGGCAGCCTTCAAAACGACAGTTCGCATCTCCACCGGCATATCGAGGAGATTCTTGACCGTGTAGTATTTTCCGCCCTGCAATTTGTCGGCCCTTGTGCTCGTCGAGTTCCACAGGTTAATGACCGACGAGCTATCTCCACTGAGCGAGGTCAAAGCATAGACCCAGGTGATTGGGCTCGGAGGTTCTCGGATCGAGCCCCGAGAAGCGATCTTGAAGTTGTAAAACCTCGGCAACTTCGCAGCAGGCCCTGCTTGCCACGAACAATGGGTGCGGAGGGAGTTTAGCGGCCGCCAAGCAACAACTCGTCCGTCTCGTTGCTGAGGTGGATGGCTTTGCACTGGATCTCTTGCAGGCTGGGCACAAGCTTCGGAAAAACCTGTTGGCTGTGATCGAGAGGTGTGCCAGGGACCAACAAGAAGTTACCGTGGGTATCTGCTTGGACTATTTAAAGGTCCAGAACCCACAAGCCTCGCAGATGTCAAGGCCCTCCTTCATCACCCAGGCCAGGCAGGCCATCAGAGTCACAACACGGCTGTGGCCCTTGAGGTACAGGATGTCGAAGTTCGGGACAGGGCCATGTCTCGGAGCATTTGCCTTAGAGCGGAGCAGAAGCCTCCTTCTATGTGTGAGACTTAATGGCATATTCCAGCCAGTTTGGCGCTGATATCTCAGCCCAATGACAAGATTGCGGCACTCTGGGGCCGAGGCCGCCTTCCGAATCAGAACGGGCTCCAGCTTCGTCAAGAAACCGTCCACATGATACTGATCAACGAGCAGCATGGCCTTGTGCAGCTGGACGGGCCCATTGCGGCTGCAGTTCTCAAAGGCAAACTTCTGAATCTCCACCGTCAACACCGGGGCCTGGTCCTCCTGGCCTCGGTCTGCTCCTTGCCATTTGACGTAATCATCGAGGTAGTCGACGGCGTGGTTCCTGCCGACCTGGGTCTCGAGCCAGGCAGCGAACTCGTCTCGACTGGACTGCAGGGCCAAGCGTTCGGACAAAAAGTTCCCGGGGCTGCCATAGCCTCGACAGAGATATCATGGAACAGGGCACAATTAATTCACGAAGCCTCCGTGCTGCCTCAGAGCCTGCGAAGCAGTCCTTCAACAGCTTCAAACTGTCTTCCTGGTCCTCCACAGGTGGTGCCGTACTGGTCGGTGCCACGGAGAATGCATCCATCATCGTTTCATCTGCAGGACCCTCCGTGGGATCTTGCTTCAACAGCTCGTCCACGGCAGACAGCTGCTGCTGCTCGGGGTTTGACATGTCTGTCCAAGCAAAGCTTCAAAGAAACAGCGAGGTTCGGGTGCTGTCTGCGACGGAGCTGGAAAGCTGCAGGACCCAAAGGAATCGTCATTCGCTGCTTAAAATGATCGACACCCCAAATTAAAAGATTGCGCCAATCGTTAGAATCCTTCCAACTCCAGGTCAAATTTCGTGACCTCGAGTTAGAACGGTTTCATTTGAAATCGTTCCTTTGCTTATTGTTGATTCAAAATCCTTCTAACTCCTGGTGCCGTTTCGGAAGATAGATTTGGAAGGATTTGTTTTTTAATAAAGAGATAGAACGGTTTCAAATGAAACCGTTCCTTCTCCGAGTCAAATTTCGTGACCTCGAGTTAGAAGGATTTTGAATACAAAAGCGTTGGCAAAAGCGTTGGCGGATTCAATGCTTGGCAGAAACAATCAGGTAATTTGGGCAGGGAGATAGAACGGTTTCAAATGAAACCGTTCCTTTTTCCAGGTTTTGAGCGTTTTGAGAAAATATTGCTCTAGCCGGGACAATCAGCGTATTTGGGCGTTTGGCCGGCCCGGCCGGCGGGAGCTCAGTTCAAGGTGTCATCCTGGTACTTTGCTGTGTCCTAAACCCTGGAAAAGGGAAAAGATAATCGCTTCTTTTTTTCTCACTGTGATTCGCAGATCTCCGATTGCACTTCCTGTAGCTTCTACTCGCAACACTCCGTGTCCGGGTGCTTTATGCGATCGTAATAAAAGCGGTCTCGGTCATCCAGAAACTGCACAAAATAGGCTCGTGCACAAAAGGCACAGAGCCAGTTCTTCTGGATAATGCCTATGCAGGATCTGACCTCATGTCTTGGCTTATGCAAGAGCCCGCTCAGTATCAGCGCCTGCTCTTCTGCAGTCGGACTCGGTGTAGTCGCCGTGCTGCTAGCTGACTGCATTGGAAGCGGCGAAGTAGTCGTCGTGCTGGTAGCTGCCTGCAGTGGAAGCGGCGAAGTAGTCGTCGTGCTGGTAGCTGACTGCAGATTCGGCGGCACAGGCAGCTGCATGATATGTTATGGTAGCTCGAGACCGCAAGCAAAATTTCAATCCGAAAAGCTGCGACAGAGTAGCAGCTTCTGGGCAAGACATCGTCTGAAGCAAACTGTTTCTAGGGTTTAGGGTTTAGGATATTCAGAGTTTAGGGTCTAAAAGCTTTCGGCCTGAAGCCATGCACTCACAGCTCACACGACAAATAGCAAAGGCCAAAGCACAGCCCTTTTACTTTGCGGATAGCATGCCCAAGTCAGTCAGTCATTATTCGGCTCATTATTCGGCTCTTGCGACGGTTCAGCTTCAGAATTCGCAGCCCGCCATGCTGCTCGCCGAGCTGCTTTCTGGACGTCCTCCATGTTCCAGTAAGCGGCGATGCAGTGGATGCAGTAGTGCGATCCGTGTCGCTCTTTGGTGCGGCCGCAGATGCGACCACAGTCGCAGCGCCCCGAACAAGGATTCTCACTTTGGTAGCGGCGGGAGCAAACATTCCCCATGATAGCTGCAAGCAGCTACGGCCTTGTCAAGTGATCCTAGAGCCAACAATCTGCCAGGGACAGGCATGACCTGCCACATCAAACAAAACAACTGCAGCAAGTTGCAAACACTACGGAGCCCACTCAGCTGTTACAGCAGCAGCATCACAGGACTCAGAACCAAGAGCAGTGGACCTGGCACCAGTCGCAGATCAAGGACAGAAGCGTTCGCTCACTCTAAAGCTGCAAGCGGGCCACAACAAACAAGATGTTCTGAAGACAGATTCGGAAAATCCTTTTCTTGCTTCTGGCTCGCAGGACCCGTGTCGGATCTAGGCCTCGACCTCGTCTGAGTCAATGGCTTCTTCAAGACAAGCGATGACATGTTTCAGTCATCCTGGCAGATAAGAACCAGAGAGCCCGATACTTTTTTCGGGATAGCACATCCAGCACCATCCCTGGCAGAATCACCTCCGTTTTAGTGTGCCAAAACAAGGACCTCCTGTTAGACTGTTCTGTAGTCGGTGTGGGGTTTGGGACACGAGGCATTGCTGCTCAGGTGCTGGGATGTGTTAACCCCCAAGACCTTTGAAAACTTGAACCTCAGCTGCCCTCACTGTCCGCCACGGCGTCCGCCACGACCGCCGCCTGCACGACCACCGCCGGCACGACCGCCGCCACGACCACGACGACCACGTCCATCGCCTTTGGCTGCTCCGGCCGCTTCCGGAGCCACAGGCGGTGCTGGCGCTGCAACTGCATTGGCTCTTCCACGACCGCCGCCTCGAGGAACATAATCTGGGCGGCGACATTGACGACATCCCATGGCAGCGTAGCGGCACTTGCCACAGCCCAACTGTCGAGGCACTGCACCTGCCTCTGGGTTGGGCACTGCTACCGGCGGTTCCGGTTCCCTGGGAGCAGGTGCTGCAGCTGGACCTTCTGGTGGCGGTGGTGGTGGTGGTGCTGCTGCTGCTGCCTCTGCGACAGCAGCGGCTGCTCGGCGCTTGCGTCTTGCATTGTCCCTGGCCGTGACCGCAATTCTGTCAGCGTCTGCTTCTACCAAACGAACTGGCCCAGGAGCGTACTGTTCCCACCTCAGTCGTTGCAGCAGCAAGGAAACAAGGCCCCTGCAGCATGCACCAAAGCAACAAACTAAAAGGAAAATCACCCACTGAGAAAATGGCCCAGCAGGACTGGCACGTCGCAGGTCCACTTTCTGATCATTCCAAATCCATTGGAAAGGCTCAAGCTCGTCCAACACAGCCCTCTCGTTCCGGTCAACCCAGTCCAGCAGGTACTGCTTCGCAGAGTGCAGGTTCCAGGGGTCGGAGCCGAAGACATTTGCAGCCTTGCGAAACCTGAGTTGGAACAAGGGTTTCTTTGAGTGCAGAAGCATCGGGATCCTGGGACTAACTAAGTCTTGGCTAAGAACTTCGACCTCGTGCCGCACTAACTGCTTTCTTGGAAGCTCCTCGCGAGCCCTTGCAGGCAAAGCATTTCGCTTGTGCACTTTCAGCGGCACATCATCGAGACGGCTGAGGAATGCAGCCGGCAGGATGCAAAGTGGGGCCTGGGACAAGTCTGGGCTGGAAACCCACTCTTTCACCAACAGCACGGCGTCGTCCTCGGATGCGGGCACGTCCTGCAGCGAAGCTCCCAGATGAGAAAATTCAGCCTTCACAGAAGAGTATTGCTTGACTGTTGGTGCTTCGGACAGTCCTCACGAAGCTCCTTCACGGTCCAGGAGCTTTCAGTGTGCCGATCATACTGTGCCAGATCCTCGCTGTTTCCGAGGGTCGCCAAAGTATAACTTCAGAAGCAAGCCCGATGAGAAGGACTCCTACATCTCTTGAGTGCAGAGCGAGTTTCCGCTCGCCTCACGAACCTCCAACAGTGCGTGGTGTGGAGGACATGTGCTTTGGGGTTCGGAGTCAGCCCGGCAACGGTAATGCCAAGCTCGGAGAAGTAGAGCTTGAAGTCGAAGCTCCCCTTCATAACCTTCAAGATCATGGTCCGCCCTCTGGCCGGGTGCACGTTTTTTTCGATGCAGCGGATAAAGTCCTTGAATGCAAGGATGCAGCAGCAGTACGACCCTTGCACTGGACAACCGATGACTGTTCAGTGCCCATTGATCTGCAAAACAGGAGCCAGGGGAGTCTCCAGCGTCGCGGCCTGGCTCAAAGCCGTTGATACGATGCTGAACCTCTGGTCCAGAGGGCCGCGCGTGTGGCCCACTGGCCCGAAGATGTGCGAGATGGACCGGAATCTCGGTTGTGCAGCATGGTGCACGAATCCCTGCAGCAAAACCTTATTCAGCAACTCAGTTAGGGAGCTCGTCATAGCTCGTCCTTCTTGATTGTTGAAGGACTGGTGGAAATACAAAGCAACGTGTGGCATGTCACAGCCAAACATCATAAACCTTCAAAGCAGCACAAGGAAACGAAGGCATCGCCAAGATGCTTTTTCCGGGCCACTGCCCAGGACGACATCATAACCACATGTTGGTTCTTGCCCTCTCGGCAAGTGTTGTCCGTCTGACACAGGCTGCAACAGGCCAAGAAAATTACAGGCATACAACGGACAAGCAGCCTCAAAAAGCCTTACATGAGAAAGGTGTGACAACCAATCCGGCCTCGACAACCAAGTGGGGCGGAAGCCCCAAGCCTCGCTTGGACAACTCGCCTTGTGCCTGGTCGAGACCCTCGCAAAGGAGCGAGATTTCGTTGCTCGAGTCTTTCGGTGAGTCCGATTCGAAGAGGAAGTAGCACTCGCAAACCTGAGTCGACTCAGCAAAACCCCTTCCTTGCCATGTGAAGAGACAGCAAGTACACCTCTTGCCATCAAGTCTCTCCCCAGACCAGGCAGCCTCCCAAGTGAAGCTGCGGTCTCCAAAGAGACTCCAGCGACTTCGAAGACGACGTGTTCCGTGGCACTTTGAACTTGGATTGATCACAAAAGTCCACGTCGACTTTTAGCAAGCCCGAGGCGTTCTCCGAGGAGTCTCTGCATGACCCTTCGCTCATGTGCGAGTAGCGAGTCTGCACACACCGATACTCCTTCACCAGTTGCAGGTGATGTCGCTGGGCCTGTAGAATCTTTTCCATCTCATCTGACACCGTGCCCATGGCCGACTTTGCCCTCACCGAGAACTCGGCACAAGTGGGGCACCTGGCAAATCTGCGACTGGAAACTGTGCTCGAAAAAAATGGCATGCTGCGGAACTCAGACTCCGACATCCGATGCTTCCAACTAGCCATGAATCTCACACACTACTTTCATTGCAATCCCGACATTGAAAATTGCACCATAGCAGCAGGCGAACCTGGCGTGCTGGGACAATTTGCGAAATGCCAGTGCTCCCCTCTCGAGCCACACTGCGAGAACTCTGCGGAAGGTGGCGAAGGAGCTCTTTTCCTCCTGCGACCAGATCTTGTATTCCTCGTACAAGGACGTGTAGGTCCTCCACCCCAAGTACCGCTTCTCCCGTAGGCCTGGTCCTGCCGTGCACTGGGACTTCCTAATAAAATACAGCAAGAACATGCTCCTAATTCTGAACGACGAGTAAGCTGTGGCCTGCGATATCCAGACATGCGGAGACTGCGGGCTGGTCGTGGTGCACGACTTCTCGGTACACAGCCTTCTCCGGATCGAAGAGATGTTCTGCTGGCCCAGTGTCGTCGTCTGGCAGGCCTGGAAAGGATCTAGGTGAATGGAAAGCCACAAAGTACAGGCCTGTTTCCGCCAAGTAGCTTTCTCCCTGCAATGCAGCCCCAAGGAAAGGATTGCTGCTGTCCACTTCATTCTCGGCCAAGGGCTCTGCCTTACAAGTTAGAAGCACAAATTGCTCGGCGCTCCTCAAAACTCTCCGACCTCAGAGTCTATGCAAAGAGGCTACGAGAAATTCGTAGACATAGTTGAGGAAGGCATCTACATCCGAGAACTCCGGCGTCACGTTTTCGCGGTGCCACTGCCCATTCTGACATCGCATATCTGCGGGAACCTGGCCAGTCTTCAGCCCGGGCATCAGCCGCAGCACCTGCAGATCCCCCGACTTACACGAAACACAAGTCGGCACATCGGCGTGAATCTGTGTTTGCCACTGCTACGAAGCTGGTTGCAACAAAGCACCCTTTTCTCGTTGATCTCCATCAAGATGCAGAAGCCCGACATACACACGGGAATGCGGAACAGTTCCCATTGTTGCACAGACAGGCCATCCCATGCCTGTCACTCAGACCACAATGGCTCCGAAGAAGTCATGCCAACACTGGACACAGCTTTTAATCTAGCCAAGTTTCAAGCTGCATGGCCCCCATCAGCTGCAAAACCTTCCTGTTCTTCTCCACCGCAGACAAGGTCATCATCTCCGCAAGAAGATCATCCAGTTGCTTCCTGAGCGTCTCATCCTCGAGGAATTTGCGGTTGCAGGCAAGCTTGCAGCAGGGCTTCCTCGGTATGAGCGACCAGGCTTCAGAAAAAGATCTCATGCCTGACAATATGCCTCAGACAAATTTAAGCAGTCAAAGCACGGTGAGCCACTCTCCGGGAAGAGCTGCTTAGACGTCTTGTCTCCCGACATCTGGCTGGACAAAGAAGACGATGACTGCATCTTTCGGGGCCGCTTATTCGGAGGCGTCACAAAAGCAGTCCCTGGTGATTCCGCTGCTGCTGCTGCGGCAGAGGAGGCCGGTGGCCTGTTGCCGACAGGCTGAGGTGGTAACACTGGCGGTGCAAAAAGGTCAGCAGCAAAGTCGTGCCCTTCAGCATCATCATCAGGTAGGCGAAGTGCTGCCATTGCAGCTTCGCACCCGGGCTGTGGAACTACCGTAACCTACTTCCGTGGCTTTTTTTTCAGCCAGGCAGCTTCGGGCAGACGAATCGCACTCGGGTTGCACAGCAAGCGTGGAATGTCAGCATGTCGCCAATTAAGCCAGCACCAAGCAGCACCAACTGACTGTTGATTTTTGTGCCCGAAGCTCGCAGGAACAATGCTTGGAAACCAAAACTGGGGCAACAGGACTGCAGCTTCAGGCATGATTCAACCGAGCAGCTAGTCCAGAGCATCCAAAGAGCTATGTTTTTTTCGATGCAAATTTCGAAGATGAGACTCCATCTCTTCTTCCAGCTCTGCCAAGAACGGCTTCAGCACAAGAAAGCAGTCTGCTAGCACTGGCACTGTGTCGAAAGTGGCCCCAAACTGCTCCATCACAAGCTTTGTGCCTCGAACCATATGAAGATGCTCCTTTAAAAGCGCAATGGACAGCCTGTCATAGGATTCAGGAAAGGGTCCCTGACGGCATACATAATCGGTGGGAGGAAGAACTACCGTCTCTGCATCCGGGCCGTTTTCAAGTGTGATTCGAGCTGATGTGAATGCAGCGATCACGATGGCAGCAGGCAAAGACACACTTGGTTTCTGGCACCAGTCACCTGTGCTCATTCGTAGGGTTTCCACCACATGCTCAAGCTGCATGGCGACGAACTCGACCAAAGATCTCTCGTTTCGCAGTTTGGCTTGCAGTGCCTGTATCAGTAGCTCAACATCACTTGCACGAAGCGAGTTGGAGTTGACCACTGACATAGCGTTCGGAGCAAAATGAAACCCACCTTTTGCTGCGGTATTTTGAGCAAAATGCTAACCATCAAGTTAGAATCTTTGCACATCAGACAGTTCCTAAACTCTGCCCCTACAAGCAAGCAACAATCATGCGTTTTTCAGCGACTGGTACTCGTTGCTTATCTAGCTCCGACCAACTTTAAGATAGCATAGCACAACACTATTATATATGGTCATTGATACCCTTTCTCATGGCACCCCTTGGAAATCTCAGGGGATCTGTCGTCCACTTCGTGGGATGTTGCAACCACGAGGGGTGGCATGTCCCAGCCAAATTCATAATCACATGACATAGATAATACTCATAACTAGTTGGATGGGCCATATTTCAGCCATGGCACTACGTCTCGTTCATATGGCATGTTGCAGCCAGATCGGGGTCCTTTTTTTGCTCGCCCTGCCCCCCCCCCCCACCAACCTAACCGACACAAACCAACCCAACCAATCCAATCAACCGCCATCGTTTTTTCAATCGCATCATGTTGACATGTGCAAGCGGCACAATCTAGAAACTCAACCCCCCGAATCAACCATTCAAAATTTCAACCCCCCAAATTAAAAGATTGCCACCCCAAATTACAGATTGAGGAATCCGTAAGGAGGCTCGTCCCGTAAGCGCCTCGTCCCGCAAGGGCTCGTCCCGTAAGGGCCTCCGTCCGCCAAGGAGGCCGGTCCCGTAAGCGCCTCCGTCCCGTAAGGTAGGGAGGCCCGTCCCGTAAGCGCCTCCGTCCTGTAAGGAGGCTCGTCCGGTAAGCGCCTCCGTCCAGTAATGAGGTAAGCGCCTCCGTCCAGTAAGGAGACTGGCCCCGTAAGAAGGAGTCCAGTAAGGAGGCCCGCCGGGGTCGCGCGCTAGGGGTTAAGGGTAACTCCATTATATACGGTGCCCCATGGCTAGCATTGCCAAATCAGGTATGGGGGACTCGATCTGCTTGGCAAAGCAAGCAGATCTCGAAGCGGTAGCGTTCAGTGGTACCGGCCGCCGCCTGGCGCGGGCGGCCCATGGTATAGGATTTAGGGTTTAGGGTTCGAATTAGAAATTAGGACCGTGTTCCAGGCTTTTCCAAGACGCAATGTCAGACGATGTTGGAACTTAGCATGCCATAGCACTGGTACACATCGCGGACGTCGCCCTAGCCTGCAGTCTCTCAGGCCAACTTAAGCCCACCAGCCGAGGCATGTGAGTCGACCACCTGATACCCCATCTTGAAAGCGGAATGCCACCAGACCAAAACCACCAAGCGCCAACCTGTAAACCCCAACGTCGCAAGCCTAAAGCCCCAAAGCCTGCCTTTAAAACCTATCCCTGAGGGTCCATGTACCTAAATAGCATATAGTTTGGCCTTAAAGTAGTCCCTATATAGGTACTTTGGGGCCAGAGTATATACTATTGGGTTACAGGGACCCTTAGGGTATAGCCCCGGCAACCCAAGTGTAAGAACAAGCGCCCAACGCGCCAAGTCAACTTCAGGCCACACCCTCGAGGCCGTCGAAGGCTGGTGAGGACCTACGGCGCCATCAGGGAAGGGTTCAGGGTTTAGGGTTTAGGATTAGGATTTAGGGTTTTGGGATGAAGAGTATACTTGGAGGCCCAGGGGACCTAGTAAGTCGATTACTTGTATAAGTTTTTCGCTACGCCGCCCGCCTCGGCTGTGTAGCGGCAGGGGGCAGTCGATTAGACGGTTGAGAACTGGTACAAGGGGCGTGGGGGGGAGGGGGGGAAGGGGGGGGGGGAATCAGGTAAAATGAGGGGGGAGGAGGGGGGGGGGAAGGCCTGGAAGGGGGGGGGAGGCCGACAAATCAGGTAAAATGAGGGGAAGCTGGGCAAGGGGGTGGCAAACGAACGCAAAAAACGGGTGTCCCCAGACATTTGGACTGTAGGGAGGAGGATTAGGTACCTGAGCGAACCCCCAAGACGCCTGGGCCTGTGGCCTGGGCGGATTGGGGCAACTCCATTTAGGGTACTTATATAACTCTTTAATTGTAACCTACTTACTAAGTCCCCTGGGCCTCTAAGTAGGGTTTAGGCTTCAGGGTTTACGGTTCAGCTTTTTGCGGTTCAGATTCAGGTTTAAGGGTGCAGGGTTCAGGGTCGATCGGATATATTTGAACCGTCACGGGTTTAGTTGCTCTGCAGATGTGTGCGTTTATGTGTGTGTGTGTGTCAGGGTTGTATTGTTGGGATTTGGTCAGTGTGTTCATAGGTGTTGTTTGGTTTCAGAGCTTGATCTGCAGGTGCTATATATGGTTGGAGGTGTTTTCGGGCATTGGCACTTTAAAGTGAGTAGAAGTGGTCGTAGTGGTGGGGGCAGTAGCAGGAGCAGTAGCAGTCGTCTCCGTCATCGTCGTCGTGGTAGCAACAGTAGCCTATCAACAAAAATGTATCAAACAACGATGTTTGAAGCCTACTGTTTCGTTTTGCACGTGTAGTTTCCATTGAGCTCAGGTTCGGCACAGCCCTAGTCTGAACACGCTGCACTTGTTATCAAGTCTGCCATATCATCTGAAGTCTAAGCTGCAAACCCCGATCCCTCATCCCAGGACAACGGCCAGAAGCCAACCGAAGAGGCTGCATTCGAGGCATGCCCCTCCTGCTCGCTGGGCTACGGGGTTTGACGTGCTCGGATCTATCAGGCCACAACAAGTACCTTGCAGGCTTAGGGCTTCCTTTAAGCAGTTTTTTTTGTGTTTAAGGGGGGGACGGGGGTGTTGTGAATCTCAACTTTGGGAGTGTTCGGCTCGTAGTCTGTTAGAGACCCGTGAGCGATTCTTTTCCTTCTTGTTACCTGGACCCCAAAGTATGCAGAATAACAGCCCTTTATAGGTATTGGGCCATTATTTTACCTACTTTGGGGGGTTTAGGTACTTCCAAAGAAAAGAAAGAAAAGCAACGCCCGTCTCAAGTCTGAACAGGGCTCATGGGTGACTTTTCGGTCGCAAACAGGGCTCATCATCTGCTCCTCAGGCTAGTAGTAGAGGAGAGAACCTTTAACATTTTTTGGGTACTATAGCCCCTGTATAACCCCTGTAGAACCAAAAAGGTTAACCTTTAGTTCCCCATGATACCCGACAAGTAGGTAAGGCTCTAGTGAGATTGGGGTTCAGGGGGGTTTGGGATTTATGTAAGGTTAGGGTTTCTGGGATCTCCCGTGCCCACCCATTGAAGCGTGCACCTCAAGGCCTGAAGGGCCGCTACCTATAACACGTCTTGCCGACCGAGCGCTGACAAGACCAAGCCCCGCAGGAGGCAAATTATGCACCCTGGAATTCTTTAGGTTCCCCAGTAGTGCTACCCTTTTACGTTTCATTTTAACTTGGGGTTCCCGTATCAACGCTGTGTACCAGGAAAAAAGGCCACTCTTGTTCATCATGAAGGGCACACTGGGGAACCTAGGCGAGTAAACCGCGAAACAATGACGCAAGCCGTAGCATGGAAGCTTGAATCAGTGCCAACACCCATCCTCCAGGGTTCCTTTACACCCATTGTTAGGGTTTAGGGCCTAGGGCTTATAGGATTTAGGGTTTATAGTAAAATTACCCCAAATCCCATTCCAATGACACAGGCCCCTCATGAACCGTTTTCTCCTCAAGGCTATACCTTTTACATGCCCGAAACTTAAACCCTAAGCCCCGTATTTCATCCCTGAATCTCAACCCTAAAAAGCCTACTTGGAGTGGCAGGGGACTTAGTAAGTCGTTCATTTTTAGGGTTATACTTGGGGTAACTCCATTTAGGGTACTTATAGCTCTACTTATAACCTACTTACTAAGTCCCCTGCCCTTCCAAGTAGACCCTAAACCCTAAACCACATAGATCCCTAGATCCCTTTAAGGAGCCCTTTAAGAACCTACTTACTAAGTCCCCTTCCCTTGCAAGTAGGACCTTCAACTTCGAGCTGACAGGAGACGGATGCGCCTGACGACGCAGAAGACGGCCTTCTGACGGCCTGCGCCCAAAGCGGTCGAAATTGGTAAGGTAAGCATGTCAATGTGGTGTCTTGCTGTATTCCTGTTTGCATTGATTTAGACTTAGAGCAAGGCATTGTCATGGTTGGAGAAGTTTACTCATGGTTCGAGAAGTTTACATAGCAGAATCCGAACCACGAAGCTGGGATGACCATCCACGACTCTATCGAGGTGCAGTCGGCTTGGATGCAGGTTTAGGATGGTTCCTGAACCCCAAGGCCTCCATCCTGAAAGCCTTGCAGTAAAGACCGGGGTGCCCTGCTCCCGCTAATGGGGACCCCTGCCCTATAATGGGCTATATAATGGGTATATATAATATAGCTATATTAAGGGTATATACCTAGGGGTCCTCTCTACAGACTCCCTAAACCCTAAACCTACCGTAATTAGATGGTTTTATGTGTGAGGGCCTTGGTGTTACTCTTCTTGTTTGCAGGCTCGCAGTGTTCTTACAGGCAACTGGGCTCTCAAACCCGAACTCCAGAAAAGCTAAACGTTCGCCCTGACCCCAATCTCTGAACCCTTAAATTCACCCCCAGTCCCACGTGAAATCTCACCCAAGTAACTCTCTGGAAGGAGGCCTGGGATCATCCCGATGGCGGGCCCGGTCCCAATGTCGTCTCTCTTGCCTTCGGGTTTCCCTCGGTTTCTCTCTCCCTCCCTCTTCCATTTTACACATACATTGCAATTACATCGGCATGTACATAACACATAAAAAGACATAGTTAAAGATACACGCGCAGAAGTTTCTTAAGCACTTAGGGATTACGGGTTTCGGGGCTTTAGGGTGTTGGGGTGTGGGGGTTTTCAGCGCTTTGGATACAGCTATGCTCTAGGATTCAAGGTTGAGGGTTGAGGGTACATGCGGACGAAAGTCTGACATCGTAGGTTAAGCTCAATGCCTTGAAAACACGAAGGTTAAGATCCACACCGCGGATCCCAAGCCACTAGCCCGAAGCCGTAGTTAACGGTAAGCTCGCAGCCTACACACCCTAAACCCCGAATGCTTTAATGACTCTAAACCTCAGGCCCCGAAGTTCAAACCCTAAACCCAAAAACCCTACATACCCAGAGGCTCCAAAGTAGTTCCTTTTTGGGATTACCTTATAGGATTCTACATATGAACCCCAAAAAGGAACTACTTTGGAGCCTCTAGGTAAGCCTTCAAGCCCTAAAGCGGTGCTCTCACCAGCCGGTGCTGGTATAGGCAGACAAACCAGTCATCATGCTTCAAAAAGAACTGCAACCGCTAAACCCTAAATGGGGTGGTTGTCAAAATTAGGGTCCCTTTTTGGGTCCCTATTATAATACGGCACCTAATATTTAGGGTACTCAAAAAGGGGCCATAATTTTGACAACTACCCAAATCCCTAAACCCCAATCCGCAAGCCTTAATTCCTACATCGACACAAAACAAGGTTTCAGCCAGAGCTTTCGTTCCCCGAGAAAGCGCATCCGTCGGGAAGAGGTTTGCTTATGCTGCCAGGGGGAACAAGGTTTAGGGTGTCAGGGTTGAGGGTTCAGGTTTCAAGCTCACGCTCTTGATATAAATTCCCACGAGTTTAGGTTTTAAGGTTTGGGTGTTGCCCTAAGGGTCCATGTACCCAAATAGTATATACTCTGGCCCCAAAGCACCTATATAGGGACTATTTTAAGGTCAAAGTATATACTATTTAGGTACATGGACCCTCAGGGTTGTGAGCTTCAGCTGTGCAAAGGGCTTCTAGGACCCAGAGTAGGCCCTTATTCCCTTTTTTGAGGCTTAGGTTCCCTTATAAACCCCTTTAAACCAAAAAGGGCATCCTTTTTATTCCTAGGTTACTCTTAGGTCTAGGCTTTTCGGGCTCAAGGTTTACAAGTAAGGGTGTAGAGTTCACTGCTTGGAGGCCAAGGCTTCCTCGGAGGTTCATGGGTAGTTATAAGAGTTCCTTTACGGTCCTTTTAAGGGGATCTATAGGGATTCTATGAGGGTTTAGGGATTCGGGTCTACTCGGAGGTTCATGGGTAGTTACACGATCGTAGGGTTACAGGCAGGATGACTACGGTTATGAACCATATTCGGGGACTGATGATAAAATAGCCATGAACCTCCGAGTAGGCTTGCATGAACCAGACTCGTAGTCCCTTTGTACAGGAGAGTGAGAGAAAGACATTTTTTGATGTCTCAGATTTCGGGGGAACCCCCCCCCCTCCCCCAACGGAGGCATGTGTGGAGAAGGTCTGGCATGCCTTGTTATGGTCCATGTACCCAAATAGTATATACGTTGGCCCCGAAGTGCCTGTATAGGGGCTATTTTAAGGCAAATGTATATACTACTTGGGTACATGGACCCTTAGGATGTGGAGTGCTTTTTTGGATTCCAGGTTTGAGGCTTTGAGGTTCCACAGGCTTGGGGCTTGCAGGTTCAGGGGTATGCTTTTGTAAGCTAAACCTCTAAACCCCTAAACCCCTCAACCTCTAAACCCCGAAACCTCTAAAGCCCTAAACCCCCAAAAAAACTCTCAACCCTAAGCCTTTTGCACAATCAGCTTCACTGCAAGCTTGCCTGGATGGATCGACCAACAAGCAGCGATTTGCTCCAGTTGCCAGTCCCCGCTGTCCCCAATCTGAGGTTTAGGGTTTAGGCTCTAGGCTTTAGGGTTTAGGGTAGGGTGTCCGGATTTGTTTTCAGATTTCTGCATCGGCCAGGCACTGCACCGGCGCCCGGATCTCGGAGGGAGCTATTTCTTCGGGTCGAGGGTCGAGGTATGTGAAAGTTCGTGGATCTGTATGATATTTCGGATTTTCAAACTTTCACAGTATGCAACTCAGGGCGTACCCTAAACCCTAAACCCTCTCACACATTAGACATGCCACGTTTGTCTCAGCAAAACTAGAAGCCCCAGTTGGTTCAACCTGTGTTGTCGGTTCAGACCACCTGCCCAGGGCGTGTATAATGGCTTTTCGGGATCTGGTTTTCGAAACCCTAAACCCTAAACCCTTAAACCAATGTCAGCTTGGGAGGATCGGGCAGGCGTAAACAGGAGTTCAAGAAACCCTTAAACCAAGCACTTCGAGTCTTATTGCTGCTAGTGTTCGTAACAATCATTCCACAAGAGCCGTGGTCTCCGAGGGCGATATTATAAGCTGTCAGACTGTCAGGGTGAGCATCAGCTCTAACGGCAACGGCCTAGAGAAGCATCTGTTTGTGGGATTTCGGGTTCAGACCACATGCACATAGCAACACCGAGCATATCATTCCAGGGCTGCACCATTGACCACGCACTCCGGACTCATTCTACCAACCTAGGTTTTGAACCCTCCATAGACCTGTTATGGGTAAGTGGAACCCCAACCACAGGATATGTCACGCAAACAAAGGGGATGGAGGGCGTCGAGGCTAGCCCATATCTCCGATGGCAGCCCTGGCATATATTTAGAATGTGGTTTAATCTGTTTGTTACACGACTAATTGTAATCAACCAGATAATTTCTTTAAGCGGCTACACTATCTGCACATAGCAGGCGCCGGAACAGACGAAATGCAGCACCATTACATACTCCTGCCTCGTCACGTCATGAGTCGCATCTGGGACAGTACGCCAACGCCTTGGCCCATGAATTCGTTATGCTTCTGGACAAGGCGACTATCAAAGGCCTTAGGGGCGGAAGCTCATTTGAAGCTTACTGGCGGAAACTCAACGGGCAGCCGGTCAACAGTCGCTTGCAGTGCATGTCCAACAACTTCTTATTCATCTGTTAGGATTGCAGCGACTTTCCGGGCAGGGCTTTGGGACATTTCATATTTTCTCTTATTGGGCTTAAGAAGACTTACCTACTAATAGACTCTCATTTTCAAAGGCTTCAAAAGCCGTTCCTAGCTTTCGTTGCTCGTTCCTAGGTCTTTTGCCTACAAACAGGAGACAAGAACCTGTCTTTGACCAGTTGATACGACCGCCACTAGAGGAGTTGACGTTGTCATTGTTATCGCTCAGCACGACGACCCAACAAAAGCTATTACGACATCTGGCGATACGAGCATTTGGTCGACTTCGCTGCAACTTGTTCAGAGTTGTTCGATTTCGCTATCAACAACGAATCGTGCGACACCGACAACAACGGCTATTTCCAGAGCCTGCCTTCACAGCTATCTTTCCGTGATGCAGCAGCAGACTCCATGCATCCAACTGCTCATGTCAGACAGCGGTCCACGAAGCCAATGACCTGCCATGCTTGAGTGGTTCTCTCATCTACCGGCAAGCTGCACAATGTTGTGTTAGGTGTCAGTTGCGCAGATACTTGCAGAGATTTCGATGTAGAAAAACAAGTTCGATGTAAAAAACAACTTCGCTGCTCTTGCACGGTCGTGGTTCCATTTCAGACGAATTGTCGAACTACGGTTGTGTGTTGGATTTCTGAACAAGTCCCGGCGGCTGTGTCATGTCCGTTTCTTGTTCCGGACAGATCTGTTCGGATTTTCGATTTGGCTTGGCAGGAAGATTCTTTCAGCTTACAAGTGGACGGCAGCCAGATTCGCTGTGTCAGGCGCTCCTCACTCAACTTACAGCCGGAAACTTTTGGGTACGTATACTGCATCAGTCACCAGGTCTGTGAAGACGTCTGGAAGAAGAATCCACGCTCCGAAGTTGCGTGGTTGATTTACGAGAAGCAATTCCGGGAGCTTTCCGACCCGGGAGCACGTTGCTGCGAGTAATGCACGCTCTGCTGCAAGCACAGACATTCACAGCACAATTATCGGCACATGCAAGCCGTGCCACTAGATTCTACAGTTGGCATCGAAGTCCATTGGGCTGGACAAACGTATGTTCGGAGAGACATCAATTTTCGCTCCTGGCGCGCGATGCATCCTGTTTATCAGCGTGCAAAGATGGAGATTGCTGTGTCTTCCGACACTCGAGTTGTGGTTTCGGGGATCAAGAATCTCATCCGGAGCAATCCACCCATGTCTAGAATGTGGGCCACCCTCCAAAATCCCATCGGCGAATTGCCGTTCTTGTCAACTTCCGATGAGCCAGAAATTCTGGCTCCATGCATTTTGCCAGCTCACAAAGGCACTCGCTGGCTTCTTTGTTTCGTCGGAATGGGATTCCACTTATTTCACGTTGTTTCTCGATGACGAGCCATTGTGTTATGTAGACAAACCAACTTCGGAGCGAATTATGAATTCCTGGGCCTAAGAGGGCTTGACGCACTGATACTCTGCTATATGGTTCCTTAAGGCTGTCGCTAGCATAATAAAATTTCCCAACACCCTCTATCAAAATTATGATGGCCCCTGTCTTCGAGGCCTGGCAAGGCCCTTCGTGGCGTGGAATGGTGCAGTGCTCAGAAGCTGAGAGAGGCGGATCGACCCCGACACCCGAACAGATCCTGACGAATAACTCCCGCACGCAAACTGGGGCTGGCAAGATAAACGCGCTTCACGAAATAAGTTTGTAAGGTAGTGTTCGCCTTGTGCACAAAGCCATACTAATACTCCCAACTGTGTTCGCGTAGCTGAACTGAACTTCCCAGCACCTGAATAGATTCTGACCCCCCCTCACCCCACACTGTAACCTGAACGAAGAAGACCCGTACAGCACACTAGCCCTCAACCCGCAAGCTCTCTTCGAGCGAGGTTCAGCTTTTGAAGCTTTATGTCAATTCGGAGAAGATGCCTCATGTGGCGTTTCCAATCTCCTGACGGCTCGATAGAATCTTACAGTGTATACTAGCCCTCATAGGAAGCCTCATATTGACCCGTTTTGGAACCCTGAAGCCGTTTTGGAACCCGAAAGCTTTAGCCGGTCCTTTGGCACTGGTTACTGCGATTGGAGACTCTGCAGGAACCTTCGCCCTGGACGGTCCATGTGCCCAAATAGGGTCTTTTGAGTGGTGCCTTTATGGGTTTTGATTACACGGGTCCTAAAACGGAATTGTGTGTAAGGGTCCATACCTAAATAGTATATACTTTGGGCCCAATGTACCTGTATTGGGAGTAAGGACTCTAAGGCCATATATACTAATTGAGTACATGGACCCTTAGGGACGTAGCTGAGACCCATCGTATCCAATTGGAAAGTTTGTTTGTATTACAATTACGGAAGCTTAAATATAATGCAATTCAAGTTAGCAGACGCACTCCTAACAATCCACCCGGTAGATCTGTAATATGATTCCACAACTTTTGCTGAGGGTTTCTCCGTACGCACGGCTGGAAACTTAGCATTGCCGCCGCGGGATTGAGAGTTTGGGCGGTTGGGGTATATTTGGAGGTTCGGGTTTCCGGCTTTATCAGGGTTTACAGTTTTTGGGTTTTAGGTTTGGAGGGTTTTAGGATTCAGAGGTCAGGCTTTAAGGTTGCGTCAACGGGGTTGGGATGTTTACTTTTCTAGCTAGGATGGAAGGAGCAGGTGGCACTGCTTACACGACGAATCACTTAGTTCAACTTGATCAACTGCGGTCACAACGAGGGTACAAACGATAAAAGGAATCTTTTCATTTCTTTTCACCATGATTGCTTGAACCAAAGCCTAGCCTCTTTCCCCAACCCCAACCCTAAACTCTAAACCTTACACCTCATGCTGCAAAACCGACACCCCAAACCCGGAAATTTCAGAAACTGCAAAGCCACAGAGCCCTAGACCCAAATCCTCACCGTAAGCTACCAATCGGTTCTTCGTAGGGCGGTCGGGATTTAAGATACGAGCCTGGTAAAAGTCGGCTATGGTAGCTTCAGACTTTGGTCCCAGCTTTGCTTCATCTTTTTCCTACAAGTCAAACATCGCAGTCCAGGGCCTGGGGTTTTGAGTTTTACTCAAACCTAACAGTTGCAAAAGTAGGTAAAATGACGGTCCAACACTCTAAAGAGGCTCTACATAGTCTTGCAGTCCAGGAATTGGTTGCGGGGTTTCGGATTTAAGGCCGGGGATATGGAATATATACTGACATCATAATAACGACCCCTCAGAAGGCAAGGTTGTTGAGAGCTACCCGTGGGTTTCTGTTTGGGGGCAGCAGCTGTCCTGGCTAAGAGCGTACACACCCTTAGCCCCAAACCCTAAACCCCGACTTAAAACACTGAACCCTGAACCTCTAAGTAAAGCTTGAAACTTAAGCCCAAGACCCTCAAGCCCATCTCCCTAAAACCCTACACCCCAAGGCCGTAAGCCCCAACCCCGAAAGCCCCACAGCCACCGCCCTAAACAGCGAAGCCCAGCTCCTGCAACCCGGGGCTTGAGGCGGCCGAACCGTCGACCAGGCTCTGGCTCTGAAAAGACAGGGCCTAGGGTTTAGGGCTTTAGGGTTCAAGGTTTTAGGTTTTAGGTTGTAGTTTCAGGGTTATACGGTTTAGGGGGCTTAGAAACGCGGATTTACGGCTGGGGTTTATGCCGTGGCTTTGGTGGCCAAATGCCTCCAGAGACTGAAGATTGCCACCGATTTAAATAAAGGCAGGCTCTATGGGTTGAGGCGACAGGCTGGGGTTCAGGTGGGGACTAGGGGGCCAAGGAATCGGAACATCGACTTTAAACCTTAAACCTTCAACCCGCAAAGTTAAACCTTAGACCCTCAGCCTTATGTAAACCTTTAACCCTAAACCCTGAACCTTAATCCCTCAACCAGAACCCTAACCCCAGAACCTATATAATCCCTGAGCACCAGCAGACCCCAAACCCCCAAACCCCCAAACCCAGAAGCCCTCAACCCTAAATGAGCCCTAGCACGCCGCGCAGTAAGCGGCTGGACTTCTAGCCCACGGCCGCCACCCTCGGCACGGGATCGTCGAGATCGGCTGTTGCCCGGTGCTTGCCTCGGAACTCGGGTTGGAGTGTGGTCGACGGTTTGCTGTTTCGGGTTTTGTAAATGTTTCGGGTCCTGGGTTTAAGGTGCAGGATTTCGGATGTTGGGCTCATGGTTTAGGTGTTTACGGGTTAGGGATTAGGTTTCGGGATGTCGCGATGTTCGGGTTTCCAGTTTTCAAAACTCAAAACTCCCCACGAAAATTTTGTCCTTGCACAGCCCTACGATTGAGGGCATGCGCGTAGGACCTGCATAACGTTTGATCCGGCAATCACAGGGATGCAGCCATCCAGTTACAGTTGTTGACAGAGCCTGAGGATAAACAAATCGGTTCTAAAGCCTCGGACAAAGCTGCAAATAGCAATATACAACAACTACTGTAGGACCGCCGGAGGCTTTATATGAAGACATGGATTCAGGGTCATGGGAGTTGAGTCAGTAGAGTTGACTTCGGGTTTTTAGAGGGGTTGAGCTGCTGCTGCATTATGCTTTGTCTCGCGGGCATCCACCTGAAGCCAAGCCTCATGTGTCCAGCTACCTCATAATCATATACTCTCCCAAATACTAATCTACAAATCTGGGAGTTTCCGAAAATCCAGGTACCTTATTTTGGGGTCCTTATAATACGGATCCTACTATATAGGGTACTATATTAGGGTCCCCTATTTTCGGAAACTCCCATCTGGTATCCGAAATCCAAGTACCTAGCCCCTTTATTATTGGATCCGCGGGGAAACCTGAAGAGGTGGTTATGGCTACGACCGCGTGGGCGGACCAACCAGACTTCATCCCAGGCAGCTTTCGGGGTTTCACAGTCTAAGTTCAAGATCCCAACCCAAGGGGTTGAGATGTAATGTTGAGGTTGGAATCATAGGGACCCTGGCGGGGTAGGGGGCTAGGGGGCCTTAATACCTAAATAAGGACACAACAAGGCGCATTTAAGGAAGTATAGCCTCCTCCCCCCTGCCCCTCAACCCCCTCGAAGGCTCCCTATGATGGAAGCGTGACAAATATTGTCTCCTTCTAGCTCCCTTCCAGGAATGCCGTTGTTTCCCCCAAACTGTATCCTGGTTATTCAGGCCCCTACATTCCCTGAAGCAGTGTCCTGTTTCAAGGATACCTACTTCAGAATTTCAGGAGAGCTTCTCTAACCGAATGCATTTCACTCCGTGGCAAGCTTCTCTCACTCACCCCGAGCACCTTCAACCCCAATCCTTTAACTTTGATTAACCCTGATAAGTCCGATCCCCCAAACCCTACACCCTGAACCCCAAAGCCTAAACTTAACCGTAGTGGCCCAGCAATGTTCAAACAGGCTTCTTGAGGTCATGTCGCGAAGTGCTGGTCACAGTAAGGGTCTCCATTTCAGACATCGGTGTGCCAACGGTGAGGCTAGAACCCAGCATCGATGGCTCTCATAGTCGGTCAGGTTCAGTCTCCCTCCCGGGTTCTTTCGGTTGGAGCAAAGCTTTGCTTTTGCGTGGAAAGTTTGGAGATTTTAGGCTGGAATGTAGAGGGGTTGGAGGGGTATTGGCTCTTGTGTGTGTGTGTGTGTGTCTGTGTGTGTGTGTGTGTGTGTGTGTGTGTGTCTGTGTGTGTGTGTGTGTGTGTTTGTGTGTGTGTGTGTGTGTGTGTGTCTGTGTGTGTGTATGTGTCTGTGTGTGTGTGTGTGTGTCTGTCTGTGTGTGTGTGTTCAGGAAACCTGCGTGCCACCCGCCGTGTAGAACTTAGAAATCATCTGGTTTAACATGGTGTAGTAGACCATTTCCTCATAGCGAAAAAATCAATACAAACACTAATGATAATATCGACAGAAATAGTTGTAGTAGTATCAATGGTAGTAGTATATACTAGTAACAGTAAAGTAGCGACAATGACAATGAACAGGAAACTTACAACATCAGTGAACAGACAAATAAAGCAAGTAAGCTAGTAAATAGTGCTTGTCTTGACATGAGCGAAAGTAATTAAGGACAATAGAAATGTCTTTTATCAAGCATAATACAGTGGTGACAATGATAGAAGGCAGCAGGCCAGTAGCAATATCGAAACCAACAACATTAGCGTGTAGATGCTAGTGGGAAACATACCTGTAACAATCTTACTAGCCAATATACAACAAGGTAAGGTGAGTAAACTAAGAAAATTCAGGGACCCTCGAAGCAGAGAAACATGTGTCTACATCGGCATCAGGCTCAACTTGATCCCAGACTCGGGTTTATGGACAAGAACTGACAAGAATAATGCCAAGTAGCTCTAGATCAGATCGAATACGGTGCATCCGCACCATCAAGATGTAGGATATACGCTACATTGAGCCACACTTGTGGACTGCAATGTGGAGTGAACTACCGAGGGTAGCTTAATGATATTGAAATTCGATTGCGCCACTGCATGCTGCATTTCGGCGTAGCCAAAGGATAACAGAAGTGGTATAGTATAGTGCAACAACGTAATGGCAGAGTTTTTGGTTGTGTCCGCATACAACACAGACATCATACAGGTTTCATACAAAGGTGCATCATGTCGCGCTTCGTGCAAGGCATGATGCAGACTCTAATTCTGAATAGTGCATGTGCCGAGGTTTTCTCTGTGCTGCTCAGTTCAAGCCCAGGGTTGAGGCATGCAGAGCTTCCCGGTACTACGAGTACCATACATATGAGGTTCGAGTTTGAAGGTTACCAGAGAAACCCTCCGATCGCAAGAAGGTCCATGTTCGTGGGCATTTCCTTAATGCTTTTGACTGTGCTAGTCTTAGACGTCCATTTCTGCGTGTCGTGGTGAACGACCTACACCTCACTGCTCATGCTTGACTGCAATGCTTGACTGCAACGTTGCTGCAACTGCCAGTTAGGACACTTGTTGCGAGCCGGATTGTCGACAAGCTTGGCACTCAGCTTAGGAAAGTGTTCCTTGGCATCCCAGGAAACAGTGATGCCGTGCTGCCGAGACCATCATGCCGCTCTCAACCTCAATTAAGTAGGTACTACCACATTGGTCAGCATGTCCTTGCAAGTAACCCATGTGCATATCATGTGTACCCCGTCACGCACCAGCGGCAATGCACACGCGTCTTGCGGCTTCCTCCCGACCTCAGCCTGCACTCGCACATTGAGCTTTCGCCTAAGTTTTGCAGGCCGCCAAGCGTTAGGCTAGGCACCAAGGATTCACAGGTTGTGACCTGACATGTTCCGCGGCGACGAACGTTTTGCCACACGCGGTCTGCTCAGCCGCACAAATCTAGAAAGTCCGTGCGCATATATTCTGCAGCCGGTCTAGATTAGATGGTCTCGGTTATTATTCCGCATTATGTTTCCATCGCTTCATATGAACCACAGTGGCAAATCACTATCTGCCATCCCGCCTGTGCTGTGCATTGCTCTGCGTATCTTGCAAAGCTCAGCGTGTCCGCTGAAATACAAGCGCATGTTAGAATGCAGCGCCCGCCTTAGTTGCTGCATCGCTTTCCAGGCGACCAGTGTCGTCAGAGACAGTTTCGGCCTCAGTTTTGGTTTTTGGGTCTAGCTCTGGGAGTCGCGTTCATAGTTTGTGGGTTTAGATGGTAGATTTCTGGTGTAGTTTTATAGGGCATCTGACCGTTGACTTTGCCAGGCTTTTCGATTGGAGGATAATGATGGGCTGCTGACCGCGAGACTCTACATCAGGAGGTCCTAGTTCGCAATTGTTGGTAAGTATGTCCGTCAGTCATGTATGGTTTATTGGATCATAGTTCTGGAGCAACAGCAGTACCAGCGGCAGCAAGCAGTAGCAGCGGCAGTGGCATTACAGCAGCAGTAGGACTAAGTAGTAGGAGTTAGTACTAGTAGCAATAGTAGTAGTCGTAGTTGTTGCTGTTGTAGCAGAAGCTGGTAGCTGGTAGCCAGTAGCTGGTAGCTAGTAGCTAGTAGCGAGTAGCTAGTCGTAGTCGCAGTTTGGTCGTGGTCGTGGTAAGAGCCGTCGTGGTCGTCGTAATAGTACTCATACTTGTACTGTACTAGTACTTTCTCGGCTTAATCATGCTTCCATATTCCTGTTAGTACTTTGCTGAGCTTCAAATCGAGCCTGCGCCGCACCCATCACCCCCACACCGCACACCCTAAATCCGCAAGCCAACCAGCCCGGCCAGGCACCCTTTGGGAGAAGACTGTGTAGTCCATGGGGCCACTGGCTCAGAGTACTGTTGATGGGCAGAGATCAACATTGCGCCAAGTACGCAAAATTGAGGGAGTTATCGTACCTTTCGATTAAGAAAGAATTTCCAAACCCAAACCCCTATACGACCTGTCCATCAAAGGACGAAGCAATAATTTGCCCATCCACGGTACCCATGCCTGCTGACTGCGGACCTCGGCTTGTCAGGGGTTTTGAGCTGAAGCTTTGGGTATGGCAGCTTTGCTCGACTTATAGTATGTCTACCATGTTTAAGGAAATGTTTCCGGTTTCACGATTTGCGCTGCTGGTGTCTCGTGCTTTGGAGTTGCTGCTTGAAATCATCGCGATTACTATGGGTCTACGTCACAAGGGTTCGTGGTTTCGCGCAGATTAGCTGGGCAGCTGGTAGCCTTGAATGCACTTGCAGTCGTCGTCGCAGTAGCAGGAGCAGTTAGCAGGTGGCAGGTGGCAGTGGCCGTGAGAGTAGCAGGAGAGCCGTAGCAGGCGCACAGCAGGAGCTTCGGCTATAAAGTGTTGGCAAGTGCAGTTATCCCATGATTTGGCCTAGAATCCTGAACTACCGAGTAAACCGAAAATCAACCAAGCCCTAGCCCTGGAACCTTGGGCCATAGACCTTAAAGCTCAAACCTTAAGCATTGACACCCAAGCCCTGGTGCGATTGGATTCGGGAAACTAAAAGTTTCAGACAAGGGCAGAGAACTGTAGTATATGTAGGCCCTACGACCCTAAGTGCAGTGCCTAATTAGTAAACATACCCTGTAAATTCAGCGGTTAAATGTTCGGAACCCCCCCTCCCAAATCAACGCCCAAATCGACGAAGAGCCAAGTGACGAGGTGCTTCTAGGGGTGCTTACTCCAACGCCACGTCCGGAGAGCTTTTCGAAGAGTACGAGGACTTAACCCAGGTTTAGGGTTTAGGGTTTAGGGTTTAGGGTCTAGGGTCTAGGGTTTAGGGTTCAGGGTTTAGGGTTTAGGGTTTAGGGCCAGGGCAGTGAGAAAGGTGGCTTTGCGGGCTTAGTTCGTGCTCGAGGGCTGAGGTGGTTCGAAAAGGAACCTTTCCGCGTTTGAGGCTTGAGGGTCCCAAAAGGGTCCAAGTATCATCTCGGTATATACTTATAGGGCATTTTGGGGGTCTAAGTATGTCCCATGATGATACTTGGACCCTTTGGGGGTTAAAGATTGAACTCAATGGTTTCGGGTGTAAGACTTTAGGGTTGCAAGCTGAAGGCTCAACAGTCCAGGGTTTAAGGCTGTACCTGGAGGATCCCCCAAAGCTACGTAGAACAGCAGGCTTTTTATAGGCGCTGGGCCGGTAGTTTACTTAGTTTATTATTTAAAATGGAACCCTGAATAATTACCAATAATGTATACTGACTGCCCTAAACCCTGTAACCCTAAACTCCATCTTATACTTACATCGCTTGTCGGCTGTACCACCTCTCCCTCAGGTCCCGAGACTTCGGAGCCCAAAACCCTACTTTGACCTACAGCGGCAGCGTTGGATAAGAAACTCCTCTATCCGAGGCAGGGTACCCTGAGTTTCTAATTTAGATAGTGCTTGGTTCAGGGTCATAAATGTGATACACAATACTCAGACTTAATTGAACATATTATATTAACATATTGAAATACTTTGTAATTGTGAAGGGGTCAAAGACACTAAGTATTTAAATGTAAAGCCCAACAAAGCTGTTAAGTGGACTCATATATAAGTATCCCGCCAGGTTTAGGGTACCCTTAAAATCTTCTCGGAGCCTACCTTGACCTAGTCCCTTTAGGGCTAGAATTCAACCTCGCTAAGTTTCTGTCTTCTACCCACTTTGTCAAAGGGCACTGTGTTTGCCTTCAGGGGAATTCCGAAACCCTCGCCGATTTGCTGTAGAAATTCTAAACCCGTCGGAACGACCGGATGTGAAATCTTCACCTGTACTTCTGGCCTTCGGGCAAATTCCGAAACTCTCGCCGACTTGTTGCAAATTCCCAGAATATTTGTTCAACCCGTTACCTCTTGCCCTCGGGCGGAAACTCGCCGTTTTGCTTTAGAAATCCAAAAGCGTCCACGCAACCTGATACCAAATTTGCGCCTGTACTTCTTGCCTTCGGGCGACTTCCAAAACTCTCCCCATTTGCTGCACAACCCTCCCAGGCCTAAAAACCAGGAATTAAGTGATCCAGTGGCTTTCTTTTACGGTTTGGCCAAACTCCCAGCAAACAAGAAATTCAGCTTCTGAATTTATTGTTTCCTCTCTGGACGGTCCGGCCAAAACCCAGCAAATAATGAATTCAGGTGCTGGATAAGAAATTCAGGGTCCAAATTTCTTATTTGCCTTTGGGGCGGTCTGACCAAAAACACTGGAAATAAGAAATTCAGAGGCTGATGTCTTATCTTGGTGTTGGGCGATCCGCTCAAGCGCTTCCAGCGGTTGCCTTCGGGCGAACTCCAAAACTCTCGCTGTATTCAGTCCTGACCCTTGTAACCTGAAACTGTAATTCCCGAAGCCAAAAGCCGAAATTTCAAGGTACTGTAATGTGTTCAGGGTCCTGGTCTTGTGGCCGGCATTTAAGAGATTCGATGAGGAATTCGGTTTCGGGGGCAAGGGACCCTGAATTGCTTATCTCCTTTAGCTTGGCTGTGCCAGATTCTAGCACATGTTCGCCCAACTCAAGGGGCTGATTCTCTTACTCCCTACCTAGAGGCTCCGTAGTAGTTCCTTTCTGTGGTTCATTATTAGAATCCTATGAGGTAATCCCAAAAAAGGAACTACTATGGAGCCTATGGGTAAGCCCTAAACCCTAAACTCAATGTGTTCTTATTCAGTGCTGGCGCGGTGCCAAGCCCTACTTTTTGTTGAAGGGCCTCAGTGGTTCTATACTAGGGTTCATAATATGCCCTAAGCTTAAACCATACGATCGAAGGGTTTGTAGTTAGAGCCAAGAGCAACTTTTGATAGTTTTGGGCGATGTATTGCCAGGTTTCTGTTCGTGGCTGCTTCGTGTGGCAGGTTGTTGCCTCGCGAGTGAGAACTTCAGCTTAAGCCCTAAACCGCTTAGTCTGAAAACCCAGCAGGCAGGATCCCAAGACCTTATCCCTAAACTCTATGTTGGATCCTAGGACATAAACCCGCTAAGCCTTAAACTAAATCCTAAGGCCTAGACCCCCTGAAACTTGAAGATTTCTCGATACGAGGCACTGATCCTTGGAGTTTAGGGTTTAGTTAGGCTTTGTTAAGCTTCCTAGTAGAAGAGTAGGCAACCTGTAGTTTCTCTGGGGGTTATGATAATCCCTAGAGCCCTATATAACCCCAAAGGTTAACCGTTAGTTTTTTGTTAGGATACTCGAGAAGTAGGGCCTTCTTCCGTTCCTGGATAACCCTTTTACGCCAAAAAGGTTTAGGGTGAAGGGTTGGGGTGTAGGCCTAAACCCTGTCAAAAACTTGGGCCCGTGTTATGGACCTCTTCCTCCGCACCCCAGGCCCGATCCTACCGTAAGCTTTTTGGTGTGTGCATTGACCTGCATTTATTGGTTTTGGGGGCTCCAGGGGCCTTAACATGTTTGGAGAACGGCTTTGCGGGATATATCATAATAAAAATCGCCACGGCCCAAGATCAGCTCTCGAGATTGCTGTCTGCAATCCTAAGGAATATTTCTCGTAATAAGGTTTCAGGATTCTACATTGACCTCACGATCCTCCAAATAAATAATGTTGAGATTGCAGGTGTCACCGCCACCTCGTCGTCCGACGATGCGAGCAATGTCAGCCCTAGCCTTAATAGATCGTATAGTTCGCTTCCTACAGGGCGGTTCAATGTTGGGATTCTCAGGATGGTGGGTTACCATATTCCCAAGCCCTGAACCTTCTAAACCTTTAACCGCAAACCCTGGAAAACTCAACTGTGGCTGCCTAAAACACCTAGCCACTCGTGCTCAAGCCCAATGCCTCCGTGCTTCAATGCCAAAAGCAACCCGGGCCCCGAAAGCTCAGCCGCGGAAGTGTTTTCAGTACATCCCTCCCCAGTATGAAGCCATTCCTTAATTAAGGGGTGTGGGGCTCTCTGGGTAGACACCTGACCCGGCCAAGGATTTTTTGGAAAGCGACCCTGAAACTTTGCCAAGCTTCAGTTGAGGGTTTTTTGGCTTTAGGACTCTGACTTCTCTTACCTTTGGTTAGTAGGGAATGGAGGAATGGTAGCAGTAGTAGTTATAGTTGTACCCCATTCCTCCGTTCCCTAAGCTTCTACCCAGGCCCGCGCAACACCTCGGCCCACGCGCGGGGCCTCAGGCAGAGCGCAGCCTTCTCTCGATCCGGGCTTGAAAGCTTCGAGGTGCAGCCCTTTCCTTTCAGCTCAAGGGGCACATAAGCAAGAGTTGTCCCAAAGACTCCATGTACCATCATAGTAGTTACTTAAGCCTTAAAGCGGTCCCTATATAGGTAGTTTAAGGCCTAAGTATATACTGTATGGGCACATGGAGCCTTAGGGTGTTGCGCATGATCTGAGCTTTTGCACGTCAAAGGCGCCTGCTCTGTGCACTTAGGTCGTACGGCGTGCCTCCCGCCGCGTGGGGATTTGGCCACCCGCCAGCAGCGGAGATGTCCTTGGAAGCTTTAGCGCTTCAAGCTGGCCCCGGGGGTGCCAGCATCTACCTTGATCCCAATAACCTACCCTTTTTAAGGATTCATATAAGAAAATCACAATAAGTAACCCTAAAAATGCAGGTTCTTTAGGGTCCATGTAATGATTCATCATTTTGCTCCCAAGAATACTAGCCTAAAGCTGCTAGCTACTATCCTAAACGTAAACTCCAGATAAACAAAAACCTTGTTTGGATGCCTTACGCACCGTCAGGGTTGAGCCTTTACTTTCAGACCAGACAGAACGTCTGATCCAGCCAAAGAGAGGGGTCCGGGTCCATGTATTCTTTTTATATGTTTTGGGCTTCAAGTAATCCCGACATAAGTACTTCAGGACCTATGTATATACTATATGGGCACATGGGTTTTTGTATGGTACTACCTTGTAGTCCCTTACGTGTTTCTTGTGTAATGTAAGGGTCGGAAGACTAAGTCATAGTATTCACTTATCGTCCCTAATATGCACGCCGAATTATTGAGTTTATTATGGCTCCTACAGTACTGTGGTGCTGGGCCTGCACTCGCAGAAAAACTCAGGTTACGGGTGTGTGTTTTGGAGTGTAGTGGTGAGGATTAGGCTCTAGTTTAGGGTGGCGCCTGTGGCGAGCAAAAAACTGCCGGGATTTGAGATGGACATTCATCGTGCAGAATCCACAAATTCTTGATTTTGTTGACAGTTGCAGTAGTTTCTGCCAAACCTGTCTGGCTGCGGAATTCCTGGACGTACGGCTGACGATATAAATCCTTCATCTCGTTATACAGACCATAATTCCCATAGTCTAGGGTCATTAAGGCAATGCAGGATTTATATACCAGAATAGTATTGGTAACCCCTGAAATGCAGGATTTATATCATCTCTCGCCTGCAAAAGCCGCGGCGAGCCATCCGATTCTGTTACAACTTTCCCCGTGCTCAGAGGAGCAGTCCTGTTGAGGGTTTTAGGGTCTAGGGTTTCATGGTTTAGATGGCGTGAGGTGTAATATAGGGGCCTTTGTAGCTACTACCTGTGCTATAGGGCTTAGGGTTCCTTTAAAGGGGGCCCTATAAGGGCTACTCTCAGGGCTATTTTAAGGAGCTAATACAGGGGCCTTAAGTGTTCCCAAGACTATGTTGGTGGGTTCCTTATGTTGGTTATCGTATAATGGGCACCAAAACCCTATTCTATTCATTAAGGCCTGTGTAGTATGTTTCAGCATGAAGGATGGCCCTCATGAAGGAACGCCGGCTTTGGAACAGCTTCCACCTTTTGGGCTTCTCATGGTTTGTAATCTCAATCTTATGTTTTCGAAATTGGTTCGAGAAACCCGACGAAGCCGACAATGGAAGGCCACCCTGAACCTGAAACTCTGAACCCCAAGCCCCTACTGAGGCGCGAGCTTTAGGACAAGATTCTGACAAGATTAAGCATCCTACTTTTTAGGGCTCTAGACCGAGGCCATCGTGCCCCCGAGAAAGAAAGCAGCTGCGACGATGTGCCGGTCTCAGAGCGGAATACTATTCGGTAGGACTACTTGTGCAGGCTCCCATGTTGAGATCCAGTCTGGGCGGCACATTGAAAGACTAGCCCGCCTTTGACACTCCCGAAAGCCTGCTTTGCTTCAAGATTAGGGTATCGGATACTTACTTGGAGATGACTTAATGCCCAAACCCTAAACCCTATACCCTAAACCCTAAAGCCTGCAGCTCTTGCCCCCAAAGCCACGACTTCCAAATCCCAAGTCGTGCACACCACGGATCATCCCCAGAATGCCATCCTCATCTCCTCCCTTTCGACAGCTTAGGGGTTTAGGGCTAAGGGTTTAGAGTTTAGGGCGTTTAGGGTTTAAGACTGGCACTTTCTACCGCGACACTCAGCCCGCGTCGATCCCAGGTTGCATGCAATACCTCCAAGCCACCGCGGCAAGTGATGCAGGAGGCTCGCAACCCTTCCGCTTCCTAAGCTCCTAAACTCTGCGACCTGAAAGCCCCAAACACCAAACTTAGAGTAAGATGTCCGTTTGATGATTTCAATATTAGATGGGTGGTTGTCAAAATTAGGGTCCCGTTTTGATCCTTAATAACGGTTCCTGCAGATTTTGAACTCTGTTGGTCCACCTTCATAAGCCTAGTGCTTTGGCGATAAGTTCAAGAGCTCCTGTTACAAGGCTTGGCAGCTGTACTTTGCTTGAAGGTGTTGGGGTTTTGCCTGCTGGATTGAGGGTTTGGGTTTATGGCTTATAGGGCTTGGGGTTAAACTTGAGGGTTCACGGGAACAGTTCTGACTTACTGGTTTTAAGTATCGTAGCTCGATCTGATGCTACATCTAGCCAAATATAGATATCTTATCTATAATAGTGTACACTACTTGAACTTCATGGGTAGTTACAAGTGGGGTTTTAAGTCCCTAATATAGGTTATAACCATAGTTCTCCTACTGATAACCCTACTTATAACTACCCGTGAACCTCCAAGTAGGCCCTAAACCCTAAACCCTCATAGAATCCTTATAGATCCCTTTCAAGGGACCCTTAAAGCCAGAAACGCTTAGGGCTGAAACCTTTCACCATACAACAATCAGGCCCTAATGTAGGATCTTTTTAAGGGTTCCTTCAAAGGGGACTATAAGGCTTGTATAAAGGGTTTAGGGTTTTTAGGGTTTGGGGTTTTGGGTATAATGTAGGAACCTGATTACGAAACCTTGGGCCTTTATTAGGGTTCCTTATATGAATCCTATTATTCTGGGGGTTATAGTAATCAGGTTCCTACATTACTACCCGTAGCATTTCGATTGCACGTCGAACTCCACGAAGCCGCCCCGGAAGGTGACACATGCCTTCTTGGAGGTTCATGGGTAGTTATAAGTAGGATAACTATGGTTATGACCTATATTAGGGGACTTATAACCCCACTTATAACTACCCATGAACCTCCAAGTCGAAGAAGAGGGGTTAGAAAGACCAAACAAAAGAACGCAGCGTTGCGTTCAAATCCCCATATGCCTTTTCAAAGCCGCCTTCTGTTCCCAACAACCAAACCGGAATCCCTAAACCCTCATCTGAGAACCCTAGACCCTAAACCCTTTTCTGAAAATCCTAAATCGTAATCCCTAAACCCTCATCTGAAAACACTAGATACTAAACCCTTTTCTGAAACCCTAGATCCCAAACCCTAAACCCTCTTCTGAAAAGCCTAGATCCTAAACCCCTGTCTGAAAATCCTAAATCCTAAACTCTAAACCCTCTTCTGAAAAGCCTGCCTTGTCTGACACCCCACTAAATCCTAAACCCTCGTCTCAAGGTGACACAAGCCTTGAATTCACACGGCATCAGCTTTCGACAGACGTCGAACTTCGTGGCTGGGGGACCCAGGGCTGAGGCAGTTGAGGATTTTGGGCTTTTGTAGTTTAGGGGTTACCCTAAGGCTCCTAAGAGGGTTGGGCTTTCTTGGGAAGGGTTTCGGCTTTGGGGGCTAGGGTCCGGGATCTCACTACCATGGTCCAGGAGCCTTAAGGTAGGTTGTAGGGTATAGGCCTAAACCCTAAACCCTGGACGGTTTATGGTTTTGAGTTCAGCGGTTTGGGTGTCGGGTTTAGGGCTCTTGTGCTTAGGGCTTATAAGGTTTAGGGTTATTTAAGGGTTTGGGGTTTAAGGTTACGGTTTCAAGGTTTGTTTAGTTTGGGCCTCGGGTGCAGATTTCAGTGATTTTTGTAATATAGGTGCCTTAATAATTACCAAAATTATTTCTGGGCGTTCTTTATAATGATTATAGTACAGTGAGCCTCCACACCCTATTCCAATCTTTTAAGGCCCTTGTATTAGCTTAGGGAGTGTTGAAGTTCTATGTCTTAGGGTTGAGCTTTCAAGCTTCGAGGGCCATATTAAAAAAAGCTCTAGATTGTGGTTGGAGTGAAAACGCTTCGTAGAAGTTTTCTGTTCCATACAACTGTGTCGTTTAGGGTTTCGGGCCTTTTGAGGGAGTAGGATTTCGGGTTGCTTGTTCAGGGTTTCGGGCTTGTCTTGGCATTATTGTTTGTTGCATAGGCTGGGGTTTAGAGCTTGTTTAAGTATTGCTGTTAGAAGTTGCTGCAAATGTTTGTTGCTTGTTGTCTTGAGTTTCGGGCTTGGGACCTGCAGGGTATTCCGGTTTGATTGCACAAAGCTACTGTTCGCCCTAATTCCTGAAACCTAAATTTATATCTCTTAGACTCCTCCAGTTCTCTCGGAGAAGAGTTGTTTCCCCAACGACATGCCCCGCTGTGTGAACGGGGTTTGGGTTTAAGGCCTTGAGCACGTCAGCATCTAAGGCACACACGCCAAGCCATGGACCCCGGGTCCTAAACCCAATTCACTCAACCTGATAAGAAAAAGCCCCGGACCCTAAACCATAGACGCTAAATCCTAAACCCTCATTGATGGAGAGGACCGCGGGCCGTTATAGCGGGCCTAAACCCCGAATCTCTGAACCCCAAGACCGTCAAACCTAAATCCCAAACTAAACCTTTAGAAACAAGACTTCACCACTAAATCTTACTTATTCTTAAAAGCATACCACGACTCGAGATCTTCGTCATGAAACTTATACCGCTGTCCTTGCTATTCGCAGTCGGTAGTATCCCTGTATAGTGTGTGGGAAATTAACTTTGACTGGTATACCCCATCATCTCAACCTAATTGTTCAACCTTGAAAGCCAGCAAAGGTGCGTGGCCAGAGCCAAGGCGTTCGGTTTCAGGCTCCTGGTGTTTGGGGTTTACCTAGAGGCTCCATGGTAGTTCCTTGTTGTGTTTCATAATTAGAATCCTATAAGGTAATCCCAAAAAGGAACTACTACGGAGCCAATGGGTAATTGTTGTTTCGGAGTTTGGGGCTTGGGACTGTTAGCTGTTGATAGGGTCTGGAATTTGGCGTGTAGCGTCTAGAATTGTTCCTGGGAAGAAAAAGGAGAGGCTGTAGCTTCATCTGTATTGATTGATTGATTTGCTGATTGCTTGATTGATTTGACTAGTCTGACTGGTTGAATTACTTGTTTGGCTCGCTTTGGTTAGATTTGATTCGTTGACTGCTTGCTTGCTTGCTTGCTTGCTTGCTTGCTTGCTTGCTTGCTTGCTTGCTTGTTGGCCTGCTTGCCTGCTTGCCTGCTTGCCTGCTTGCCTGCCTGCCTGCCTGCCTGCTTGTTCGCTTGCTTGTTCGCCTGCTGGTTCGCTTGCTTGCTGGATGGATGGACGGACCGACGGATGAAAGGATGGGTGGATGGGTTAAGTTGATTATTGATTGGCTAGTTGGTTGATTGATGGATTGGTTGATTGACTGGTATGTTGTGCCTTACTTCGTTTCACTTTACTTTAACCTGCATCAAGGTCGGTGCTTAGGTCGCCAGGTTTCAACCACAAAGAATGACGGCAACCCGAAACTTGCTGATGCCTGAGGCATAAACAACCCAAATCCCTAAGCCCAAACCCTTAAACCCTTAACACGTGAACCCTTGAACCCTAAACCCCTAAACCCTAAACCCTGCAAAGCTATCACCAGGCGGAGATTCTGCAATCAGATGAGGGCGGAGGGCATCGATCTTACAGGATTTTTTGACGTGGGGTTGTTGCGATGTAGGAACCCCTTAGTTAAGGAATGTATCTAGGGCTCCTTTAAGAGATCCTTTGAGGGATCTATAGTAGGGTTTATTGTTTAGAGGTTTTCAATATCTCTTAATTATGGAACCCATTTAGAAACCCTGGTCCTATAGCCCGAAAATAGTAGGATTCATAAAAGGAACCCTGATAAAGGCCCAAGGTTTCGTAATCAAGTTCCTACATGAGGGTTAAGTGGTTTCTATATATAGATATGCACATGTATGTATGTGTGTATATATATATATAATCCCTGAAAAAGGGAGGTCTTTTCGGCTACAGGTAGGGTTTAGGATGAGTGACCTCGATTTCCAGTTCAGCTTTAGGAAATCCGACAACATGCCCTGAATCCGTGGTAGTTTGGGCTTCTAGTTGGACAGAGTTGGGTGCTTCGTCAAAATCCTCGGACGAGCTGTGCCCTTCGGCTTTGCGTGGTTCAGGGGGGCTTAGGGACGATGCTTTGGTCCGGAGACAGGGTGATCAGGATTCCTAGGTTAGGGTTGTTGTTTAACACGGCAACTATCCAATCATGCAGGCTCAACGACAGCTCATGTCGCCGTTTAACTCCTCCCCGTGACCTTCCAGGTAAACTTTTAAACAGGATTGCAGATGAATGCACACGCCCCTGAACCCTAAACCCCTGGCCCGCACACCCTAAACGCTAAGCCCCTAAACGCTAAACCCCTTGGCCCCCAAACCCTAAACCCAAGGTTTGTGTAGGGCTTTCTAGTCATCAACAGGAGTATGTATGACCAGATCTACTGCCGATGCGAATTTGAATGGTGCTGTACGGTGGCTCCCTAAACCCTTAGCCGGGTCGCATTTACTCTGGAGATCCCTAGACCCATAATTATAGGGTTTAAGGTTTACGTAGCCAATAGGGTTTAATCTAAGCCTCATGAACCCTTGAAGCTTAAACCCGACGGACTCAATAGAGTTTATATGGGAGTTTCCGAAAATTAGGGGTACCTTTTTTTGGAGTCCTCATAATAAGGATCCTACTATTTAGGCTATTATATTAGGGCCCCCTATTTTCGGAAACTCCCTAAACCCTAAACCCTTAATAGAACCTTTACAGATCCCTTTGAGGAACCCTAGAGCAACCCTTTAAAGGAAGCCTTAAAGGGCCCCCTATGTTCGGAAACTCCCATACTCAGGTTTCGCTTGCGCTTCCGCAGGGCGTCCGGCGACGTCAGGTCCCGAGTGCTCCCATGTTTTTTGTTGTTTAGGGTTTAGGATTTAGGGTTTAGGGGTTTAGGATTTAGGGTTTGGGGGTTTAGGGTTTAGGATTTAGGGTTTAGGGGCTTAGGTTTAGGATTTAGGGTTTGGGGGTTTAGGGTTTAGGGTTTAGGGGAAATCCCATCATCTAGAAATGTGAAGCATGAGGAAAATGATAAATGCTTCCCGGTGATTGGTCCCTAAGCCTATACTAGAGCCATCACCATGTTCAAGTTATACGTAAAGGCCCCGTCATGCCTATAGTCTATAGTCTCCATAGTTCCTTTTCGGGGGGTTACCTTATAGGATCCTGCATATGGGAGTTTCCGAAAATAGGGGGCCGTAATATAGTACCCTAAATAGTAGGATCCTTATTACATGGACCCCAAAATAAGATCTCCCCCGAATTTTCGGAAACTCCCATATAAACCCTAAACCCTACAAGAGAGCCAGAAGTCCTCCTGATCGCAAGCCGTGAGCGAAGTGTTAAACTCCCGGGCCAAACACTGTGCTGAAGCCCTGAATCCCCGTTGTCACCTACGCCTTCTCTTGAGGGATTTCTGTTTGCACCGTAGTAGCAACTTGCTCAGACAGCCCGGTAGCTGATGTTTCAGTTGTTGTGAAGTCTCAGCTGATCATGCTGTTTCGGCTTTAGTTTTTTCTGTTCAGCAGCTCAGGGTTTAGGGTTTCGGGTCCTTGAACCCTACCTATAGTCTCCATTGTAGTTCCTGTTTTTGGTTTAACCTCAAAAAGGAACTACAATGGAGACTACAGGTAAACCCTAAACTTTCGGTTTCAGGGTTTGGGCTTTTGGGCTCCTCTACTCGAGGGCACTTTCAGCAACTCAGGCCCGCAGCTACAAAGACCTGTGCGCCAGGTCCTCCCCCGCAGTTTGTTGCTCTGAGGGTGGCTCTTGCAGGGTTTTAGGGGTTTAGGCTGGGTACGGCCCCCGCTCAGTAAAGGTTGAATAGTATTCACAGTATAGATATACTAGGACCTTAATTGTAGCCCTGTTATCGACTCTTACTGTATGGGGGCAGAACCTCAGGTTTAGGCATGCTTGGGCTTTAGGGTCTTGAGCTTGAGGGTTTGGGATTAGGGGTTACCTAAACCTAGAGGCTCCGTAGTCGTTCCTGCTCGTGGTTCATACTTAAAATCGTAGAAGGTAACCCCAAAACGAGTTACTACATGGAGCCTATGGGTATTCCCTAACCCTTAAGCCCTAAACCCTGCAATCCCTGAGTCCTGATCCCCAAGCTGGGCCGTGCCATGCTTGCACTGGCCCAGCCCTCTATTCTTAGGGGTACTTAGGAATCATTTTTAATTTTTGGTTATTATAATCCCGAGAGAAACAGCTGAAATTGTAATTTTTGCTAGGGTTCTAAGTTCAGTATAGTATTGAACCTATGGCTCCCACACCCTCAGTTCCTGTAAATGTCTGGTAAAGAACCCTAGATAGCCAATAAGAATGTAAGAGCTGGAGGGGTGTAGTGTTTCTATAGTAGAGTTTAACAGAGTGGCACGACCCCATTATCATACTCAAGGTTCCAGCACAATATGGGAGTTTCCGGAAATAGGGGACACTAATATAGTACCCTAAACAGTAGGATCCTGTTTATAAGGACCCCAGAATAAGGTACCCCCAATTCTCGGAAACTCCCAGATTGTGGTTCAGGGCTTCGGCGTCTCGGGGGCTGACGGTTTCGGGGCGGGGGGGGCGACTCTCGGAGCTTAGGTTTGGGGTCTAATGTTACTTAAAGGATCATGGGACTTAGTAACTAGGGTTATAATTGAGGTAACTCTACTTGTAACTACTTAAAACTCCAATTAAGGTACTTATAACCTTACTTGCAAAGTCCCATGATCCTCCAATAATCATATACTCTGAAAATTCCTAACCTGCATAACCATTATCCCAAAAGCGAGTACCTAATTATTGCGTCCTTTGGACCCGTGGTAAAATTCCATAAAACTCGACCCAAAACTCTCGGAGACACCTAAAAAGTTCCCACAAGCTCTTTCAACAGGCCCCTTGAACCCTTCCCTAAACCCTAAGCCTAAATGCCTAAACCCCCAAAAAAAACCTAACCGTCCTTGTAGCTCCGGTGAAATTAGAACAGAAGAACTCTGGGAAGCAGGCTCCTGCAGACAATGACCCTGTGAGCCGTTCGAAGAGGCTTAGAGCAGGGTGGGGTTTGGTCTTTAATACAGGGCCCTAAATAATTACCAATACTATTTCAGGGGTTCCTTGTTATAACTATAGTATAGTGGGTCCCGAAACCCTATTCTAATTATTAAGGCCCTTACAGTAGGCTGTAGGGTTCAGTATTTAGGGTTTGGGCCTCGTGGTTGATCTAGTGATGTCGGACATATAAGCGGTCGCGATTGTAGAATTGGGGGATCTGTTGTTTCAGGGGTTGCGGGCCAAGATTTTGAGACCTTGGCAACTTGAGATGGTGCGAAGAGGTTAGGTTCCATGTGTTGGGTCGAGCAGGGTTAATCAAGTTGACAAAGTTGAGGATGTCATGCTTGATGTTGGGAGCATAAGGTTTAAGGTGTCGGGCTTTTGGTTTGTGGGGTGTGGGTAGACTTCATGATTCATGCTTGCCGGCTTAGTTCGACGATGTCGACCTGCGATGGCATGAGCTGAAGTTTGACATGAGCTGTGTTGGCTGTTGACTCGTTACTGTTGAACTGTTATTATAGCTGTTCTCATCATTGCTATTGTTATTGTTTTTACTACTGCAAGTATTATTTCTAGTGTTGTTCGTACTGTTGCTGTGATTATGGCTGCACGCTGGGTACAGTTTTCGGAGATCAAGGCCTACACTACGCACAAGTTTATGTTGTCTGCGCTAGTTTTTTCAGTTTATTTTATTTCATTTCGCAGTATATCATATGATGCGGTAGCAAAGTCTGTTAATTATGTCACACTGCTCTATGATCATTTCAGAACATACCATGTCATATCACATTTGTTACATTGTAGTTCAGGGTTCAGGATTGAATGCTTTCGCGCTGATTTGCTGGGCGACGAGATGACAACAGGCCTCAGGCAAAGACAAGGGTTTACCAGGGGAAGTCACAAGACGCACTCAGCGTCTAAATAACGCAACTTGGCTCTGCCCGGTCGATAGAAGATCCGGAACGATCCCAACTATTGAGATAGGGCGTGTGTGCGTGTGAGTGAGTGTGTGCGCGCGTGTGTGTGTGTGTGTGTCGCAGACTTCTGTACAAGGGAGCTTCCATGTCCTTTGGCTTGTTCGCTAAAGCCCTGACGTGCAGCTTGAGCTGCAGGTTTCCTGCGGTTCCTTCTCACTGAAACTTTCCGAGATAATAATCCCTTTGCTCGGCAGAGCCGCCTAGCCGGCGCTGCACAGCGTCGATGCATGAATTGAATTTTCCTCTGCTGCGGTCAGGATTGAGTCGTAAAGCCAGTGGATATCATCTAGTCTGGGTAATAAACGGTAAATCGTAACCATTTCCCATTATAGTCCCCATATAAGTATTTTACGCTACACCCCGCACCCGACCCCGGACCCTATTCTGAGTCAATGTCCTCACGGTTGCACTCCATATTGCTTCCGGATAGATACCCGGAGAAGCTGTGAGGCATGACCCTCTGGATACAACCTAGAACAGGACCCGTGAAGAATCGATAGCAGTCTTCGCAGTGACAGTAGTAGGACTACGTTGTCACTACCACTACTCTTCCTTGCTACCTGCTACCACATTACCACATTAACAATCACAGAGACGAGCGGACTACTAGTGGCTTATGTTGCCGTTTTGAACCTTAGCACCAGCACGCCAGTCCTTTCTCTTCATTTCCAAGGGCTTACCGTGAATGCACGTAAGGGTTTACAGTGAATGCGTTTCTCCTTGCACTTCTTCTGCCAGCCGCTGCACGATATGATATTCAATCAACCAGCAACGCCGAGTCGTGCATGCATGTCGCCAAAAGACTGTTCAACAGCAACTGTTATGATAGGTTACTGGCTCAAAGAAGTGTTCCAAGCAGGGATTCCAAGAGAAAATGCTTGTTGTCTTTGTTCATCATTTCGCCCAGCTTAGGGAACTAGGATGCCCAGTAGTACCATTGTTCCCTTTTTGTAGCCCGAGGTTCCTTATAAAGTTCCCCAATAACGAAATGGGAGCCCTTTTTATTGCTAGGGCTACTGGGCATCCTAGGGAATGAGCATTTGGGTTTAGGCGGCTTAGGGTTATGGGAACTGGCATGCCCTCGAAGGCTTCTTCTCTGGACCTCCATCCTCACTATTCTGTTTCCGCAATCGTTCATGCCCGAGCGATCAAAACTTGGCGTTCTTCTGGTTGGCTCTTCGGACTTTAACTTATTGGGTTTCTATATGAACTATGATAAGGAGGCCAAAAGTTGGACTTTTAGGAGGGGTTCAGAAGTCAGCCAAGAACAGACGACGAAAAAACATAACAAAGCCTTAAACCCTAAACCCTAAACCCTAAACCATAGAAACCAGAACTCCAAATGCCCTAGTTCCGACCCTTTCCTGGCGCGGCGATCCTGCGTAAACTAGCAGGTCAACCTGAAGCGGTCTCTGGATGAACTTTGCTCGGAGGTGCTTGTGATCTACATTTGATTGCATACTTTGTTATAAAGCTTGAGTATCACTTGATACAATCTAGCATAGCATAGCTTAAAGGAACAATGTGTAATGTTGCACAGTGCAGTATAGCATAGAGCAGTTTCATACAGCGCAGTAAAATTTCTATGTTACATACCCATTGCAGGTGCATGCGTCGCTATCGATGCGCGTACATACGTACCTATATGTACCTATGTATGTAGGTAGATATGTATGTTTGTGTGTGTATGTGTGTGTATGTGTGTGTGTGTGTTGTACGTAGGTATGTAGATATATATATATATATATATATATATATATGTATATGTATATGTATATATATATATGTATATGTATGGGACTTGGTTATGTACGTGTATGCACATATATATATATATATATATATATATATATATAAGTATTATATATACACACATGTATGTATGCATCTATGTATCTATGTATGTATGTATGTATGTATGCATGTATGTATGTATGTATGTGTATGTATATGTATGCATATTTGTTGCTATGTACATGTTTATGTATACAGGTACAAAGGAAGATAGATAGAACGATCACAATAATCACCAACAGGATCACGAAGGTTCATGTGCATATGCACCCATGCTTGGACGAACTGACGGATGGACGGAGTGATAGCTGGATGGACGGATGGATGGCTGGACGGACGGATGGATGGATGGCTGGACGGACGCATGTATGATGTGTGTACGCGTACATATCTGTAATACACTGAATATTCTCAGCCACTCAGACTCATACTCATACCAGTGTTGTTGCCATTTTTCTTGCAGCTGCACATCGACACACCGGCACATAAGCTTTGGTAGGCTTTTGGGCATGGGATGCTACGCCCGAAATTATCCCAAATATTCAGATTCTACACATTTCACGAGCAAGAGCATGCCTCCACTTCTGATCCAGAGACTCCGAAAACCGTAACTGAGGATCTGATATCAGGGGTTCTACTATACTTTACGGAAGGCTCTGAGTTACACATGGATTTCCGAGTCTCTGCATGCCGTGCTTGGGACGACACGGAGCTCTTTGCGACTCCGTGCGTTCACAGATGCACGTTGTTGTGGGATTCCAAACTTTGCGCTAGCTTGTGGTCCTCGAGACGACATGCAATGAATTGCGAGGACCTTGTCTAGAATCCTTCCCGGGGATGACTTCGAAACTACTGCAGCCGACATGGTCAAATACGCATGCACATACAGGTCTACGATGGTACACTACATGCGTGATTGGCGATAGCAGGCAGGTGTCGATGACGCAGTCGCAGTTGTAGCTGCAGGAATGCAGTCTCCAAAGATCTAGTTTTTGTCCTGCTGGTGCTAGTTACGCGTTCGGTGACCTCTTTTCGCCGCTTCACCCTCGGTTTGCTGGTCACTTAATCGAAACAGGAGCACCGCACATCTGTATGAAACAAGGCAGTACATATATTTAGTTTTGGTTGTAGGGGCTTTGTCACGTTGGGTATAATAACCTTCAGGGTCAGGGTAGTAGGGGGTCCGAGGTTCGAGAGTAAGGGTAGGCATCCCGGCTAAGTGCTTAAGGGTGGTCCAGACGTCTTGCAATCCTATGACATCCGCGAGGTTGCTCCTTCCACAGTTTCACCGGTCGAATGACGAAGGCGCCGCAAGGACGAAATCAGACACTGGAAGGTTCAATCCTTCAAGCATAGCACCTCGTTGTTTCGGGTCTTGCAGAGGTATCATTCCTCAAATCATCGCTGCACCTTTTCTGGCCATGCCGACAAGGGCTAGTAGAGCCAATCGTCATTCATGGTCATCACTGGCCTCATTTGCATGATCATGCCCTTATCCATCTTTGCATGCTTGTTGTAGATGTTGAAAAATCACCATCGTCATCATCGTAGCAGTACGAAAACCCGTCTTCTTCATCATCATGACCATCATCATCAGCCTCATCGTCATCCTCATCGCCTTGTCAGCCTCGTCATCCTCCTTGTCGTCGTCATCGTCTTTGCCGTCGCTGTCGCTGTCGTTGTCGCCGTGCTCGTCGTCCCCACCGTCTCCGTGGCATTCACTGTGGCTTGCTGCTGTCGTCGTCACCGTGGTCGTTCTCACCGGCATCAGGGTTGGATTCTTGAGCTTTGCAGCTTCCTTCTTCCTGCTGCCAGCAACGCCTATATGGCCTAATGTCCCTTCAGCCTCTATGCGTCAAGAAGTCCCTTAGCCTCCGATCCTCAAGCTGGCACCCAAACATGCCGTTCGCTCTGCAGCCTCAGCGACGACTTACAAGAAGCAGGGCTTGCATCAATGACTCAAGGACCATCAACCCTGAACCGTTAACCTGAACGTGAACCTGAAACCAGCCCAGAAGCCTCAACTCATACGCCCGCTCCGGTAACACGGCACAGCTCAGGCATCAAAGCCTCCACTACATTACCTGGGGGTCTTAGGCTTGCCGGGTGCAAAGTTGAAGAGCACACCAGTGCTTCAGGCTTTTGGGGTTCGTTTAGGTCGTAGAATCATAAACCATAAGCCCAAGGGAAGTGCCGGACTGGAGGAAGTCCCCCGGAAAAATCTTGCAGAACCGCAGAATGCGAATGCAAGCCCAGAGTCCCGGATAAGAGGGTCCCTTTGAGGGGATCTATAGGGATTCTAGAAGGGTGTAGAGTTTACGGTCTACTTGGAGGTGCATGGGTAGTTTATAAGTAGGGTTATAAGTAGGATAGCTCTGGTTATAACCGCGATTAGGGACTTATAACCCCGCATATAACTACCCATGGACCTCCAAGTAAACCCAGGAAGGCCCAAGGAACTTCAAATCCAAACTGGCACAGCACCCGCTTTGATGACGAGTCGAGCGGCATGGCCGTGCCGCTGTCCAAAAGCGAGCTGGACTTTGCCATCCAGGCACGGATCAGGGTTCGAGTTGAAAGTTCAGGATTCGAAAGAATGTTTTGGTTTTAAACTGTTTTAGGGGTTTAGGGCTTATAGGGTTTAGGGGTTTAGGGTTTAGGGCACAAGGCAGGGACCGGGAGCCCAACAAAGATCTTTGTTAGTGGGAGGTCGTTTGTTCCATTATGCGTCGGCCCGTTCTCCCAGTGTACGGCAAAGCCTGGAGCGCTGTCGTGGTCCGGTAATACAGTAGCCTGTTCAAGAAGCCTTGGGTCCTTATTCTTCATATGGGTGGTTGTCAAAACTATGGTCTCTTTTTGGGTACCCTAAATCTTAGGTGCTGTATTATATTGAGGACCCAAAAAGGGACCGTAATTTTGACAACCACCCATATGGATCATAATGTTTTTGGGTTGGAGGCCAAGGGTTCCTTGATCACATTCCTCTCAGGGATGTTGCTTCCCTGCAGCGGGCGCTCCGGTTTCGGCATTTCGGCTTGTGGAAACCCTCAACCCTACACAGTGTGCTAAGGGTCCTTGCTGGTAAATGGGCTCTGTGGTGATTGCCCCTTTTCGACAGGGTCCAGTTCTGCTCTCCTAACATTCCATGCATTTCCTCGTCAGTATACCAGTGCGAAGTATTCCCGTCACAATACTATCGGGGCCTTGATAATTACCAATTGCTAATTTGGGGGTTCCATGTTAGAAATAGAAATATGTAGTATAACTAATATACCCCAAAACCCTATTCTAATTGATAGTGCCCCTATAGTGATGATATATTCCCTTCTGTTTCCTAATCTGCCAGTAGCAAGCAGTGAATCTACCAGTCTCACTGACCCTGAATTGCAGTACGCTTTCTCTGGATAATCATTTTAAGCTTTCCGGTCCTTCTCACCAGAATGGAGGTAACTAGAAGCTTGGAACTTCGCTAAGGGTCGACATATCCCCACTTTCCAAAAAGTCTTTAACTAAGGAATATGCCTTAAATTTAGAGGGACCCTTAAAGGAACCCTTATAACTACCCAAAACCCGGAACCTCCAAGCGCACGAAACAGTGTTTGGAGGCCTTGCGCGTGGAAAACGTTCGAGCCCGGATTCCCGAGAATTGCAGAGACAGAGACAGTCTCCCTAAGGGTCCATGTATCCAAATGTACCCATATAGGGAGTACTTTGCGGAGGCGCTTCAGGCTTAGGGTTTAATCAGGGCTCAGGGTTTAGGGGTTTAAGGGTTTAAGGGCTAGGGCTAGGGTTTGGGGCTTCGCATGTAAGGGTTTTGGGCTTTGGATTTAGAGTTTCGAGAAGAAGGGGAAAACGCAGCTGGGCGTATAGTGATCGATGCAGGAGTACTGAGGACCATAGACATTCGGTTTGGGGCTTCAGGTTGGGGGTTTATGGTTTTGTTTAGGGTTTAGGGTGAAGGGTTTAGGGTTTAGGGTTTAGGGTCTAGGGTTTAGGGTCTAGGGTTTAGGGTCTAGGGTTTAGGGTTTAGGGTTTAGGGCAAGAAAGTGTAGGGTTTGGGTTGGAGGAGCAGGGCAATTGGTAGAGAGGTTCTACTGTTCGTAGAGTTGTGACGACGGCAACCCCAACTATGTAACGTCCGGAGCCGAGTTAGACGATCCCAGGTCGACGGCCGCGCGTTGACGGCGCAGCGAGCTCAGAAGCGCAGCTGTCCTTCCAATATGCGACTGCCGCTTGTGCTACTGCATTCGTACTCCAAAAGGGTCCAAGTATCATCTTGGTATATACTTATAGGGCAGATTGGGGGTCTAAAGTATGTCCCATGATGATACTTGGACCCTTTGGGACTGGTATATGCACTGGTGTTAGTTGCTTCTGCTACCACGCACGCGTTCCATGGGCGCCCGTGCTACGACTATTACTGTATAGTACTCGCAGCTGGAGTCGTAGCCGTCGTATCGTCCAGATATTTTGCTTTCCAGCAAGTGGCAAAGGCAAGCAATCCTCAAGCACTGAGAGGTCTTATTGGCACCACATCTATCGTTCCGAGTGTTTAGGGTTTAGGGCAAGTTTAGGGTACATCTTAAACGGGCATGAAACCTCAACCTGAAACACTCAAGCCTTTCAGTATGTGGAGGCCGACAGAGGCTCAGCGGTGACAAAGGTAGTAAACAGGCTTTCCTCAAACTCAGAAGGGCAATCGCACATCGACAGAATCCTCTCCGGATGCTTCGATTCCGGCGGCCCAAACCCGATGCCGATGGAGGTAGTAGTACAAAATATGTGGTTAGGTATTCAACAACCCGAAACCCGATACCGTGAAATCTTAAACCCTACACCCTAAACGGTACACCGTAGCTCCGCCAGATGCCGCTAAACCCTAGACCCTCAACCTGAACCCTAAACCCCAAACCCTAAACCCTAAACCCCAAACCCCAAACCCTAAACCTCAAACCCTAAACCCTAAACCCCAAACCCCAAACCCTAAACCCCAAACCCTAAACCCTAAACCCCAAACCCTAAACCCTAAACCTCAAACCCCAAACCCTAAACCCCAAACCCCAAACCCTAAACCTCAAACCCTAAACCCTAAACCCCAAACCCCAAAACCCCTAAACCTCAAAGATGCCCCGGTAACACCTGAGATATCGTCGGCTCGGCATCCGCTTTGGAGCTCTTCATGGCGAGGCCTCTGGGTGGTTTCCCAGCGTTTCAGTGCGAAGGGTAGGGGGTGCAGGGTTTAGGGTTTAGGGGTTAGGGTTTAGGGTTTAGGTTTAGGGTTTAGGGTTTAGGGGTGTAGGGTGGGGTTTAGGGTTTAGGTTTAGGGTTTAGGGGTGTAGGGTAGGGGTTTAGGGTTTATAGGTTTAGGGTTTAGGGGTGTAGGGTAGGGGTTTAGGGTGTAGGTTTGTTTAGGGTTTAGGGGTGTAGGGTAGGGGTTTAGGGTGTAGGTTTTGGGTTTAGGGGTGTAGGGTCTCCATCAGCACGACTTTCTGAAACCTCAAGGCTTTACAGTTTATAGGATTTAGGGTTGGGATTTAGGGTTGAAGATTCAGGCTTGAGGCTCTAGGGTTTTGGATTCAGGGTTGCGGTTTCAGGTCTAAGCCTTAAGCCCTGAGCACCTAGAATTCACGAGTGGGTGGCGTGGGCTGCACCGCCTTGGCCCTGAACCCTAGGGTAGGGTAGTATGGTAGGGTCGGGTAGGGTCGGGTGGGGTAGACCCTGCAAAATCAGGCCCTGTATGTAGCAGAAAGCTCTTTAGAGCCTTGTATAGCCACATGCTCAGAATGCCGTAAATACCGGAAACCTTACATGTCGCAGTTCAGACTTATGCCCGGGATCCGTCGGGTTTTTGGAGCATCGGGATTCAGGCTGTGCAGGGTTTTCGGCTTCGCTGCTGAGTTTGGGATGTAATTAAAGACTTCCGGTTGCTTCGGCAGGAGAGCGTTAAGAACCCGGAGGCTCCAATACCCCTTAATGAAGGCATATTCCTTAAATCATATTCGGGCTCTTATTAAGTAATTTAAGGTATATTCCTTAATTAAGGGATATTGGAGTCTCTGGCCAGTTCCGAGTTTGTGAGGTAGATAGAGGGCATCCGGATTCAAAAGCTCCAAGATGCCCTCCCGAGTCAGTTTTGGAATTTCTAAACCATGAACCCTAATTAAATCCTAAACCCTAAGCCCTAAGCCCTAAACCCTGAACCCTAAACCCTAAACCCTGAACCCTAAACCCTAAACCCCAAACCCTAAACCCTGAGCCCTAAATCCTAAGGAGGCCCACCAGGCTATTGGGACGTCTGCCCCCCAAAATCCGAAACCCCATAGTCCAAGACCAAATCGTAGCCTCAAATCCAGCTGCAGGCTCAACACAGAAAAGGCTGCCGAACCCCTAAACCCATCTAATAGAGAGTGGGTTTTTTATTATACGTATGGTATATTGGGCCTCAATACCCTAGTCTACTCTTTAAGGCCACGATTTTGAACCCTAAGGTTTCAGAGACATCCTGGATTCAGCCAGCCTCTTCCTCTACAGTGAAAGCCAAAAAGGTTGGAAACCTAATAGCCTCAATCCTTAAGAGTAATGTATAGGGAATCCTAGCACTATTTGGCCTTAATCCGGTTTCCAACTTTATGGGGTTTACTGTTGGTCTCTGAGCCTGCCACAGGTGGAGGTGACCCGGGCCTGGCACGAGTTTTCGGGGCGTCACGGTTTAGGATGTGCGAAGGGTCGACGGGCTGAATTAGGGACTCCAAGAAGCATGTGAGCATAAGCATTTTATGGGGATATCCCTACCTTATTGGGCTTCCTTTTAAGCAGGTTCATATGGGACATCCCTAACCTTGTTTTTGCCTATGAGCTGTGTTGGGGCCCTACTGAAGAGATTCAGTGACGAGGCGAGGAACGGTTCAGGATCGGTTTAAGGCTGTGGGGTTTAGGGATTAGGGTTTTAGACGCAGGGTGCTCGGAGTAGTACATAAGATTTAAATTTAGGCTTCAGGGCTCATCGGATTTAGAGGTGAACCTTGTTGGTTCATCCCTATAGCCCTGCATCCTGACAAACCCTGCATCCTAAACCCGATAAACCCGGGCGGAGTCAACGGTTAGAATAGGGCTTTAGATTTTTTTTTGTATGGTTGCGTTTGTGAGACTATATTGTTGTTCAGTGTTTGTAACAGAGTTTTGCTTCTTTTGTTTATGGTACTTGGTAGCCTTTTCGGGTCTATATGGGAGTTTCCGAAAATCGGGGGCCCTAATATAGTACCCTCGATTACTAGGATCCTTATTACAAGGACCCCAAAATAAGGTGCCCCTCTCTTCGGAAACTCCCATATTATGTGGCTTAGGGTTTGCGGCTTCTGTGCAGGGCGAGGAATGCTTCGATGCTTTGCGATTCAGCCTTCGGGGTTTGCGTGTGCGGGGTCTCTTATGGCCTAGGGTTAGGACATACGTATCCGCTGGTTTCGGCCTAGACTTGCAGAGTTGTGAGCATTGAGGGAGTTTCGGTTAAAGTATGTAGGGTGGGCTTGAGGCATATGGCGGTAGTATGTGGTAGTTTCATCATAGACTGTCTAGTTTGCAAGAGGTTTTCGTCTGGAAGATGGCCTCCTTATAGACAACAAACACAATAGGGACTTGACTATCGGGCCCTGAAACAACGAAGGTTGTTGATTGGGATCCCAAATCCAACGCAGCACAATCTACGTGGGCAGATAATCAGATTGTGTTGGAACTACCTGGACCCCCAAAGTATGTAGAATATTAGCCTGTTATAGGTATTGGGCCAGTATTTTACCTACTTTGGGGGGTTAGGTAGGGACTACCTTAGTTGGAGAAGTCTACACCGAAGCTGCAAGCCGACCCCTGACCCCGAGTGCGAACCCTCAAGAAGATGCTCACATTCTGCGCCCTAAAACACTCAACCCCAGACCCACATTTAATTTCTGAAGCACTAAATGCACAACCCTAAAACCCCAAAGCCCTAAAACCTAAACCCCAAAACGCCTTGAAGGCTGAAACCCCAAAAATCTCCTTGAGAACCCTAAACCCCTAAACCCCCAAAACCTAAATCCCAACATACAAGGAAGGCTGAGACCCTACTTAAAGGATCATGGGACTTAGTAACAAGGGTTATAATTAGGGTAACTCTACTTATAACTACAACCCCAATCAAGGTGCTTATAACCTCACTTACTAAGAGTCCCATGATCCTCCAAGTAGGCCCCGGTTGAGTGAAAACGGTCGCGACAGGTGAACTTCGGGCCGACCCGGGCATTGGCCGTGGCGGCCTCATCAATCCAGGGGCCTTAATAATTAGAGTAGGGGTGTCTCTTTAAAAGGGTCTATATAAGGGTTACTATAAAGTAGGATCTATAAGGGTACTATGATCTAGGGGTCTCATCAATCTAGTCTATAGTCTCCTTAGGAATTATTTTTGTTCATTTTGAGACCCAAGAGAATATTAAAAATGTGATTTTTATTTTGGTGCTAAGGGGAATTCAGTAGTGGCCTTAATAATTAGAATAGGGCTTTCGGGAGGCGGGTTTTCGTGCTGCGCGCAGTCGTTGTCCTCAGGGTGGATTAAAGGTTTAAGGTCTAGGAGTATGAAGGGTTAAGGGTTTAGGTTCAAGGAGTATAAAGGCTTTAGGGTTTAGGGTTAAGGAGCCGAACTGCAGTTGGGGCAATGTACACTAATTGTAATGAGGAAACCCCAAATTCAACCATAACTATTTAGGCACCCTATCTTATGGGCTTCTGTTCAGCATTCCTTGGAAGGTTCCGGGCGGGTCGCAGGCGCACCAGAAACCTGGACACGACGACAGGAGATGTTTGGGGTTTAGGGTTTAGGGTTTAGGGTTAGGGTTTGGCTTGGGTTGTCTGGGTTGTCGGCGCTTCGGCGTTTGCACTGCATGGCCTGGCTGCCAGCGGCGAAACTAAACTGTGTGTTGGTGCTTGGTTCCAAAACTCTAAAGACCTGAACCCTAAACCCTACTTGTATCTAAAGAGATCTATCTAAGGGTCCATGTGCCCAAATAGTATTTACGTTGGCCTTGTACTTTGGAACCAAAGTATAACTGTTTGGGCACATGGACCCTTAGGGTGTATCTAAAGACTTTAAAGAGATCTGGCTTGATCTACTTTGCATGCTTTGCATGGAGAGACGGCGGAAGGAAGTCCTCGTCCATTTGTTCACCATCTGTCTATGCTCTGAGTCCCCGGTACTCTTTGCTGCAAGTTTGATCAGTGGACGTTATCATGAGATGTCCCTGGGACTTGATTCTCTGGGGAACAGGCGAGGTCGGGCTGGACGTTATCATGGTTGCCTGGAGGAAGCTCTGGAAAGCGGATGAGGTCTGGGTGGATGTCCTCATGAAGTGGCCTCTGGCTTACCTTTGGTTAGTAGGGAATGGAGGAATAGGGTACAATTAAAACTACTATTACTACCATTCTTCCATTCCCTACTAACCTACGGTAAGCTGGGGACCGCGTGAGGTCTGGATGCTCATCATGGTTGGCTCATGCTGGGATGGGGGAACGATGAGGGCTGTGACACCCCTAAACCCTAAACCCTAAACCGACGGTTTAGGGTTTAGGGTTTAGGGGCGGGATGTGTGGTTTTATCATGTTTGGCCCATGGGTGCACCAGGACCTGGGCAAATGAGAAACTACCAGTTGTTGTCTTACCTTTTTGCGTGCCTGTTGCCTGCTTCAAGGCTCCCATGAAGGTTCCTTCAAGGGCTCATGCAGCAGCCCTAAACGCTAAACCCTAAACCGCAGTTCCTGTAAGCGGTCCTGCTGATGTTCCGTCAAGATATCTTTCAGGGCTCCTGACAAGTTCCGCAAGTGTTCATTTCGGGGCTCATTTCTGGTTCTACAGTTCTACAGGCTACGATGTCCAGTAGTATCCTTATTTCCTTTTGTAGTCCTAGGTTCCTTACTAAGTTACCCTTTCCCGAAAAGGGAGCCCTTTTTATTCCTAGGTTACTGGGCATCCTAGCAGAAATTCGAGAGGGGAGCTAGCAGGTCACTGGGGTCTCAGGGGTGTGCTCGGGGTTCAAGGCTGAGGATTGAGAATTGTAGGATTTCATCCGTAGGGGTGCAGACTTTACATATATAATCCTAAACCCCTAAACCCTAAACCCTAAGCTCTACAGAGTAGGGTTTCGGGCCTAGGGGCCGGGAGGCATTTTTGCCAGACTTTGGCCTGGTTGCCTCAACGTTCCTAGCTGTGATGTTAACGAAGATTGTCCCGGCCACGCCGAGAGTTGAGTTGAGGCTTCAGGGATCAAAGATCAGGGTGGTTTTAGCGCTGAGAGACTAGGGTTTCGGCTTTACGGATCAGGGTTTGTCGGGTTCAGGGACTAGGGTTGAGGTTTTGGGGTGTGCAAGCGAGTGTCGGAACCAGCAAGACAACATGTGGCCATGGAGGTATAGTAGGAAGTACTGCGATCATTTCGAGTGTGCCCTATCGGAAGCAGCGGAGGAATGCATGATGTCGGATGTATAGTATTAGCAGTACTACTAGTAGTAGTAGTAGTAGTAGTAGTAGTAGTAGTAGTAGTAGTAGTAGTAGTAGTAGTAGTAGTAGTAGTAGTAGTAGTAGTAGTAGTAGTAGTAGTAGTAGTAGTAGTAGTAGTAGTAGTAGTAGTAGTAGTCGTAGTAGTAGTAGTAGTAGTAGTAGTAGTAGTAGTAGCAGTAGTAGTAGTACAGTAGTAGTAGTAGTAGTAGTAGTAGTAGTAGTAGTAGTAGTAGTAGTAGTAGTAGCAGTAGTAGTCGTAGTCGTAGTCGTAGTCGTAGTCGTTGTAAGTGTAGCAGTAGCAGGAGTAGCAGTAGTAGTAGTAGTAGTAGTAGTAGTAGTAGTAGTAGTAGTAGTAGTAGTAGCAGTAGTAGCAGTAGTAGCAGTAGCAGTAGTAGTAGTAGTAGTAGTAGTAGTAGTAGTAGTAGTAGTAGTAGCAGTCTTAGTAGTAGTAGGTAGAGCTTGATGGGAAGATGCAGTACCCTGCACTTATTTTTTTGATCCCAACCCTTATCCTTGAATTCAGCCGACACTTCGCGTGCCGCCCATCAAATGCATCCCTTCGTGGCCCCAGGTCTGTAGTGGCGAAATCATCCAGCCACCGGCGACACTTGGTTGACACGAAAAGTCCTGGAGTTTGACTTAGAACTAGGTCACTAGGTCCTCCGGTGTAAGGTTTGGGGCCGCAAAGGGGTTCGGAACCGGAATAAGCCATGGCAGCAACAACTTTGAGTGAGTCTAAAGTCGGTAGACGAAATGCGGACGGCAAAACCTCTGAGCCCTCAACCCCTAAACCTGAAATCCTACATGCATCACGTGCCAACCATTGATCTGTATTTGAGATCCATGTTCCAATCGAAATTCAGCCGAATCATCCACTGAGCATCTTCCGCCCCAAGCTCTTAATAAGGGGATCTATGATGCAACCAGTCAAGGTTCTGAAAATTCCAACTGAAACCTACTTAAAGCCCTGATCCATTGAGTACCCCGCGATCCTGAGGCCACGAAGTTCAGCGCCAGCAGCATAAATCCCTATGCCCTAACCCTGAACCCCAAACTCTAAACCCTACTATAGGGGCCTTAATACTTGGAATAGGCTTTGTCGTATATTAAACCACCCAAACCCTATTCTACCTATTAAGGCCCCTACAGTAACTGTGCACACCTTGAAGCTCTAAGCCTCCTGAGCAAACAGACCGGAACCGCAGAATCACAACCGCATCCTAGCCCCAGACACCCGGGAGCCAATGACGACTACCTCCCCCTGCTGGAAGCCTACGTAATCCTAGCCATCATGGAAGTTCCACAAGTAGAGCAGGGGAATCAAGCAAGAGATTAGGGATCTGGCTCGGAACTACACCATAATCTGTCGACCAACCCTGAGCCCTAAACCGTACCAACTAAACCCTGCGAACTGCCTGCGAACTGTGGGTTCTTGCTGCTGTTGGGAAAGATCCCAAAACCCTGAGCAAATTATTAAGGCCCCGATAGTCTAGAACCCCACAACAGATCCCTTGTGATTATGTAGAGTGTTGGTTCTTGCTGCTGTCGGGAAAGATCCCTAAACCCTGAGCAAATTATAAGGCCCCGATATTCTAGAACCCTACAACAGATTCCTTAGAGTGAGCCCTAAACCCTAAATCCCTGAATCCTAAACCCTGGACCCCTAAACCCTAAACCCTCAGCCCTAAAGCCAGGAACCGACCAAACGAAGGGCGCATCAGCTTCCATGTGGAGCCGCGGCCTCGCAACCTTCGCCTTCCCCCAAATCTCGGAGTTTTCAGGTCCTTGAAGCAATCAAAATGACAGGATCCTTAATATTACTTATCATGATAATGATGATTAGAGTTTTCATAAATATTAAAGTTGTGATGGTTTAAGAACGGCGACACAAGATACGAAAAAAGAGTCTCAATCGAATCCTCCCCTGAGCCGGCTTCTTGGGCGAAACCCGAGGATCATAACGGAGAGACGGTTCCAAGCTCTGCGTGGTGTTGCTTTGTGTTTCGAGGTCAACCATACATCTTTACACCTCAAGCTAAGCCCTAAACCCGAAAAACCCAAAACCCTAACTTGGAAGTCAAAAGATTGAGACGATTCAGCTGAAAACCGAGTCTTGATTCTTCGTGGCATGGCTCAGGTGGAGAGTTTGGGCGGTGAGAGCGTTTGGGTTTTTTTTGGTTTAGGCCGGGCGTTGAAGTTTTTTTGGGTCTAGGAGCGCCAGTTGTTTTTGGGTTTCAGGCTTGGCTCTGAAGGGCTTTCCTTACATACATGCGAAGCAGAGATACGCAGCCAGACTGCTTGGTAAGCACTCAAGCCATCACAGATGAAACCCTCCAAAGGCTAACTCCTGAAACAGCCCCTGCCATTCCTCAAAACAAGTGAAGCTTTTGCAAACGCCTTGTTTTTAAGACAAAGACAGCCTACTACGATTCTTTAAGACTCGATGAAGACTACCAGACTCTTAGTGAATCCCAGAAACCCTATTGCGAAGATCCTCTCACTCAGACCTTATGAACACTCGGACAAACCCCATTAAGATTCGAGCGACCCTTATTAGGAGAAGCCCCCCCTACCCCTATAAACCTTAAACCTTAAACCCTACAGAACAAAGAAAAAGACCAGGTTTGGCCCCCTAGCCTCGCCTTCCTTCGAAGTGGGCCGGCCTTCCCCACAGGTGCCAGTGATCAGGGTATTGGGTCATTGGGTCTTGGGATTTCGAGCAGGGGTGTAAGGGGTTCAAGAGTTTCCCGGGCTGTTATGGGCAAGTCTGGGTTTACGCTTTTGTTTGGCTGAAGACAGGCGTGCAGGGGTTCAGGGGCTTCGCATTTCAGCATGCTTGAGGGGTGTGGTGCTTGGTACTTTTAGACAAGGCCTCAGGGCTTCAGAGTTGGCTTTGGAACGTAGGGGCAGGAGCTTCGGGCGTAAGGGTCACGGTTTGGGGTTTAGGGTCAAGGGGCTCCAGGATTTCCCACTAGAACGCTGAGGGCTTCAGATCGAGGCTTCTTGGGAGGGGTCTGGGGGTGTTCACGGTTTTGGAGGTTGTCAGGGCTTAGGGCTCCAGAGTCCAGAGGTTAAGGGCTTGAGTCCAGGAGTTTAGGGTTTAGGGTTTAGGGTTTAGAGGGAGTAAAGAAACCTTGGCCTTAGTAGGGGTCCTTAGATGAATCCTACTATTTTGGGGTTGTAGGCCCAGGGTTTCTTAATCAGGCCCCATGTTCGGAAACTTCTATTTAAGTCCCTTGAGAAATCCCCACATGCCGACTCAAGGCTGGATTCTGCCAAAATGCCCCCTTGCATTGGCCCTGAATAGCGTTGCTTAGGGTTCAAAGAGGACGACATGACTGCAGAATGAGATAGACCATGACCTACTTCGACCACTACCGCACCTAAACCCTAAGCTCTATACCCTAAACCCTAAAGCCCTAAACCCTAAATATAAACCCTAGTTCTCCACGTGTTTACGTGACTTGGGAATCCCCTCGAGACTGATACCTCGGCTGCTTCGGGTTTGGCGGTTTACGGAATCGCTTCAGCTCGCCATTCCCCTAGAAGCCCTGTTGCCTTTATGTGGGCTACGGGTTCCTTGACACGTATGTTAGGCGTATACTCCTTCAACCTCAGGCATCCCTTTTGCTGGCTTGGGCTCGGGGCGCTCATAAGAAGGATCACCTCCTTCCTTGAAGGGAAGACGATCAGAAACTTTAGCCCCGTAACCCACTATGCAAATAAGTGGGCTTCCGGGATTACTCCTGACCTGCAAATCCAGTACATCCTCCATCCCGAAATCCCTGACAGTAACCGCTTAGCACGAGTCCCTAAACCTTTTAACCCTAAGCCATAAGCCATAAACCTAAAGCCCTGAACCCTAAACCCCTAAACTCTAAACACTTTTAAACGAGTCTCTGAAGCCTGAAGGCAACCTCCGTGGGAAACTTTGTAGAACGGCTCCTCCGCGGCAGCCGCGCAATCGATGCAGAGGCTCACACGGGGATAACCAGGACAAGTTTCCGGTTTCAGGGCTGTGTAGGGTTTAGGATTTCCGGATGGTGTGCGTGTCAAGGGTGCGCATGCGAGCATAGGACTCAAGATTGAGGAGATGGAGTAACGGCAGAACGGTGAGTTCAGTTGATCCAAGCTCGAGTTCAAGCTAGGCTATGGGCCCTGCTCGGTTCTGAGTATCCAGGCACTTTTTGCGTGACTCCTCGTGCTGCCTGAATCCAAACTCCCCGGAAAACTCTTGCCTTAGACCTTAGCCAGCTCCCTAAACCCTAGACGTCAGATTTGCCGGGGTTTTGGAACCGGGGGTCTAGGACCTAGGGCTCTTGCTTAGGGGGTTTGGGGTTCAGGGGTTCAAGGGCCCCAGAACCCTTCAACTACGGAGCATGCCCTAAACCCTGGCACAGACCCCGAATAGTCCTGTGGTATTCCTTGGTATATAGACTCACAATGGGAGCCCATGAGTGCGGTACCTTTGCGCGGAGCTCCCATCGCAGAGACGCCACAACCGTTTGATTAAGACATATACGGTGAAGAGCCCCATAGTTAAAGAATACCGTGCAAGTCTGAATCAACTAATAGTACCCCGTGTAAAGTCTCCAGATATTGCCAAGAGAAGATACTGATACACCAGAACTATCCCTAAACCCTAGACCCCCCCCTAAACCTAATCTGTTCCACTTGCGAAGGCCCAGTAGGCATATTTATTCTTGGAAATCATATTCCAAGTTGGTACGGCTCCGAAGCACCTTTGCAAAACTTGATCTACAGCACCGCCACCGACTCCCAAAACCCTGAACCCAAAGCCCTCCCTTGCGTCGAAACTTTGAAGCCCGGACCGGATCTTTGTCTAGGACCTAGACGTCCAAGAGTAGGCCCTTATGCGCTTTCTGCTAGGGTTCAGGTTCTCCTAAAAGCCCCTTTGAAAAAACCAAAAAGGGCACCCGTTTTGTTCCTAGGCTACTCTTGGGTCTAGTTGTGGAGCTGAACCTCAAAAGCCTTGAACCCCAAAGCCCCCAACTCCCATCCGAAACGAAAGCCTCTCTCTCTCTCCCCTGTAAACCCTAAGCTGCCATGGAATCATCACACTATTAAGAAAGAAAGCCTAGAACCTACTAAACCCCTAAACCCCAAACCCCCTAAAAAAAAACCCAAAACCCTTAAAACCCCCTAAACCCTAAACCCCCCTCAGGCGGAAAAAGGCATTCAAAAAAAAAACCTAAACCCTAAACCCCCTCAACCCCGAAACCCTAAACCCTGGGAGGCCCTCTGCATCGTGGGCGGTCAGAAGGTCTGGAGCATTCGCGTCGATGCCTGGGCCCCTGAACTGTGACACCACGTTGAAAGCCCCTACTAAGGGTCCCTTTACAGGGATCTATAGGGATTCTATGAGGGTTTAGGGTTTAGGGCCACTGAACTGTGACTTTTACATCCCCTATACAGATCTCAAGACCCCCGGCAATAAGGTAAGCCAAAGTTGAAGAACCCCCGCCATAAACCCCAAACCCTAAACCCAGAGTTAGAGAACGAACCAGGTCAGGGCTTTGGACGCGGCGCCCGGCACGATTGATGTTGACGCAATTGGGGACTTTTGGATTTCTGAAAGAGTAAGGGTTTAGGGTTCTCGGGTTTAGGGTTTAGGCCGCCGGTTGCTGTAATTGAGGGGTTCTCAGACTTACACATGTTCGATGCCAGGACGACGGCAATCTAAACGACGTCTGTGCCATCGCAGCCCTCTGTGCGCTCCTGCACTTCCGCAAGGCACCCCGTGCTTGATGTAGAGGCATGCAAGGTATTATAACCCTAAACCCCTAAACCCCTAAAGCCCGAAACCCACAACCCTAAACCCTAAACCCCTTCCCTAAACCCCTAAACCCTGAACCCCCCCCCCCCCCCCCCCCCCCCCCAAAAAAAAAAAAACAAAGTTCTCATTGGTAAAGCCCCAATGCCAAGCCCTGAGAGTAAAGGTTCGGGTCCTCCGACTGTGGGCCCGACCGAGCCGCTACAGATCTGAAAGAAGGACGTAAAAGGGCTTAAAGGGAACTCCAGAAAGTTGGAATATGGTTTCAGGGTAGGATACCTTATAATTTACTACAAAGGGTTTAGGATAATAATATTCCAACTTTCTGGCTTCTATTGTAAAAGGGCTTAGAGTTTAGGGTTTAGGGTTTATCACGGGCAGGTATAAGGGTCCCTTTAAAGGGATCTATAGGGGTTCTATAAGGGTATAGGGTGCAGGGTCTACTTGGAGGTTCATGGGTAGTTATAAGTGGTGTTGTAAGTGCTCTAATATAGGTTATAAGCATAGTTATTCTATAATTACTAATGACCCTACTTATAACTGAGCATGAACCCCCAAGTACTTGTTCGCCTTCGGCATTATGTCCTTGTCTTGGAAGTACAATGCCTCGCAGGGTTAACACTCGAACTGGTTTCCATTACGTGTCCAAGGATGTACTCCCAAGAGATCAAACTGCTTATCGTCTTATAGGTCCAAGGACACGCTTCTCAGGCATTGGTACTCGTGATGGTGGCGTCTTTATGATAGGTCCCAGGTGTTTCGAGTGCGAGGCTACAACAATAAGCCAAGACTTCGCCCAACAAACGATAAGCCCGCCCCGTGCCTCAACCTTGTCAACTTCCTGCCGCAGTTTCAGGCTGTAGTGATCTTAGCCAAACCCTCAGGGTCCATATACCCAAGTAGTATATACTCTTTTCCCAAGGTACCTATATTCTTTTACAGCCAAAAGGTATGTATTATTTGGGCACACGGACCCTTGGTCAAACGACCTTTAACCCGTTCAGCCTCGACCCCAGATGACTACAGCCTCGAATCAGTCTGCAGGCGGACGTTGAAGTCCAGGGTGACAAGGCGCGATCCTTTGCCAAAGAGGAGCCCAGCCCTAAGTATGGACTTAGTTGTCTCTGCAAACGGTCGCTTTGTTGAGTTGGGGGGCCCAAGTGGTATCACAATTGTGGCTCATAGCCCTACGCAACTGCAGGTTAAAACTGCGTGGACGAAACCGCAGTGGGTTTCTTTGTAGCTTTGTTCTGTCGTTTGTCTGTAGGACTTGAGACTTCGATCGATCGTTCCTTGTGCAGTGCTCTGAGCCAGGCTTATGTTTGGGTCCCCGAAGTTCAATGTGCTTCTGCAAAAGGTATCCGGCATCCGACGCACAAGACCCTGATACCGTTAACCCAAACCCTCAACCCACAAACCCTCAATAACAACCACCATAAAACCTCGACAAAGAACCTACGACAACTTTGCTGTTGTAAAAAAGCACCGGCATGCATCCTATAAGACCCAGTCAACGCCCCGAACAGTGCAACCCCTAAACTTGGACACATGGTTTGAGGGTTTAGGGTTTAGGGGTTTAGGGTACAGCTCCCTTGCCTCGAAGCAGACAGTTTGCAGGCGTCGGCACCTAGGTGGCTGGACTTCACATGCACCCTCGACCCTTAGTAGCTGAGTGGATACACTGTACACTTTTTGGGATAATATCACCCAGTCTAAACCCAGAAGTGTACACGTTTTCGGCCTTATGAACTCAGCAACCAAGGCTAAGGGGTAGGTTTATGATAGGGCTTATGTGGTTTTGGGGAGCCTTTCATGGTCTCTGTTTACGTATGCTTGTTTAAACTACAAAGGTGTCAAGAGCACAGCTTCGTCGAAGCAGCATAGGCCGGCCCTTAGCTGTTTAAGGCTGTGTAGCGTAAGCTGAGTTAAACCCAGTCATCGATAAAGACTGTCCGACCACCAACCAAAGCTGAAATCTCCGTGACAAGATTGGACCTTCACCACTCTGCAAGTGCAGCTTGCTACTTTGTAGCTGGTACCTGTCATATACCGAACCATACAACCTATGCCACCAAGTTGAACCCAGAGATCCCTTCATTAAGGACTAAGGAATATATACCTTCAATGATATTAGGGATCCTACTATAACTTAAGCTATATTCCTTGATGAAGGGATGTTGGAGTCTCTGGGAATCCCCTTCTGTCGGACCCTCTTCAAACCGAGGCGCGCCCCTGTCCCGCTCAGCGTGCATCACCTGCCCGTTCCGGCCACTTGCTGCAAATGGTCGAGTGGCTTCTCAACAGCGATGCGTAACATACTATAGTAGGCCATAATGTACTATAATATCCAGCTATGAAATCCAATAATATACAATCATGAGCCATGATATACCATTATACCATCATACACCGTCATGTACCATATTTCCATAAGATACTAAAATATACTGAAATGTGCTGCGGTATTTGCGGCAGATCTTGGGAAGCCTCCGCTATCATCTGTCTGGTGTTTAGTAGGGAATGGGGGAATGGATCCCATGATAGTCCCTCTAGGACCCCTATAGTAGTCCCAATTACCAATTCCCCCAGTCCCTACTAAGAACCAGACAGTCTACTAAGAACCCTAAACCCCTACAGTATAACCCTCATAGTAACCCTTATAGTAACCGTTAAAGGAACCCTCAAAGGAACCCATTCCCTACTAAGAACCGGACAGTCCCTACTAAGAACTACACAGTCATCTTGAGCATGTCGGTCTTCAGTCTTCTGGTCTGGTGCAGTCTGAAGGGAACCTGCGGAACGGTTAGGTTTTAGGGTTTAGGGTTTGGGATTTAGGGAATAGGGGTTTAGGGTTTAGGGGTTGAGGGTCTAGGGTGTAGGCTTTAGGGATTCGGGGTTTAGGGTTTAGGGTTTGCTTGGGATTTGGGGGGTCTAGGGTTTAAGGAGTTTTCTCATCGCAGAGCTGAAGCCGAGCTGCTTTGTCGAAAAGATTTCTGAGCAAGCGGACCGTGCGCCCTGACAAAATGTTCAGCAGAGTGGAGCAGAATTCCGGGGAACCATCCCTTAGTAGCTGAGTGGATACACTTTACCCTTTTTGGGAGAGTACTACCCACTATGAAGCGAAAAGTATACAATTTGGGGGACTTATGAACTCAGCAACTAAGATCCACAAAGCAGAGCATGAGACTGTGAACTGATCATCGGCACCCCTCAAACAAAGAATCTTAGGTAAAAGTGGTGCGTCGCAGAGGCTTTCGTTATCAGTATCAGGCAATCAACTTCGGCCAGAATTCCTAGAAGCCCCGAAGGAAATACCAGCCACAACATGCAGTTCCACCTGTGAGCTAGCGTTTAATGGCTTTCTTCATCCTCGGCACCGTCCTGTGGGTGCTGGTCTGACCTAGTGGACTGTATGATATGTCTGTCACTCTACTAACACTAGCACGGCTATAAACGACCTGAACCTTCACACATGTGGAGTCTACGCCACTAACCCTTCATCCTGCATTCGGAGCTGAGTGTGATTTTAGAGGTACTCGTAAGTCGGGGGGCTCAAGTAATTCAGGCCCTTGCTACTAGCTGAGGTCAGTTTTGCGCTCTTTCCGGGTGCAGCTGGCAAGGAGAGCGAGCCCGTCAGGGCCTTGCGGCTTTTAAGGTTACGGGGTACTACAGTAGAAGCCAGAAAGTTGGAATATCATTATCGTAGCCCTTTTAAGGTAAATTATAGGGGATCCTACCATTAATCCATATTCCAACTTTCTGGAGTTCCCTGTACGGGGTACTATAGGTATTACGGCTTGAGGGTTCAGGGTTCACGCTGGGTTTCGGGTTCTTGAATCTCTATAGTCCATAATTTGGGTACGGCCCCCACTCAGTAATAGTTGATCGATAGCCATAGTATAGATATATTAGGACCTTAATAGTAGCTCTATTATAGACTCTTACTGTATGGGGGCCGTACCTAAGCTATAATTTAAACCTCCCTGAACCCTCTCGAACTTCAGGCCGGGTCAGCTTCGCCCACCCCACAGACCCTAGACCCGTAACCCCTAAACCCCCTTCTCCAGAGTCATTCTTAAAGGATAAAAGGGGTTATAACTAGGGCAACTCTACGTTTGTTTAGCTACCTATATCCCCAATTAAGGTACTGATAACCTTACTTACTAAGTCCCATGATCCTCCAAGTAGCATGTCAAAGCATATCGAGGCTTCCCCTGACAGCCCTTTCGGGCTGCCTAGGGCCTCGAGATTCGGGTTTTGGTGTTGTCTGGGGTTCAGACAGTGCGGGTTTAGGCTTTGGGGTTCAGGGTGGATGGTTGGAAGGGCTTTTGGGGTTGAAAGGGGTTTGCGGTATAGGGTTGGGAAAACCTTAGGGTGTAGTAAACTCGAACCCTTAGCCCGGAACAGAAACCTCAAACTCTACAGAAGCCTATCTCGTACGTGTCTACGCTTCCATAATCGACGACGCAACGAAGAATACGTAACACGTGCCCCGAGTCCCATTCCATTTCTGGCCCAGTGAGTAATTAGGACGTACTTAACAATTCCTGATCATACCGCAAAACACCCTAGACTAGTTCCCTGCCAATTTTTGTAACCGCAAGAATAATATAAGGGCCTCAAGTGGAAGATGGTTTAGGGGTATATTATGCCAGAATAATAAAAATAATAATAATATTAAGGAACCCGCAAAATCCTCTTCTGATTATTCAGGCCCCCATATGTTTTCACCCAAACACTACATCGCCCAAGTCGGCGTTTAAGTTCGCAGCCTGCGGCCCCGTTCCCTAACCCGAAGGGTCCGCATACCCAAACATGGTTCCTTTAAAGTAGAACCTCCAAGTAGACCCTGCACCTATACCCTTATAGAGCCCCTATAGATCCCTTTAAAGGGACCCTTATACCTGCCCGTGATAAACCCTAAACCCTAAACTCTACAGTAAAAGCCAGAAAGTTGGAATATGATTATCCTAAGCCCTTTAAGGTAAATTATAAGGTATCCTACCCTGAAACCATATTTCAACTTTCTGGAGTTCCCTTTAAGGGTTCCTGTAAGAGTGCTATAGGGGTAGCATAAGCCTGTTGGGCTTAAGTTGTCCATGTACCCAAAATAGTGTATACTTTGGCCCCAAAGTGCCTATATAGGGACTACGTGAAGGCCAACATATATACTGTTTGGGTACATGGACCCTTGGGGTAAGTGTCCCAGCACTCCTTGATGGTTTTTGTTCGCGGAAGTGTTCCATTCGAGCGGTGTGTTGGGATTAATGTTGCTAGTTCGGGTGTCGGGTGTTGGGTGGATTGAACCCTAAACCCGAAACCCCCTAAACTGCCTAAGCCCCCTAAACTCTACACCCTAAACCCCGTGAGCCCTAAAACCCCCAAATTCCTTTAACCTGCAAAACCCCCGAAACCCCCTGAACCCCAAACCCTGAACCATAACTCTGGTACACTGAGCCCGATCTTTGTTGAGGCATGGATCTTGGACCCAAACCGGTTGGAAGAGGCCCGTTGGCTGTTCAAATGGGGATGTTGGGTGTTTTAGGGGTTTTCGGGTTTAGGGGCAGAGCTCTAGGCCCTAAACCCCAAAGCCGCTGGAATTGAAATGAGTAAAGCCTGAATGATTTCTGCTGTTTAGCGCTTGGGGTTTGGGACCTCGGAGATTGAAACTTCGGATATTCAGGGATGTTGGTACTTCGGTTATGGCCTTGAGTTTGGCATTGAATGCTGGACCATACTGTCAGCCTTCATCCCGCTTACATAAACCACTCATTAAGGTTTTGAGTGGGGCATGTTGTGGGATTAAATCCAGAACCTAGAAACACAAATATGGGGCCCTTAATAACTAACTATCTGTACTATTTTGGGAGCTCCTTACCTAGACCCCCCAACTACCCTCTAATATATCCCAAATACCCACTATTAAGGGCCATAAGGGCTCCATTAAAGGGCCATGGGGGGGTCCTGGTATATAGTAATTTCCTTATATGGGAGTTTCCGAAAATAGGGGACCCTAATATAATACCCTAAATAGTAGGATCCTTATTATAAGGACCCAAAATAAGGTACCCCTATTTTCGGAACTCCCATATAGTAATTGAGGCCCCTATAAATCTGTTTGCTCAACTCTGCGCCTCGGCCCGGAGCAGCCATATTAGCTGTGAACCTTCGCATGCGCGGCAGCCTGACATTTAGGGTTTAGGGTTTAGGGTTTAGGGCTTTGGGCTTCGGGTTTAGGGTTTAGGGCTTACTGTAGGGCTTAGGGTTTAGGGTGCTCTTCGGGCGGGCTTTCTTACGACAGCATCAGTAGGACGTGCCTTCAACCACTGCTGAAGTCATGAGACAGTTGTCGACGTCTTACCGGTCGGATTTCTCCGGTGTCTCAGAAAAACCCTACACCGCTAAACCCCTATATAACCTCCTAAACCCCTAAACCCTAAACCTAATCTGAACCCCAATATAACCCGTGCTTACAAGCGTCTTGAAGCGTCGCATACAACTGAAGGCCGAGGATGGGTTGCTCCGATCTTGTTAAGGGGGTTCCTTTACGGGATCTATCGGTTTAGGGTTTAGGGTTTAGGATTTAGGGTTCCTTCAAGGGATCTATAAGGTTCTTCCTTTATAGGTTCTATACGGGTTTAGGCCCTAGGGTTTTAGGGAGTCCTCTGGGGAACTACTGCAGCCACAGTTCTACAGTTTCTGCCTTGGAAGATGACGGGTGTAGGGTTTCGGGGGTTTAAGGTTTGGGGGTTTAGGGCTTAGGGTTTTGGGGGTTTCGAGTTTGGGGGTTTAGGGTTTTGAGGGTTTCGTGTTTGGGGGCTCAGGGTTTGGGGGGTTTAGGGTTTTCGGGGTGCGTATTCGCCCTTCATCTGCTCACAGGCTGCAATGGGCGGCTGCTTGTGCATAGCCGTGCCTTTGCTGCAACGAACCGACCCAAAGCCCTAAACCCTCAAACCCCCTGAGCACTAAATAGACCCCAAACCGGCAATACACTGAGATTCACTCTGTTCCCAAAATAGCTTGATTCGAGGACTCCTTGTATGTCTTGTATAGGGTCGTCTACCTTTCTAAACCAATGTCTTAAACCCTGAGTCCTTATGGTTCCGTATTGATCCCTGAACGCAGACCTTACAAGAATCATCTACCCAAACACAGCGCAGCGACTGAATTGCTTCTAATATTGTATCCTACGGTTCCGTAACCAATACAGTGTGTTGTTACTGTACACCCTAGTAGCCTGGTCAAGTTGCCAGGGCCCGTGCACTACTACCTCCCACAGCAGGCACTAGCCACGTTGATGCAGCCGAAGCTAGCTGCTCAAGGTAGGGCTCAGGCGGTTTAGGAGGTCTCCCGTAGGGCCTTTGTATGAGGCTTGAGGCAGTGTGGGTTTACAGTGCAGCTCACGGAAACCATCTATTTCCAGCATTGCATCTTGAACGAACTCAAGTTTCGAGCCGACGACCTCAAGAATGCGACTGATGACCCCACATTGCCGTAGACGTAATATCTTCTTCAGCGCATTGCCTTGGCAGAGGTTGCGAGGGTGATGTATACGGTACATGAGTTTCAACAAGATGGTTTCAAACGTATTCGGCAAAATCCCAAAGTGAAATTGTCTCCACAGCCCTCAACCCCTAAACCACCAGAAACCCTGAACGCCTCAGCACAAGCTTGAGTTCAACAACTTTCCCCCGGACTCCTCAGCAACATAGAGAACTTGGAGCCTGCAAACAGAAATGAAACCCCCTGAATAGTGACGCGAACACCCTCAACACACGTCTAGACCCCAACCCCTTCCACACCCTGAACTCGAAACCCCTGCACCCGAATCTCCTGAAATCCCGAAGCCTGGAGCATCGCACCGCAGAGGAGACGCCAGTAGGGGTTTAGAGTTGCGCTTCCCCAGGTGAATCAGCACGGAGAGCTTTGTGGTCTGTCATGCGCTTGGAAGCCGGGGTTCCCCTAGAAGCCCAGTTATGTCGCCTTTCGGCTTCTGGCCAAGGTAGCGCAGGCATGAGACATGGGTTAAGTTTTGTTCATGGCCAGTTCTCCAGATGAAACAAGGAGCCGGTTGTAGGCATGGCTCAGATTGACCTCCTACCTTGGCGTTCCCGAACATAAAGGGAGTCTAGCACAGATGCTACATAGAAGGATCCCGACTAGACGGACCCATTTTCACTTCGAGCATTTCGGCTAGATCTGGGTTTCGCTTCGAAGGATGCGCGAAATCATTTTCCTTCTGACCGCGGCTTCGATTGGTTTGCAGTGTGTCCGAGTTCGTCCGAGGGCTCTGGGAGAGAAGAAGATAGATCTGGAAGCTGGATTTCGGACGAATGCCATCTGTAGAGCCTGAGCCAGTACCCTCGGCACTCTTAAATCCTCCAATCCTGGCGCCGTAACTCCTGGACCCTGAACCCTGAACCCTGAAGAAACAACAGTCTGAGGCACAAGCCTGGAGGATTGCCTCTAGACTTCTCCATGCTGCTTGGGACACATTAAAGGTTGGGCTTAGCTTATGTTGCGAGCTAGGTTCTGTTCCTAGGTGTTCGGAGTTTAAGTTTTGGGGTTTGGCATATAGGGCTGTTGGTGCCTTTAAGTTAAAGGATGAAAGCGGTTTAGGGTTTACGGTTTTAGGGCCGACATCAGAACCCCAGGACCCAAGATGTGTTTCGGGTACAGGGTTAAGGGCTTGCAGGGGTTTCAGATCAAAATTAGGATTCCTTCTTGGGTCCTTATTATAATACGGCACCTACTATTTAGGGTACCCAAAAAGGGGCCATAATTTTGACAACCACCCATTAGGGTTCACTGGGCCTCGGGGCTACGAGCCTCGACCCCAGGCTTCTAACCGAAAAGGCCCCTAAACCCTACCTTAACCCTGAATAACCTACCTTTTTAGGGCTCCTTATTATGATTTCCTTGTATAAGTCCTTAAAAGGGTAGGTTATTCCGGGTTAAGGTAAACCTGAAAGAAAGTCAAACTCGCACCCTAAACCCGATTCCTGAAAGAAAGCCAAACTCGCACCCTGAACCCTAAACCCCACAAATCAGACTCGACAGTTCGATCCAGACGAGTCCTACTCATGGCTTTCGGAGTTCGTGTCGTGTGCTTAGGTTTAGGGGCCTTAATAAGTACCTATACCATTTCGGTGGTTCCGTTTATGATTATAGTATAAATGGGCTCCAAAACACTATTCTACTTATTAAGGCACCTATATTAGGTTTAAGATATTGCATTAAACTCTACACCCGAGACTGTGTGGATAGGTTGTTGAGGGCTTCTGCCGTGTAAGTTTTTCTACGGTTTTTGTTGCAGGAGATTGCGAAGCTTCTGTACCGGTTTCTAAGATTCCAAAAACAGGGCTAGCGCTTTCAGAACCTTCCTACCCAGGACCCTAAACCCTAAACCCTAAACCCTAAGTAAGATTCCCTGGACTCGGAGGATCCCCTGCGCTGCCACAGGGGCTGTATGGGCTTGCTCTATATCTGGTCTAAGTCCCGGGTATAGGTTTGAGAGTTTAGGTACCCTTTCACAAGAGCTTACTTACATGTCCGCAACGGCAGAGCATTTCTCAAACGCTTAACCCTAAGTTTTGGAGGTTCATGGGCAGCGATGGTAACTGAGGTTATAAGTCCCCGAATATAGGTTACACCCAAAGTTGTCCGATTTAACACCTTATTTATAACTACCCATGAACCTCCAAGCACAACCCTGAACTCCATGTAAAGCCCTGAAATATAAGACCCTGTTTGAACACAAGGCCGATCCAGACCCTCAGCCCTAATCCCAGGATTCAGCATTGCATGGAGCTCGCCGTGACCAAGGCAAAGGTGCGACAAGTCTCCGAGTTCCGTTGCTTAGCTCTCCTGGTGTTCTCTGCACTGAGCTTGGGCTTTAGGGTAGTTTTCTACTTGCTACCCTTGAGGCTTAGGGTTTAGGGTTTGCTAAATCCTTTCCACGGTGTTTAGCTTATCCTTGTAATCTTAGGGTGGCGAGGTTGAAAGTTAAGGGCTGGCCCGGGCTGACACTCTAAGCCAAAGCGATTTCTCGGGTTCCCTTCACGGGTTCTAGAAGGGTTTTACGACAAGGATTTCCTACAGGATTCTGCAGGGCTCTTCTAGGAGCTCCCCAACCCCGACAGAAAGGAATTACAATTGCACAGCCGCCTGAGTGCCGCCTGCATTCTCCGAGTCGAGCTGCAGATGTTGTGTCCGAGTTGCTTAAGACTGCAGGCCTGAAGCCCTAAACAACCGGAAAGTCCCGAACTTTCCCAGTGCTCATGCAACCTTTTCGTGTGAGTCGTCTGTTCGGGAAACCTGTCACGAGAGCAACAGTGGTGATATCACCACGATGACCGTGGTGTGGCCGGAGTTGTTACTCTTTGACGTCGTGATGATGTGAAGAAAACCAGACGTGGTCCTATCATTTCGGAGATGTATAGAATACATGGTAGCTGAGGACAGTGCAATTGTTGTGATTGGTACTTGAGGACGGTGACTTTTTTTGATAACTAATTGAAACGGACGTCATCAGCAAGAGCCCTAGCCTGATTCTGCAGGCTGTTCTGAGCCATATGCCCGAGTCGTCGTCTTAATGGTAGGACCTTGTTTATGGGTACCCAAGAAGGTAGGTATGTGTCCACATATGTACATGCCTGCGTCCATGACTCGGTGTCTGTCTGTCTGTCTGTCTGTTTGTCTGTCTGTCTGTGTCCGTGTCTCTGTCCGTATCTCTCTGTGTGTGTCTGTGTGTGTGTGTCTGTTTGCTTGCGTTTGTGCTTGTTTGCGTCTGGGCATAGATGTTTGCGCATTTAATGCGTCATTACATACGACAGCAGGGTCCAAACAAACAGTTTCTCTGTGAGTCGTACTTCCGGCGCAGTTTTTTCCTCAGTAAGCTGTAAACATGAACCATGAGCCCTGAACCGATCCCTCATCCCCGAAACGCTAGCCCAAGGGGCAAGTTCAAGCCACAGGCCCTTGGAGCGGCTTCCAAATAATTACCTATATTATTTTGGGGGTTCCTTATTGAAAGTATAGTACGTATAAGGGGCCCCAAAACCCTGTTCTAATTATTGAGGCCTATATAAATCAAACGGACAAATGACTGCCAGGAGATTACGAACCGGATCAACTCCGAATTGGAGGTCGGCCCCCTTGGGGTTTCTGCAGGGTTTCGTGACGAGCTTGTGGTTTAAAGTTTAGGATTCACATGGGAGTTTCCGATAATAGGGGACCCTAATATAGTACCCTAAGTAGTAGGATCCTTATTATAAGAAGCCCCAAAAGGCACCGCTAATTTTCGGAAACTCCCACATGAGGGCTGAACCTGAAACCCGAAGGCCTCACGGTTTAGGGTTTAGGGTTTAGGGTTTAGGGGAAGCCCTGCTTGGGGCTTCATGGAACTTAGTAACAGTTATAATTAGGGTAACTCTACTTATAACTGCTTATAACCACAATGAAGGTACTTATAACCACCCTACACCCTGAACCCTAGATACCCTCAACCCCAAACCCCTAAACCCTAAACACACATCCTAATGAAACCCCTCCAAGTAAACCCGACTCCTCACCCCTGAAATCCCTGAAACCTCAGCCTTGCATCCCGCGAGGCCGATCTAGCGAAGCGCAAGCAAGCCCAACGGAATGTCCACCAGCTCTTCAATGAGGCGACGAAGAGAGGGCTCCAGGCTTATAGGGTTTAGGGTTTTCGGGTTTTAGGGTTTAGGGTTTTAGAGTTTTAGGGTTTTCGGGTTTTAGGGTTTTAGGGTTTTAGGGTTTTAGGGTTTTCGGGTTTTAGGGTTTTAGGGTTTTAGGGTTTAGGGTTTTAGGGTTTAGGGTTTTAGGGTTTTAGGGTTTAGGGCTTTAGGGTTTTAGGGTTTAGAGTTTAAGGTTTAGGGTTTGAGGGTTTGGGATTAGGCTGTCTGCGTAAAGTCCGGGGCCGGAATAGTTTCAATCAGGAACCTTGAGGAATATGATTGTATACGAACCGCAACAGTGAGACTCGGGCTTGTTCGGGCTCCGGATACCCAGCAAAAGATGTTTACATTCCCGACAGGGTTTAGAAATCAATTGTTTAAGATTTAAGGGTTCAGGGTCCGAGGCTGCAGGGTTTAGGGTTCTGGGATGTAGGGTCCAGGGGTTTCGGGTTTGGGGTTGACCTAGTTTGAGGGTTTGATGAGGGTCCAGGGAGGATATTGTCGATGTCCCAAACACAGCATGACCCGAGGGAGGCCAAACCGAGAAAGTCGAGGTAGTTTGGGGTTGCGGGGTTCGGGTAGTTCAGCTAATGTACCCTTAGTAGCTGAGCGACTCCCTGCTGCTTGCCAGGTCTGATTCCTTGAAGCCAAGTTAGCTGGGCTCTGGACCCTAAACCCCTAAACCCTAAACTCTAGTTGATGCCTTGCGGGCCCTCTAACAAGTACCTCGTACAGCTGCAATATCTGGGCTATGGAGTACGATATTTTAATACTTTTGTGAGACCTGTTACTTACAGGGAACTATTCTGAAGCAAAAGTCTATACATCTTTCTTCCCGGTTGCTTCAAAGCCCAGATATAGTAAACCAATATATACGTAGTTGAGCCCCCAGAGCAGCATACAGTACGGTTGATGATATAACTCCTGCCTTACCCATAATAAGGAATTCCCAAAGTTTAGGGTCCTTAAGGTAATGCAATTTATATCATCAGCAGTAGGAACGAGTTCTCTCGCTCAAGTGTTACCCCCGGTGCGAGATCACCCCTTGAGGGCCTTACTAGCAGAATCCCGAGTTGAACCCTTCTCTTTCAGGGCCTGAGAATTCAACTGCTTATCTAGTAATCTAGTACTAATGTGTCGTTCTGCAACGCCCTCAATCCCTAAGCTTTATGTGGGGCCTTTTGGGGCCATGTGTCAGGTCAATCTCTTGACGGTGGATTGGTCCACCACCACCTCGAAGGAGGCTGGGAAGATGTCGGAAAAGACCGGCAGAGGGAGGGTTTAGGGGTTTAGGGTGCTGGGGAGGAGTCGATAGGGGCACCTAGTTTGTGTTTTATGTCTAGGCTTTTGGGGATTACAGGGGTCTGGGTGCCCAGATGATCAAGTAGTAACCCTACACCCTAAACTCCTAAACCCTACACCCTGCTAGCGGGTTCGCTAACAGGGAGGATTTTAGACTGTATTACAAGAGCTCTTGGGTCAGGGGTTCTTAGAGTTCACTTCGGCTTTGCTTGAAAACGTGGCATGCACGACATTTTCCATACATTTCCAGAGCTAGCTGATGAACATTCTGTGTTTTTTGTCTTTGCTGGTCAACGCTGAATCGACGCAGAGACGCGGCACGCGTTCTGTGCCCAGTCTTGCTGCCTTACTTGAGGTTTCTTGTTGGGGGGGTGGGATGCGGGGACACATCGGACTTTTCAGCGACCGCCTCTGGCCAAGCGGTTCTCGAGGGAGAAATACCATTCTCGGTACTGCCGTGTCCACAGCTCGGACACCGTGCGCGCGCACGCACGCACGCGCCCCCCCTTCATCTTTCCAGCACCGCCCAATGAATGAGCGAGTTGATGCATGATTGACTCCGACAAACCTTAACATAACCTTTCTGAAACCTTTCTGTCTGCTGAACCAGAAACACGAAATCCCGAAAACAAACAGTTGAAACCACCCCTGTTCGTGAACCCGCTGGGTAAACCCTAGGGTTGCTGGGTTCGGGGGTTTTGAGGCATGCCGCCGGCATCTAACAGAACTTGCCAAGCTTACAAAGTAAATGACCGACAGGAGTTTAGGGTTAGGCTTTCGGATAGGTGAAGTTTACCAATACCTAGCAAAACTCAAACCCATGACAACGACAAACGTCCCAACTGCAACTTGTAATTGTAAAGCATTACGTATTGTTACTATGGTTATTATTGTGTGACTGGACTGGCCCTGTGTTTTTGTGCATGGCCCTGGAGCCCAAACCTTTGAAGCCCCTGTAGACCCTGAAGCACTACAAGCTCACAGCTCAAAGCATACATCCAAAAGCCCTGAATCCCATGGTCACTCGCAACTGTTGCTGTGACTACAGGCACCAAGCACATACTGCGTCGACCGTCCATCCCAACGGAAGTATGATGAGGTGATTTAAAACAGTTGCCATAAGGGCTACTATCCAGGTTATTGCAAGGGTTGCTACAGAGAGTTCCATAAGGGTACTTCCCTCGGAGGCCACTGTGCCCTCGGCGCCGGCACCCCTGCCACCACGACTTGTGCTTCCGGAGGTCCCCTGAGGGGTTAGGTTCTGGGTTTGGGGGTGTAGGTTATGGCCTAGCCTTCTGGGTCCAGGCTTCTAGCTTTTCGAGATTCGGGCGGTTACTGACTAGAACGTTTACTTTAGAGTTTCGGGGTTTGGGATTTGAACTTCTGGTGTTGCAGTTTACTTGGAGCTTCCGGTGTTGGTGTTTGTTTAGGGTTTCGGATTCAGGGGTTATAGCAGCAAGGTTTGACATGTTGCAAAATTTCAGCCAATATTTCTTTGAGTTTTGTCGATACTCTATTGATGGGACAGGGATCCCGAGTACGATGTGGAACTTTTCCGCTACGTCAGGCAATCGCGGCGATCAGTTCGATGCCTACTGCGAGTTCACATGCCGGATGAACCACCATAAACCATCCCCATCCCAGAACCCAAAGCCCATACAAGCCCCTTACAACGCCCTAGAAGAGAAACACACCCTGAGATCCAAACCTTGAAGCCCAAGCCCTTGCCTGCCATAGCACTAGAATCTTAAAACCCATACGACGGCCCCGAATCCCGAACAACCCTCAGCGTAAAACCTATTGGAGGATCATGGGACTTAGTAAGTAAGTACCTTAATTGGGGTTATAAGTAGATCTAAGTAGAGTTACCCTAACTATAACCCCAGTTACTAAGCCCATAATCCTTTAAGATCCTGTAAGTAACACAAGTTCGTAATGCAACACAGTCACAACTCCCTGCAAAATGCCTCGGCGGCCCTAACCCCCTGAACTCCCAAACCCTAAACCCTAAGGCCCTAAACCCAAACCCTGAACCCCTACACCCCAAACCGTCCCAAACCCTAAGCCCTAAGCCCTAAACCCAAACCCGGAACCCCTAAACCCTAAATCCTCCCAAACCCTAAACCCTACTTGGAGGATCATGGGACTTAGTAAGCAAGGTTATAAGGACCCCAACTGGGGTTATAAGTAGTTATAAGTAGAGTTACCCTAATTATCACCCTAGTTACTAAATCCCACGATCCTCTAAGTAACCCCTAAACCCTAAACCTCATAGATCCCTTTAAGGAACCCTATAGATCCCTTTAAAGAGCCCTTTAAGAACCCTTACTAAGTCCCATGATCCTCTCAGTAAGCCCTGTGCAGCCGGAGGTCCGCCCCGAGCAGCCTCCCAGTGAAGAGCCGCCAGCGCCAGAGCCGTCGCCACCTCCCGAGGCAGTGGTTGCTGGTGTTGTTCTGATTATTATTATTGTTATTATTATTATTATTATTATTAGTAGTAGTAGTAGTAGTAGTAGTAGTAGTAGTAGTAGTATTATTAGTATTATTATGATTATATTGTTGTTATTATTAGTATTAGTGATACTGTTTTCTTGTTATAGTAACATAAGTAGTCGTTTTATTGTTGTTAGGTTTATGTTCAGCATGTTGTGAGTGTCTGTGTTTTCACATTTCCCAGGAAAAGTTTCTGTGTCTCAATAAAAACTGGAGGTCAGGGTTTGGAAATTGAAGGGTTTAAGGGGTCAGATTTGTTGCACTCTTCTTGAGGCAGTTTTCCGGGCTTGTTGATTCGGCTCAGTTGCAACATGGGGTACCCAAGAAACTGGTTGCTTTGGTGGCTGTGTAGGGAACCTCGAAATTTTCTGGGCATGCGTGTGTAAACTCTACTATCGTTGCGGGGCAGGGGCTGAGGAAACTGGAGGGCCTAGGTTAGGTGTTCGGTTTTGGGAGTGTGCGATGTTTGTTTTAACGGTTTTCAGTTAGGGGCGCGTTCGGGGTTTCGGTGTTCACCGCTTTTGCAAGCTCTGAGCCCTAAACTTGAGCTAGAGGTCTGCATGGATACCATTGGTGATACAACCACAGACCGTCATAGAATTTGCACCCAGGCCCTATTCTGAATATCCAACAAGATATGTTTGCGTATTAGGCCTGAGTTCCAGGGTTTGCACTTACGGTTTAGAGGTTCGGGGTTGTAGGGTGGGCAAAGGGAGTCTTGGAGTTAGGAACTTTTGGGGTTCAGGGTGCGAAGGCTCAGGCTTTTAAGATTTCGGGTTTAAGGTTCTCAAACTTAGGTGGTTTGAGGGGCGAGGATTTGGGGCTCCCTTAAAGGATCCCATAAAGGAATCCTAAATTCTTGTACAACCCTCAAAGGAACCCTGCACTCGTATAGAACCCTGAAAGGAACCCTGCACTCGTATAGAACCCTGAAAGGAACCCTGCACTCGTATAGAACCCTGAAAGGAACCCTCAGAGGAGCCCATAAAGGAGCCTTCAACCCTTAGAGGAACCCTTCACTTAACCCTAAACCCTGCTAGAACTCCTAACGGAACCCTAAACCCTTAGAGGAACCCATAAGTAATCCTAGACCCCCATAGAACCGTTATTAAGAACAACACTTTTACGGAATGTTGCATGTCTTCGGACTTGGGAATCAGCTTAAGGTTGCACTTACAGGGTCATGCAGGGTTTAGGGCTTAGGGCGGTTTAGGGTGTTCGGGGGTTCAGGGCAGTTGAGGGTTTAGGGCCGAAGGTTTTCTTTACAGGGTCAGGGGACTTGCAAAGTAGCAAGGTGCTTATAATCTTTCTGACAGTTGGGAGTTGTGCTTGAACCGAATGCCCGGAAAAGGCTTAGGGCTTCGGGTCGTTGGGGCGAATCACCCCTAAGTCCCGAGAATCTGAACCACCCCTAACCCCTAACCCCTGAACACCCTGAAACCCTTGGCCCTGAATCTTTAAATGCTCCAGAGGCTTCCGAGGAAGCTCCGGCACCGGCAGAAGCTCCTCCGACAGAGCAGGTCCAGTGGCAGAACGGTCGGGATAAGTTGGCGTTTTTGGGGTTTAGGGTTCAGGGGTTTGTGGTGGGGGGTGTGGCATCCTTATAATGCAGAACACGCGAGAATGTCCTTCAAAACCCGGTTCCAATATTCGGGCGCCTTAGTTAGTAGCACATAGTTCTCTAGACCCCCCTTGCCTTTTATAGCTGTAGTCTAGTTGTAAACATGAAGAAGAAGAAAGAAGCAAAGGCTACCCTGTCTGTTGGGTGTCGCGTTGAGGCTCAACGTTCAAGGCTTCGGGTCTTGGGTGGGGTCAAGGCCCAGGGTTCTGGCTTGAGGTCCTGGGCCATAAGCCCGAAGCGATACCCCTCAACCTTGGTGAGGTGGTGCCAAAGCCGCGCACCAGTCGGCGTGAGCCCCAGCAGAGTGCCCTGAAATGCCCCGCATGAGCCCCAGCAGAGTGCCCTGAAATGCCCCGCAGGACAGGAAATCTGTGGGCAGGCCTGTTATGGTCGTAGCGTCGTCTCATGAATGTTCTTGGGGCCCCGGAAAGTCCAGGTGCTCGTATACTGAGGCTCCGCGAGGAGGCAACACGTGCCAGCATCCTCTCCTTGCAATAGATGTCCAACGACAATGCTAAATAATCTGTGGCGCCAACAGCCACCTCTCTTCTCACACTCTTCCGACAAGTATGGGCAACTGCAACAATAGCGTTTACCTACTGCCCGAGAAGTCTGAACTAGCCAACCGCACGCAGATCGTTCGTGTTGTCACCTTCATCACGGGATGTAGAGCTTGAGCCATGCAGATTTCTTACCTTAAGCTCTAAGCCCCTAAATCCCAAAGCCCGTTCATGCAAATGTAAAACTCCAAACCAGCCCTAAGAGGGGTTTAGGGATTTTTAGGGGTTTTGTGGTTTAGGGTTTAGGGTGTAGGGGTTCCGAAAGCTCTCTAAACCCCTAAGCAAAATTCCAAAGCCTGGTTTTCGCATCGTTTTGGCATGCAGGGATGTGGGCTTCGTTTTTGAGGGTTCTGTGATTCAGGCTCCCCCGGGGGTTAGAGTCGAGAGTTCTGGGCTTTGCTGGCACAAGCAGACATATAGGTAGGTGGTCAAAATTAGGGTCCCTTTTTGCGTACCCTAAAGAATAGGTGCCGTACTATATTAAGGACCCAAAAAGGCACCCTAAATTTGACAACCACCCATATAGTGGTGTAGGCGGTTTGGAAATCGCCAGTTGTCTCACCCGAAATGCTTGGTTTGGGGCAACTCTGCACTCCTGCTCCCCTATAGGCCCCAAACCCTTCGTGACGCTGTGCAACTCGCTCTGTCCCCCCGAGCTGCTGCTGAACATTGCAGCTCAAGTCCAAGGGGAAAAGGAGGGACCCTTAATGGCGACCCCTACCCTATAATGTGCTATATAATGGGTATATCATAGCTATATTAAGGGTATATACCTAGGGGTCCTTATTAAGGGTCCCTCCTTTTACCCTTGGATCAAGTGCTCAACATCGCCCTATCAGAATGGGCCCAAGAGCTGGGAGTCGATAGCGAGCTAGCCGTGGGCCCAGTTCCTGAAGCAGGTCCCAGACGCCTATGGAGGAGCTCATTTAGGTAGCTTGGCTTCTCGCCCTTTCTCCTAAACAACTCGCAGACCCTGAACCCTGCCACAACCCTGAGCCCGACTTTCCTCAGCCCTAAGCCCTGAACTCTTCTCATGCAACGCCGGAGAATATTGCCCAACCCTGAACGCGAAAAACAGCGCTCCATAGTAGCCCTAGTTTGGGTTTAGGGTTGAGGGTTTAGGGTTCAGGTAGCCTCTTATGAGATATATGAGGCCTCTTCAAGGGGACCTTTGACATGGCGTTCACGAACTATGACGGTCCAAGCTAGAAACCGTAAACCCTTAGAGCCTCTAACCCTGTACCCAGAGGCTCCAAAGTAGTTCCTTTTTGGGACTACGTTATAGGATTCTACATATGAACCCCAAAAAGGAACTACTTTGGAGCCTCTAGGTATAACCCTTAAGCCGTAATTCCTAAACTTCCCGGCGCCATAGCTCTGCAAGGAAACGGGCGAAACCTGCCGCCACATCCGAGGCCGCCGTACGGCTCTCGTCGTTGGATAAGCAGAATGGGGCATTCAACTTCTCAAGGCTAACATAGGGGCCTGGAATAGCGGTTGAGGAATTTGGCGTGCTGGCTTCAGCAGGTAAGTGTTAGGAGCTTTTGAGTTGAGTTGATGTGTGCTGAAACAAGGCATGAACAAACCCTGTCAGTTCTACATGTAGCCTCCTTGGCTCGAAATGTTGTCTGCATGCGGTAATCACAACAGCTTTTGTCAACACCTGTTTGTCATCGTCTCGTGTAACCGAATGGTATTCCTCAGGGTTTCTCGTTATAGTCATTTGTTATACCCTCCAGAGCCCTGTTCGCGCGCAACATGCGACGGGTTCAGGCTTGCGATTTTGCTGCCGGGCGCAGTACTTTCAGGCATTCTTGCTTCTAGAGGGTGCCAAAGTACTGGTTTTTGCAGCATTTCCTGCACGTGTCCGGGTTGTTCCCGCAGACCTCTGAGCCTCGAAGAAGCTTCAGCCATGATGACGTGCAGATCAGACTCCATCCATTGCCGCAGAGCATCCATGTGCCAACCATGATGACGTGCAGATCAGACTCCATCCATTGCCGCAGAGCATCCATGTGCCAACCATGATGACGTGCAGATCAGACTCCATCCATTGCCGCAGAGCATCCATGTGCCAACCATGATGACGTGCAGATCAGACTCCATCCATTGCCGCAGAGCATCCATGTGCCAACCATGATGACGTGCAGATCAGACTCCATCCATTGCCGCAGAGCATCCATGTGCCAACCATGATGACGTGCAGATCAGACTCCATCCATTGCCGCAGAGCATCCATGTGCCAACCATGATGACGTGCAGATCAGACTCCATCCATTGCCGCAGAGCATCCATGTGCCAACCATGATGACGTGCAGATCAGACTCCATCCATTGCCGCAGAGCATCCATGTGCCAACCATGATGACGTGCAGATCAGACTCCATCCATTGCCGCAGAGCATCCATGTGCCAACCATGATGACGTGCAGATCAGACTCCATCCATTGCCGCAGAGCATCCATGTGCCAACCATGATGACGTGCAGATCAGACTCCATCCATTGCCGCAGAGCATCCATGTGCCAACCATGATGACGTGCAGATCAGACTCCATCCATTGCCGCAGAGCATCCATGTGCCAGCCATGATGACGTGCAGTTTTTCGCCTGAAGAGAAAAAATACAGCATTTTTTCGGACAGTCTTGCGTGGCCCAACATCTCGAATTCATTGGCAGGGCCAACGAATTTGCAACATGCGCGCCTTTGCGCGCGCGCGAACAAAGCCCTGGCGCGTTGTTATAGCATACCACCCAAAAAAACCTACAATCCTAAACCGCAACCACCGTGTCCCAATAGATCAGGCCGGGTACCTTGCTGAGTGATTCTCATCACTTGTCCTACTACTTTGCATCTTTAGTCGGTCGGCCTTACTCTCGAGAATGCTGTATACATGATACTCTGGGATCTTAAATACGGATCCAATCTGTTAGGGTCTATGTTATCGGGGCCTGTGTTTATATATATATATATATATACATGTTTATTTATACTTATTCATTTATTTATTCGTTTATTTAGAGGACTCCATGATCTTGAGAGTTCATGTTTGTGCCACCCACCCAACTCCTGAGGCAGCACCGCCTCCTGCCGTCCAAGCTGCGGCTATGGACTTGCTGGAGGCACTTCGTTTGTGCTCGGATGTGTACTATAACCCGAAACCCTACACCACTTAGGATCTTTACTATAAGGCAAAACTCTAAACCGCTTTCGATGTTCTTACTATAACCCTAAACACTAAACCGAGAATTAGGAATACAGTTCCCTTACAGCCCCCCTGAAATGATCGTGCGATGTACCCCAAGGCCCTTTCTACCCAGCAGGCTCCGAAAGTTTGGGGTTGAGGGTTTAGGGTCTAGGGTTTAGGGTTTCGGGAACCTACAAACCCTAAAGGATGAGTGAGTTCGGGTTCGGCTTAAGAGGATGCTGGAAAATGTGGGCTTTAGGAGCTTGGAGTTAAGGATCGTTGGGACATTTAGTTGGACCCGAAAAAACCTAGCTTCTTCCTGATCCAAAAAAGAGCATCGCAATGAGCCCTAAACAAGAGGTAGTTTAACATTGTTTAGGTAGAGCTTGGGAACAAGGGTTGAAACTCAAAGGATTGGAGTTACTGGAGTTGATGGTTTAGAGGTTAGAGATACCCGTCAAGGGCGAACGGTTTCGATTCTTTTGGTGAGAAGTTAGGATCAAGGGCGTAGCATTTAAGTTCGAGTGTTTAAGTTTTTTAGTTTCTAGTTTTTCGGTGTTGAGGGATTTAGGATTTACAGATACGGTTCCGGGCTTGAGGGTGTGGAACTCGAGGTTCAGGGTGTCACGCGGTGAGTAGATGGTAGCTCCCTAAAGACTAAAAGTTTAGGGTTTAGGGTTTAGGGTATTAGGGTTTACGTTTGTTTACGTGAAGGGAATGTGAATGTGAGCGCCCAGAATTTGTTTTCCACACCTCCAAACCCCACACGAGCTGGGAACCCCCCCCTAAACCCTAAACAACGCCCAGATCACCGAGCCCAAGTTCTGTTGTTGGGGTTCCCAAGGATGCAACTGGTACGAGTATCACGAGTAGTCCCTACAACGCCTATGAACTATGTCTTATTGATCTGGTGTACCTGTTGGAACTGTCTCGTCAACATGCCTCTGAATCCCTCACACCTCTAAGCACCAACCTCCACAATTTGAGCTTCATGTCACCACACAAGCTGAGCAGGATGATGATGGAAGAGATCTTGAGGCCGGGCCAAAGCCCCTTGCGCCTCAATCCGAAAGCCGAAACCCATGGGCCGGTGTAGTGTTTCGAGCTTCGGATAACGCTGGGGGTTTCCACTTTGGGGCTTTTAGAAGACTTTTGGTTCAGCTTTCAGGGCAAAAGGGGGCTTTCCAGTTGCCTACGGCAAGGAGGCAAAGCGTGCTCCTTTTAACGAAGGTCCCAAGTCTCGTCGGGCGGACTTGCAGGAGGGCCAGCATGCCATGATTGAAACCGAGGAAAGTTGAGTGGCAGAAATAAGTAACATGACTATCACAGTCGTTTTGGTGCAAACAACAATGCTGTTGCCCGCAATGTTGGAGAAGTGGACGAAATTATTGCCCCCCACCCTAAGCGCCAACCCACGACCCCTTCGAAACCCTGGACCTGAACCTTAACCCCCCTCAACTCCCACAACCTAGACCCATAAAGACCCCTAGTTGGAGGTTCATGGGTAGTCATAAGTAGGGGTATAAGTAGGATAACTGTGGTTATAACCTATATTAGGGGACTCCGGGTGCAATGTGATGCAGAGAGCTGGAGGTTGCTCCGATCATAACAGAAGGCAACCGAATATAGGGGCCTAGATAGTTAGTTTTATGCCAATACTATTGTGGGGGTTTCTTATCATAGTTACAGCATAATATGCCCCAAGACCCTATTCTATTTATTAAGGTCTCGATAGTCTCCGCCACAGAAGCCCTGGGCCGCGTGCACCAGCTTCCGATGCTGCTGGCTGCGCGTCTAGCTCTAAAACTCCAGAGCAAACGCACCTATTAAATGTTTTGGGCTTAAGCACAAGCACCCGGTCCCCCGTGGTGGTCCAAGGCCATGCAGCAAACAAAAAGCCACAAACACCAACAAGAAATGGTCCCTCAAAAGTCAGGCAATTGCATAGAAGTTGTGTGTCTTTCTTCACCTTGAACCGCCGAAGACGGCAATTTCAGCCGCCACAGCCCCCGATCCCCGAAAAATGCCAAGCAGAGCCCAGCCCAGCCCCAGCCAGTCCAGCTCTGCGAACTGTGCCCACCAGCCGAGCCCAGCCGCTAAAACCCACAGCCCTGACAAATCGAAAACCAGGTTCCAAAGACAACGCTTTCGTTAAAAACGTTTCGCTCAATTTCTATGTAAGGGTTTATAAGCAGGATAACTACACTGATATAGCCTGTCCTAGCAGTAGAGTAGGTAGCCTTTAGCCTTCTTTGGGTCGTATAGTCCCTATATAACCCCTATGTAGCCATCTTTAGTTCCCCATGATACCCGACAAGCAGACTATATATGTACGAGGGCCTTCCAGCTCCCCTTGTAAGCTCTTGGCGTTCTTCTGGTTGGCTCTTTAGGACTTTAGCTTCTTGGGATTCTATATGAACCATAATAAGTAGGCGAAAAGTTTGCATTTGAGGAGGGGTTCAGAAGTTGGCTAAGACTTATAAGCACAACCACTAATACTGCTGATGGACAAAATCCTGCATTACCCTTTATAAGGAATACAGTATACCATAGCTCCCATAGTTTAGAGTCCTTAGGGTCATGCAGGATTTATATCATCAACCTAAACCCTAAAAACCCTATAGATCCCTTAAAAGAGCCCCTTAAAGGTACCCCTATAGATCCCTTTAAAGGAACCAGTATGACCCTAAGCCCGATCAGCAGAACCCGCCTTTGGGGCGAGGCTGAGATCCAAGCCGTGGCTGAGGAAGCCGCAGAGCTGGAGGCTTGTACTTTCGGGGCCTTACCAATTAGATAATATAGGGTTACATATTTTTATGGGGGGGGCTTAATAATTAGAATATGGTTTTGGGATATATGATACTATAGTCATAACACTATTGCGGGGGGTGCCTTACTAAAACTATAGTATAACAGACCCCCAAAACTCCCATAAAAGCCTTGGATTGGATTGGATTGGAGTCTGATCGTCGGGCTGCAGGCTGCGTGTTACAGCACGGGGCAGCGCATCACAAAAAAGGCTAAACGAATTCGGAGTGAAACGGTCTGGCCATCCAAAAGGACTTTGCGGACTGCCGAGGACCCTCTGTGCTACGCTGGCTCAAGTAATCCTGGACCCAGACTACATGGCTAGCAGTAGGACGGAAGGAACAGGCAAGGTGACTGATGGGCACATCGTCTTCGTCCTCAAGTCCAAGGAGGCGTTCCTCAGCCGTGGGTGCTCGTGGTCCAAAGCTGATGGGAGTCTTTCGCGGTGGGCCGCGACAGCTGAAGTGTTGCCACTGGCCGGCACGTAGGCGCTGGTTGTAAGCCTGTACAGGGCGTTCTAGCTCGAGAATTTCTTCGTAGGTAAGCGGCCTATGCACGTATAATGCCCGCCGTAGGCATTCCGGAGAGTGCTTCATGTGCTGTTGTGCTTGCACAACATCCGAGTATACGCGCATGCAGGAGGTGCAGACCTCACTAGTTGTATAGTGCCTGGCCGGGCTGTAGATCCTGTGTGTTCGAGCAAGATGCACGTGCAGGTGCTTTCTGAGCGGGAAGGAACTATCGCACAAATAGCATTGATATTCCTGTTCAGGTTCACCTGCAGGACCGACCTGGGTCGGTAGGTGTCCGGCCCGACGTGCAGCCTGCCAAGCTGCAGCGTCCTGGAGGAACTGCTTTGTGGCTCGTGCAACTTGTTTGCGCCACCAGTAGACGTCTGTCTCATGCGCCTCGAGCAGGGCGAGAACAGTGTGTTGAACTGGCAGGCAGTCCCGGACGCTGGGGACGAAAACAGCGACTGAACAAACGTCGTCCTCTAGTTGCCGTAGCCACGAGGTCTTGGGTGCCAAACTCCAGTGATCATACAGGAAGGCAAGCAGTTCTGAAGGACCCTGTCGGAACAGTTTCTGCAAGCACATTGCCCGAGCGTCCGCAAGTGCCAAGTTGGGAGGGGCGGCTTTCGCAGCAAGCAGGACAGCATAGCTATGCGGGGGTGCGTCGACAGCAGTGCGGGCAAGAAGGACCCTCCAGAGGGAGATGTACTGCCTTTCCCATAGGCGCCTGTGAACAGCAGCAGGTAGGATCAATGCAGCTGCTGTATGGACATAGCGCGAAACCGACAAAGCCCGCAACAGAGTTCGGCGAACCGCTATATCAAAGCGCTGGGCTCCAAACAGCCGTCTCCGCAGAGGCTTGAGCATGCCCATACTGCGCGAAAAACGGTAATGTAGATCAGGTGCCGGATGCTGGTTGGCTGTGAGAACTCCCCCGAGGTGCTTGTATGCCTCGACGATGGGGACCTCGAGGGTCTGCACGGTGGTGTCATCGGTAACTGGCAAAACCAATTGGCCCTGCTCACTGATTCGAAGAATCTCATGGCCATTGTGGGCTTCTCCCGGGGGAAGAAGGAGGGCTGTTTTATCTTCGCCTGCCTTGACAGTCATGCCCAACGACGAAGCATGAGTCACAAGTAAACTAACCGCACGCTGTGTCCGAGCAAGAAGGACTGGCACAGTGGGGCCGGTCTGCGGAAAGAAGAAATCGTCGGCCCAGGCCGGACAGTGCAGCTGGACAGGCCCGTGGTGTTGCAGAGATGGTGGACGCTCGCATGGTCCTGGCAGCTCCGCCAAAAGCACTTGCGACTCAAGTGCTGTAATAGCGGAGCGCATGTAGGCCGACAGCGAAAACGCGAAGAGTAGATCTGCTGCCGGGTCTCCTGGTCTGGTGCCCCTCCTAGTAACTGTTAAGTCACTGAAGGTCGACAACCGGAACCAACTGCCTGTAAACAAATCGGAAATGAGGGCTCGTGTATGGCCAGAGACGTGACACTGTTCGAGGGTAACAATGTTCACCAGTTTCTGCTTAAGCTCGGCGATAGCTGCTGGAGGGAGCTGCATGCGAGCAAACAACTGCAACAGGTCGGCGTCACCAGTGTTGGTATCGACAAGCAGTTGCCTCATTGTCTGATAGAAGGCAGCTTTCAAGTCAAAAAACACGAGTGATGCCTTTGAGGCCTTAGGCGAATTGCAAAGGGCAAAACATGTTTTTGCGGTTAGAGAAATCAGCTCTATGCCCTGGCCGGGCAAGATGCCGGCGTGAAAAGGAGTCTTACTATCGCTGAAGGCTGGCAGGAGCTGGCGTCGGAGACACTTGTGATAGATCTTTCCAGGAACCGATGACACGAGCACGGATCGGTACCCTTCGCAACCAAGGATGTGGGAGGCGCGTTTGGCAAGTAGCACCAAGTCCCCTCCTCTAAAGGGGACCGGCTCGAAGGCACGGATGGCAGCCTTTGCGAGGATAGGGAGCAGCTGCCTCGCCGTCGTGGCGACGTCCAGGCGAAGTACCTCTGCAGTAATGCCGTCGGGCCCGGCTGCTTTGTGGCGTTGAAGAGAGTGGGTCAAACTCTCTATCAAGCAAAGGTCCGGGACAGCGCCAATGTCAAAGGTCCAAGGGGCGCGGCGGGTACGCTCCTTGAGTAGGTCCAACCCAATAGATCGGGTTAGGCAAATTCCTGACTAATAGTCAATAGTTAATTTTGAGTACCAAAATTAACTATTAGTTAGAAATGGTGAATTAACTAATAGTTAATTTTAGAGTCAATTTTAAGATAAAATTTTTAACTAAAAAATAGTTAATTCTGTAGAATTAACTATGGAAATTAACTTTTTTCAACAGCTGAAAAGTCATGAAATTGATCAGAAATAAGCATGAAAATCCAGAGCCAAGATGCATACACAGTAAGCATGGTCGTATCGTGGCCTCCCTTCCCTGGCCCTTGCCCCGCAGTGCGGGTCACAACCCCAGGCGACGGATTTGACACCGCCTTAATGCGGGCACCGCAGGCCCATGAGTCACAACACCCCTCTTCTTGCCTTCCACCCACATGTAGTCACAAAGCCCCTCCTCTTGCCTTCCGCCTGCAGATGGCAAGCTCAATTTTGCTGCACCAGCAGACAGACAGAGAGAGCAATCATGTTGCACACAAAAGAGACAGTGAACTCATGCTTCTGGTCTAACAATGACAACATGACCCTCCGAAAACTTTTCCTAGAGCTTCGTATTGTGAGACCTACACGAACCGCAAAACTTAACATGCGACATGCACTTCAAACGCTTTCCAAGCATCGCCCTCCATGGTTTGGGACCTCCACGCACATCAAAGCCAAACATGCCACATGCGGCTTTAAACGCTTTCGCAGAATCGCCATTCTCAACAGCAAAGTATCATTCCGGCCAAGTAAACGCCGTCCGTGGTGCTTGTCAGAACCGTGCGATCCGCCTTCTTCTAAGCGCGTGCTAGGATCACCTCGTGTTTTTCGTGCCATGAATCTGGCAGCAACGGAAGCGAAAACTAGCGACATGCTGATTCATGCGCAACCCACGAGTCGCCAGACCTCTGCTTCCATGCTTCGTCCTTATCCTAGTCAGAGGTCGCAACCGCACCCTCGATGCTTGGATTGGTGACATGTCCGGGCCAGGATATTTGCTTTGCATGTAATCCACGGCAGCATGACCTTTGCCACAAATCCATGTTCTCTCCTTTACACTCCACGACAAGAGGGCGACGACGATGACGAGCACGTACACAAGCACGAGGACGAAGACCACCACGACAGCGACGACACAGCGACTGTACGAGGACGACGACGACGACCAACAAAGGACGATGACGACGAGCACGACACAAGGTTTCGGGTTTAGTTTCGGGTTTAGAACTCAAACACCCACCAACCCCGAAACCCTAACCCAAAAAACCCAAGCCTACCAAACCCTAAACATCAAATCCTCGTCCCCAAACCATCCAAACCTTAATCCCGAAACCCAATACCCCCTACACCCCAAATCCTTAAACCTCAACCCCACCAAAGCCTAATCCCCAAACCCCACACCCAAATGCTAAGAAGTACGATATGTTGCCGTTGTTTTGGCCTCGGAGCGGTGCCCAAGTGCTAAGAAGTACGATTTGTTGCCGTTGTTCTGGCCTCGAAGCGGTGCCCAAGTCCTAAGAAGTATGATTGGTTGCCGTTGTTTTGGCTTCAGAGCGGTGCCCAAGTGCTAAGAAGTACGATTTGTTGCCGTTGTTTCGGCCTCGAAGTACGATTTGTTGCCGTTGTTTTGGCTTCAGAGCGGTGCCCAAGTGCTAAGAAGTACGATTTGTTGCCGTTGTTTCGGCCTCGAAGCGGTGCCCAAGTGCTAAGAAGTACGATTTGTTACCGTTTTTTGGCCTCGAAGCGGTGCCCAAGTGCTAAGAAGTACGATTTGTTGCCGTTGCTTTGGGCTCGAAGCGGTGCCCGAGCGCTAAGAAGTACGAGTTGTTGCCCTTGTTTTGGCCTCGAAGCGGTGCCCAAGTCCTAAGAAGTACGATTTGTTGCCGTTGTTTTGGCTTCAGAGCGGTGCCCAAGTGCTAAGAAGTACGATTTGTTGCCGTTGTTTCGGCCTCGAAGCGGTGCCCACGTGCTAAGAAGTACGATTTGTTGCCGTTGTTTTGCCCGCTTCACCTTAAACTCCTAAACCCCAAAGCCCCTACACCCCAAATCCTTAAACTCTGAACCCCTGAATCCTAAACGCCTAAACCCTAAACCGCTAAACCCTGAACCCTAAACTCCTACACCCTTCAAAACAACCCCTGCAACCAGACAAAACTCAATCCTGGGTGGTGAGTGGTGGGGGTGGGTGGAGTGGTGGGGGGGTGGTGGGGGTGGTGGGGGTGGTGGGGGCGGTGGGGGGGTGCGGCGGAAAAGGGTTCCCTCCTTTTTCCAGAGGGCGAAAAGACACCACAAAAAACAAAACGCACCGTTTCATGAAAGGTGCATTTTGCCCTTGCCCACCCACTGATGCGCATGATGGCCCCCCGTCCCAGCCCACACCACCCCACCCACCCCACCCACCACCACCACCACCACCACCACCACCACCCCACCACCACCACCCCACCACCCACCACCCACCACCCCACCACCCCACCACCCCACCCACCACCACCACTCACCACCCTTGAAGGGTGTAGGAGTTTAGGGTTAAGGGTTCAGGGTTTAGCGGATTAGGGTTTAGGCGTTTAGGGTTCAGTTTGGGGTGTAGGATGTTTGGGGTTTGGGGATTAGGGTTTGGGGGGTGTGGCGGATTAGGGTTAGGGGTTTAGGGTTTCGGGTGGTTTCAGGGTTTTAGGATTGGGTGTGCAGGGGGTTCGGGGCTTGGTGGATCAAGGGTTGGGGGGATTGGGGGGTTAAGGTTTCGGGGTTTCAGCTTGGCTGGGATTGGGTTAATAGGTTCAAGCTTCTACGGTACAGGGTCCGAGGGTTTAGGATTTTACGATGTAAGGGTTAAGGGGTTTGGGATTTCAGGGGCTTAGGTTTTAGGGGTATAGGGGTCGGGGGTGCAGCTTTTTAGTACTTCGGATTGGATTTGGGGTGCCTAGCGCCTAGTATTCTAGAGTGATTTGGCACATTTTTTAATTTTTTTTAAAAAAAAATCCTTATTTTTTTACAAAAATTTAAAGATTTTTCTCTATTTTGCAGAGGTGACCGTGCAAGTTTGTTGCAAGTTTGTTGCAAACTTGCAACAAACTTGCAATCACGATTGCAAGTTTGTTGCAAGTTTGTTGCAAGTTTGCAACAAACTTGCAATGAAACTTGCAACAAACTTGCAATCGTGATTGCAAGTTTGTTGCAAGTTTGCAACAAACTTGCAACAAACTTGCAATGTGATTGCAAGTTTGTTGCAAGCTTGGCTGAAACTTGCAATGTGATTGCAAGTTTGTTGCAAGTTTGTTGCAAACTTGCAACAAACTTGCAATCACGATTGCAAGTTTGTTGCAAGTTTCATTGCAAGTTTGTTGCAAACTTGCAACAAACTTGCAACAAACTTGCAATCGTGATTGCAAGTTTGTTGCAAGTTTGCAACAAACTTGCAACAAACTTGCACGGTCACCTCTGCAAAATAGAGAAAAATCTTTAAATTTTTGTAAAAAAATAAGGAATTTTTTTTAAAAAAATTAAAAAATGTGCCAAATCACTCTAGAATACTAGGCGCTAGGCACCCCAAATCCAATCCGAAGTGCTAAAAGCTGCCCCGACCCCTATACCCCTAAAATTTCAGCCACTGAAATCCCAAACCCCTGAACTCCTGCATCGTAAAAACCTCAAAACCCTGTACCGTATAAACTTGAAACCCCAAACCCCCCCAACCCCTGATCCACCAACCCCCCAACCCCCTGCACCCCGAATCCTAAAACCCTGAAACCAACCAAAACCCTAAACCCCTACCTAATCCGCCACACCCCCTACACCCCAAATCCTTAAACCTGAACCCTAAACGCCTAAACCCTAACGGGCTAAACCCTGAACCCTTAACCCCTAAACTCCTACACCCTTCAAGGGTGGTGGGGTGGTGGTGGTGGGTGGGGTGGGTGAGGTGGTGTGGGCTGGGACGGGGGGCCATCATGCGCATCAGTTGTAGTGGATTCTAACCCAAACCCTAGGCGCTATTGGATAGGTTTGGGCTTGGTTAGGCCTAGTACTATGACTGTTAGTACTTGTCTTAGCATTATTACTATCACGACTCTTACTACTATTACCACTATTACTAGTCCTACTATGACTAACATTCATAGTATTGCTATACTACTAGCAGTGCTATTCGTACTATTGCTATTATTATTATTAATGCTAGTACAACCGCACTATGATTATTATCTATGACTAGTATTACTGCTACTTTAACTAGTAATAATCATACGGTGAATATGAGTAGTAGCAGTAGTAGTAGTAGTAGTAGTAGTAGAAGGAGTAGTACGACTATGAATACTATTATTCTCACTATTACTACATAGTGACTATTTCTGTTTAGGATTTAGGGATTTGGAGTGTAGGGGGCTTGGTGTTTGGGGATAAGGGTCTGTGGTTTGGGGATTATAGGGTTTAAAGTTTGGTTGGTTAGGGGTTTAAGGTTTTGGGGTGTAGAGGGTTTGGTGTTGGGCTTTGGGGTTTAGGGTCTGGGGGGTGTGGAGTTCAGGGTTGAGGGGTTTAGGGTTTAAGGATTTGTGGGGTTTGGGGATTAGAGGGTTTGGGGTTTAAGGATTTGGTGTGTAGGGGGCTTGGTGTTGGGCTTTGGGGTTTAGGGTTTGGGGGGTCCGGGATTCAGGGTTGAGGGGTTTAGGGTTGAAGGATTTATGGGGTTTGGGGATTCAACCCCGAAACCCTAAACCCGCTCACCCTAAAAAACCGATTTGTTGCCGTTGAATATGGGCCTCGGAGCGGTGCCCAAGTGGTTTTGGCCTCGAAGCGGTGCCCAAATGCTAAGAAGTACGATTTGTTGCCGTTGTTTTGGTCTCGGAGCGGTGCCCAAGTGCTAAGAAGTACGATTTGTTGCCGTTGTTTTGGCCTCGAAGCGGTGCCCATGTGCCAAAAAGTACAATTTGTTGCCGTTGTTTTGGCTTCAGAGCGGTGCCCAAGTGCTAAGAAGTACGATTTGTTGCCGTTGTTACGGCCTCAAAGCACGATTTGTTGCCGTTGTTTCGGCCTCGAAGCGGTGCCCAAGTGCTGAGAAGTACGATTTGTTGCCGTTGTTTTGGCTTCAGAGCGGTGACCAAGTGCCAAGAAGTACGATTTGTTGCCGTTGTTTTGGCCTCGAAGCGGTGCCCAAGTGCCAAAAAAGTACGATTTGTTGCCGTTGTTTTGGCTTCAGAGCGGTGCCCAAGTGCTAAGAAGTACGATGTGTTGCCGTTGTTTCGGCCTCGAAGCGGTGCCCAAGTGCTGAGAAGTACGATTTGTTGCCGTTGCTTTGGGCTCGAAGCGGTGCCCGAGTGCTAAGAAGTACGAGTTGTTGCCCTTGTTTTGGCCTCGAAGCGGTGCCCAAGTGCTGAGAAGTACGATTTGTTGCCGTTGTGCTGGCGTGGCCAAGTGCTAAGAAGTACGGTTTGTTGCCGTTGTTTTGGCCTCGAAGCGGTGCCCAAGTGCTACGAAGTACGATGTGTTGCCGTTGTTTTGGCCGCTTCACCCTAAACTCCTAAACCCCGAAGCCCCTACACCCCAAATCCTTAAACCCTGAACCCCTGAACCCTACATGCCTAAACCCTAAACCACTAAATCCTAACCCCTAAACTCCTGCACCCTTCAAAACAACCCCTGCAGCCAGAAAAAACTCAATCCTGGGTGGGTGGTGGGTGGTGGGGTGGTGGGTGGGGTGGTATAGGGTGGTGGGGTGGTGGGGTGGTGGGGTGGTGGGGTGGTGGTGGGGTGGTGGGGTGGTGGGGTGGTGGGGTTTTCACCGCCTTTTGGCCAAAGCCCCTGATATGCGAGTGAAGAGACACCCCCCGCAGAGCCGTTCCACCCCCAATCATTTGAGGCTTCGAACAGCGGATGCCACCACACCAAGTGGCCATTTTGGTCTGCCTGCCTCCCCCACCCCACCACCCCACCACCCCACCACCTCAAACAAAGTAACCATGCCGACACATAACCGTGCAAAACAATCATGCAGCTCGTCAAATGCAGTAACACATAACCAGTCAAAAAAGGTAACCATGCGAACACAACTCCTTGCGAAAGTAATCATGCCGCTCGTCAAAAACAGTAACCATGCGAACACATACCCATGCAAAACCGGTGCAAACAACAGTAAACATGCAGCCCAATAGCCTACAACCTCCCCGCATCTCCTTTCTTGTCCGTCCTGCCCCCCCCCCTTCTTACAGCCCCTGGATACTTTTCCTCTTTGCCGAACAACCTGCCCCCCCCGCTCTGTTGTCGCAAAAGCCGACAGTAACCATGACCAAGCCTTGCAAAAATCAGGAAAAGTCTGCACTCATGCACGACATCTCCAATACAACAACAGCTTTTTTCATGGAAAAAACAATGCTTTTTATAGCAAATTACCTAAAAATAGTTAAGACAAAACAAGCCTAAATTAACTAATAGTTAATTCTAAATTAACTAATTAGTCAATATTTTTTCTAACTATTAGTTAGGAAATTAACTATTAACTATTAGTCAGGAATTTGCCTTACCCGATCTATTGGGAAGTACTCTGCTGGGGTGACTTTGCTGCCTGCCTCCTGGCGTTCGAAGTGAGATCTCCATCCCTCTGCGCGCTCCTGTGTGGTGAGGGCAGGCCGACCATCTTCCAGGAGGAGCGCTGGGAGGGGCTTATGAGAGCTGCGTCGAGATGCCTGCGCCTGTGGAAAGGCTCGCCTGATGGCTTTGTACAGGTCAGCTGGGTCTCTCAGGTCTTTTGTCGCCGCTACGTCGGCCAAGCCTTGCAGGTAGTTGTGGCGGTCCTGGGCGACGGCTCGGCGAGGCTTGTGGACACGTGCAGTGCGTGCAGTGCCCGTGCCTCACTATAGTCGAGTTGACGCAACCAGACCTCGGCTCGCTCCCTGGTAACTCGGGTGAAGCAAGTGCCCTCTTTGTGATGCAGGAAGGCAGCAAAGACAATGAGGCACAATCGCCGGTGGCGCTCTTGTGCTTCAGAACGTAGGTAGGTTCTGAGAGCCGACCTGTATCGGACTTGGTTGAGTGTGGCCGAAGTGAGAAATGGCTGTCGGGGCGGGGTGGTGATTGGCGAGGAGAGCTGGTCAGCAGCAGTCCGCCAATGCTCCGCAAGATGGGCATAATGCTCGTCGACGCCGGCTCCCCAGGAGACTGCGGGACAGGTGTTGAGTTTTTGTCGAACTGCAAGGCGGGTGGCAGTATCGAGTGGAGTCGGTGGTCTAACGGCACGACGGTGATTGGCGGCATAGGAAGACTTGGGCTGCCACCTGGCAAACTTACACCTCAGAAAAACAGGGACGTGGTCGTCCCTTTTCTGGAGCACCTCTACGTCATACAAAACCTTAGAGGTCATGTCGAAATGTTCCCAAGAACTAGGAACCAGAACATAGTCTAGGCGTGCCCATTGTCCATACGGAGAGCGCCATGTGCCGCCCTGGCCCGAGTGGTAGGCCTCAAACGTTGCTGGTGCAAGGGCCTCGGCAGAAGAGAGAAACTCATGGAAAAGTGCTCCAGCAGGTGTCTCGGGCTCAGGGTTACAAGTTCCTATGTGACAGGACTCGACTGTGCCAATTCTGGCATTGGAGTCGCAGAGTACAATGAAATCGGTGCCTCTGGGCCTGGCAGCGAGTTCCCGGATCCTGGCAGCCCAAAAGAGGCGGATCTCACAGAGTGGAACATTGTGCGCTGAGGGGGCATGGACGACTTGGACGTGTAGCCTAGCGTAGTCGGAGAGGACGTTGACAGTGAGGTGCCTTGGAGAGGTGCTGACAACAGTCACGTCAGTTTCTTGAAAGTAAACCTTCCGTCCTCTAGCCGTGGCGTACGCAAGATGCCGTGTCAGCCATAGGGAGCAGCCACCGACTCCGTTGGCATCTGCGGCTGCGTTGTAGATCCAATACGAGTCATCTGATTGCATGGCAGACTCGGGCAGCCTCGTTTCTTGCAATCCTATAATGTGCGGTTGATGGGCTGCGAGTGATGTCTTGAGCACCTCTTTGCGCCCAGCAATGCGCAGACCTGCGGCCGTTGCTGTGGCTCGCTTAGTCTTGGGATCGCGCAAGGTGAGGGCATTGAAGCTGACCGCTGTGATGTCATACAGGACTTCTGCCTCGGGAACGGTGACCTGTCTAATACCTTGCTGCGGCGCGATGGCAGCGCGGTGGACATGGTGTTGAGCAAGATCGGCCTCTACGCCAAAGGTGTAGGGACGCGGTATGTCAACAAAACCTGGGAGAAAAGCCCACGCCCAGGCCCGTAGTGGATGGTGTGCAAGTTGAGACGGCCAAGTGGGGAGGACACGTTGGTCGTACGGAACTAGAGATTTACGGGCCGTGCGTGCCAGAGCATCTGCAAGCTCGTTGCCTAGATATCCCGAATGACCTGGGACATGATGGTGATGAAGCTCGGCCCTAGAGCTGGCATAATGTCGAAGGCTAAGGGCTAGCTGGGATAACGGCTCATAGGCTTTGTCGAGTCCTCCTTCCGGTGCACTGGTCAACCCAAAAACCCCACCACCGGCACTGGTGGAGTCGTAGTGGAAGTGCATAGGAACCCCAAAACTATGGCCTGTCTGAGCTACCCAAGCAAGACTCCAACAAAGAGCCAAAAGCTCCCCTGTCATTGCGTCATCTCTTGTCTCACCCAAGTGGTATGGGAGGTCCGGGGGCACTGTGGTAGCAGCTGCACCCCCGACAAAGAAGCACTGTGCTTGATGGCGAGCAAAAACTGCAAATGCCCAAGAACAGGGCTGCACACAGGTGTCGTTGCAAGATGCAGAGCCGTCCGTATAGATGTGAATCGACTCCGGAACGGGTTGGCCAGCTTGCTGCCACGTAACGAGACTGGAAAAGGCTTGTCGAAATTCAGAGCAGATGTCCGCATTAGACAGAACTGCCCGAAGGTCAGTATCGAGCCAGTCTTCCCCTGTGGGGACTGCTGGCTGTGTGTGGGGCAGGATCTGTTCAAGAGACAAGCAGTCTGCTTGATAGCAGGTCACCGGGATCGTATCGCTCAGTGACAGAGGAGTGGGCAAGGCAGGAGGTGTGGCAGTGCAGGTCTGGAAATGCTCCGATAGAGTCTCCAACAGGGTCCATGCATCGAAAAGAGGCTGCTGCGTACTCAGGAGGCATTCCTCAAGCAGAGTCGGCCCACAAACAAGATAGGCATCGAGGTCGCCTCTGGGCCCAGGCGCGGCGCTATTGCGAAAGGCACGGGAAGGGGTAGGAATGATGGTCGACTCATAGGGAATACCAGTTGGTGGTGGGAGCTGCACGTCAGCCTTGCTGGCAGTGGCTGAACACGAGGAGATGCGGGCCTCCCGCGGTGTAGGAGGCCTTGCGCGGGGCCACTGGCCACAAGGACGATTTTGCATGGCATGTGCCGGTAGGACTTGCGCAGCAAGCACAGTGCAAACAAGGAGGGTGTGCAGGCCGCCTAGACGAAAAGATCGGCGGGTGCGCACCCCCTGGTGGTGGTCACAGTAGCCATAGGATGCTGGTACTGCAGGTCGCCGGCTGGATTGACTTCGCCAACCTAGCATGATCACAAAGGGAGCTACAGAGGTGTCAAAGCACTGGCCTGGAGCACAGGCAGCAAGTAAGAGAGTGCTCATCCACATGAGGCTGCAACCTATGTCGAACAGTGTATAGGTTAGTGGCAAAGTCCAGACGTTGCCTCGCCTGGTTTCACCTGTACCTGGGGGAGGCCGGTTGACTGGTTCAGGGGGCGGTGGTCCTGCAGGAGTAGGACCTCGATGTGGTGGCGATCCATCATCTTGGTGGGCGTGAGAATTGTCACTGTCAGACTCCTCGTCGGAGGAGGAGGACGACGAGGAAGAGTCATGCATCTCCACCGGAGGCGCCTCAATGGTTGCAATGGCAACTGTAAGAACCTGCCCACTGACAAGCTCGATAACCTCCCGGTCCCCACGCAGGGCAAGGTGCCCGCCTGTGATGTAGGGTACGTGACCTGGGGGCAAGGACGGTAGGACTCGTTGCTCGAGTTCGTCTCTGTACTCATACCCAAGTGGTGCGACTTGCCAGGTGATGGCACGCAGTGTAGGTCGCATATCGAGAAAGTACACACACATGTGTGAGCCCTGGGGAGGCGGCCTGGGAAACTGGCAAGTAGCAACAAAGACGCCCTGAACGAGTCTGCCTCCATCAAACACGTCAGTAATGCGCGGCTTCGCAGGCCAAAGTGTTAAAAGCGAAGGAGTCACGCCCAAGCATCGGGCTACTTGCCGGTGGAGGGAAACTTGTCCTGTTGGATCTGCAGCCCTACACAGGGTGCCATGGTCAGTGAGCAAGCGGTGAAAAGTGCCTGGTGGCACGGGGATGTCAGCATCGGCATTCCATTGCTGCGCGTGTTGCAACATACCTGCAAGAGTGCGGCGCTGCACCTCCCTGGGAAACGCCTGAGGCGAAAAGATGACAAGCATGCCATGCGCCAAGGTGACAGGCTGGTGGAGTTGCACTGGGAAAGCACTGTCCTGAACGTACACTTGCACACCCTGTAACAGCGTAAGACCTGCGAGTCTGATCAAGTCGCTGCCTGTAGCCTGGGAGGGGGCGAGCACGCTGAACATGGTGCCATTGTACCTGGTGCAATCCAACAAGATAACTGGCGAAGGAGGCGTCCAGTCAGGCAGGCCTATCAAGCAAGCGAAAGGAAGGCAGGGCTGAGGATACACAGGAACGAGGTCGGGGAACCAATGCTGGTGATCGTCCCTTCGCTGTGTGGCTACCGCTGCCAAGGCATACGGAACTTCACAAGGCATGTGAAGAGTCACTCCAACCGGGTCGGGCGTGTACTCCGGAGTAAACACCAAGAAGAGAGCTCGTACAAAACCTGTCTGCGGAATGGCCTGGAAACCCTGTGGGCGAGGGATTATCCAGACTGGTGGTTCTGGTCCAACAGGAGTACGATCACCTGGCTCGCGGAAACTATATGGGTTGGTCTGCTGGTCCCCTATGGTTCGTCTAAAATGATATCCCCTATCTCTAAAATCGCCATAGCACATGATCGGCCTGTTCTGCAAGCCTGCTGCGGTGTGGCAGGCCTCGAGATGACAAGTATCGCGAACATGCTCCAGGAAGTCATACACTTCATCAGTGGTCCAAGCAAGAGAAGAGCTGTGTTGGTGCCGACCTGGAAAGAAAGGCGTACATATCATAGTAATGCAGTCCTCAACAGTCGCCGGTGGACTGTACACTTGCAGAGGGCTGTCCCCCTTTGTCTGTGTGCTGTTGGCGCAGCAAGCACTTTGCCCGTGGGCCGCTGCAGTGTCGATTGTGCTACGGAGCTTCTTATTTCTATGGCGGGTACCTTTAGTAGGCGGAGGACCTGGGGCTGGGGAATCGGAGCTGGAATCTGAACTATCTGTGTCTTCAGGGTCTGCGGAGGAGAGCCGGCCCTCCCCAGAACCAGAGGAATCACTGGATTCCGCAGGAATGATGCGGAAAGTGATGATGGCACAGTCGGCAACATACAGTTCGTCGCCCTGTTGGTGCGCTCCGTCAACCTCAAGATGATGTCCCAAAGGTACCCGAACATCGAACAATGCAAGCAGCGTAGGCACGTGCAAAACCCTGGAATGGGAAAAATGAAGTTGTGGTTGCCGTCCAACCGGTCGCAGATCGCAAAAAGTGAAAACATCTCTGCGCATCGCATAGGCTGGCACATCGGGTGCTTGCTTTGGCAAATCAGCAACACCAATCAAAACAGAGGCCGGGTCCCCTTGCAAGTCGAGGTTGGGAAGCGGGACGGCGGCTTGTACAAAGGCCTCTGCCGGCAGACGCAGGGTCTGCGCAAGTGCTGATGCCACCTGCTGTCGAGGGAAAAAGCGCTGGTGAAGCATGAATCGTTCAGTTCTATGCAACACACAAAGGCCAGGAGTATAGATGGCTCGCGGGGTGTGCTCTGGAGCTCCCCATACTGTGTCAGGTGCGAAGAGGCTCTCTATGTCATGTAGCTGTGGGCCTGGCCGACCCTGTGAAATGACAGTTATGACATCCCCGGGGGCGAGCACAATGTCAGTGTCGACTGTCCAGGCGACAGGCCGCCTGCCCACATGAAAATCGAAAGGTTCTGAGCCGTAGCTGGTTTGTGGGCGAACATAGTCCTCTAGCTCCTCGTATGGAACTCTCCTCGGTAGGACCGTGGCATAATAATGCCCCCCAACATGGCTCAGGTCAACCAAAACGGGGACACCTCTATCACACCCAACATGATCCAAAACCTTAGGGTATTTGAGGACTATAGCGTAACCCACATGTCTCTGCGGATAGGCGGGTACAAAGGCATCTAAGCCATGGTCACATGCCTGGCCACAGTGCGTTTCCAAGAGCCCAATGAGGCCAGCAAGGCCAGATGGACGGTGTACCCTGAGAGCCCATGCTTCAGGCTGATAGTATGGTGCATGGATGATGGTGCTCAAAGGGAGGTCGTCGCCTTGCGTGTTGACCCCATGTCCAAGGAGGAGCGGTGTGGCTGGTTCTGCGGCGAGTATGTCGATTCGAGGGCCCGTAATAGAGACTGGTGAGGGCCAGTGCATTGCCGGATCATGAGCAGGGGGGTGGTTGTCTGCAAGGTCACTGGTGGATGGCAAGGGTAATCCCTCAGGTACCCGATCTGCCGCGGCATGCGCTACAGTTGCTGGCATGCCTGTGGGTGCTGCCCATATGCATACAGGAAGGCTGTGCATACTGAGAAGGGAAACAATCCACCATGGACGGTGAGATGACCGCGAAGTCCGCTTTGGTCGCTGTCGTCCTCGGTAGGACGGGCCCGGCTTAATGCTGGAAATGCCATAGACAGGAGAAGGGCCGCCCAAGGGTCGCAAGGCCTGAACCGGAATCCCAAGGCTGGGAAGGGTTAAGAACCGTTGGATATGGGTCGCCCGGTGGGATTTTGCCGGAAATCCATGACACAACGCTCGCCACAAGGCCAAGAAAACCAAACCCAAAATTGCCCTGGCTAGCGGAACCAGAATACCGGCCAGGATGGACAGCACAGCTTCGAGGCTTCCTAGTGTCAGCTTATCTATGGTGGATACCCCTGCGCCACCGATGTATCTCTTAGGCACCATGTAAGCTGACACTTCGCGAGGGCCTGTGGATTCAAAGGGGACCTCGCGTTCGAAATCAAAATCTCCTGTGCAGACGCCGGGTATTGTATGCGGTCGGCTGTATGCAGGAAAAGGAGCTGGGCAGGCGGGGCCTGGCACGGGACAGTGGTATGCACGGCGGGGGCCAAACATACTAACAGCAAGACCCAAGTGCTGAAGTATGTCGGCCGAGGAAGACGTGCCATGGAGTGGCGGCAAGAAAGGAGTGGCTGGGTCCAGGTGACAGCCTACTGCTATGTACCGCTGTACAGAAGGGCTACAGCTGTGTGAAACCCCATCACAGTGCGGCTCTGCAGCCTCGGCATGTGGCAGGGCAGTCTGTCCAAGGGACACGTGCAGTGTAGGAAGAGATCGACAGCCCCGCTGTCTCTCCTCCATACATGCTGGGTCCTCTGGAAGACATCCTGATACATGCCGTGGCCAGCAACCCGCTACATCACTGAGAGCAGTCAGCTCTCCGGAACGACGCCTGCCGACGCAGAACCTGGTGTCGGCATGTCCTCGTCGGAGTTGTCGTCGTCGGCAATCCGGATGGGCCTGTTCCCTGTAGGGGTCGATCCTGGAGGTGCTGCTGGTGGTGGCTCGGAAGGAGGCACACGACCTTGGCCCATACCTGCAGCCTCCTCTGTAAGATACTGCGCGCGCTTCTGATCCAGCTTGGTGCTCAGGCCTCCCGATGGCGAGGCACCATGAGGGACAGTTGTCGGGATCTTCTTGACCGGTTGACGAACCTCCTGCGGCTTGGGCCTTTGTCTGGGCGACGCATTGTATGCCTCCAGCATGTCCGGTGGCAAGGCCACAGGAACTCCTCTGGCTGCTTGCAGAAAAAGGTCCCGGAGCTGGTGCATACTTGGGGACATCTGGTAGGGGTCCACGGTGGCATGGTTGCTCTGCGTTGGCAATCTGGAGGATGCAGGCACAGCAGGTGCTGGAGGTGTGGCCGGTGGCAAGCCTCCACTGCGCCTCGGAGGCGTAGAGAGGAACTCCTCTTGGGGTGCATGTGCAGCAGGAGCCTGTGCCTGAGCGTCGGACGAGGTCTGACCAAGGGCCCTCTGCAAGACCGCACCGGCCGTGTCTCTCTCTGCCTGCTCGGCCCTCCATTCTGCGATCATTGCATCCCAGGCTTGGTCCTCTTCGGTGGGTCTCTCCACGGCCTGCACGGGGCCACGCTCCTCTCGTAGAACCACCGCTCTGCAACTGGCCCTCGCCTGCTCCTGGGCTTCCAAGGCGGCATTCAGGTCGTTGGTGAGGCGGTCCATATCTTTCTGGTGTCTGGCACACTCTCGCAACCAAGTCTTCTTCAGGTCCTCCACATATGCAGTCCATAGTTTCTGCTTCTGCTGTCGCGTAGCAGTCAGGCTGCGAACTCGCTGTTCCGCTTTCCTGGTATTGTTGATGCAGTCCTGGAGGCCTTGTGTCACTGCGGCTCCCGGATCGTCGGCTCGGGTCTGCGCCACATTGCTTGGTGGTGCACCTCGCGTTGGGTCCTGATCTCTGAGTTGGAGCGCCCTGGACTTGTCGTCGTAGGCTGGAAAGGCAGCAGGTTTGGGTTCTTCCCACTTGCCTTGTTGCCCCCTCCATTGGGGACTCCATGCTCCTTCCCATAGCTGCCACTTCTTCTCTGTAGACCGAGAAGGCTGTGAGTAGGCCGAGTAGTCGTCGTAGCCTTGTCCCCATTTGGCTCGGCCGTTTTTGCCCATGGCTTGATGACGTAGTCGCCGTTGTAGGGGTGGTGCGGTGGCGTGGTGCCCACCCAGTCGAAAGAGCTGTCGGCGGGTCAGACGCCTGTTTTCCCGCAAGGCCTGTCTCGCCTTGGACCGGGCCTTCCTGGCCCGTCTGTGCCACACAGGAGAGTATGGCTGCTTGATAGCGGCGGGAGCGAACTCGGGTTTCACCCGAAAAGTTCTGGGGCTACCGATATTCTCCACCTCTGGGAGCGATTCGAGCCCTCCATAAAAGCTTTAATAATTAGAATAGGGTCCCTTTAAAGGGGTTTACAAAGGTTACTATAAGGGCTATTATAGGATTTGAAAAGGGGCCTAAAACACAAAACCGATACCATTTTGGGGTTCCTTATTGTAATAAGCATAGTATAGTGGGCCCCAAAACCCTACTCCAGTTACTAAGGCCCCGTATAGAAACTGGAGCGCGGGGCTTTGAAGGGTCGTTTCGGGGTTTGGGTTTGGGGTTTAGGCCTAGGGTTTAGGGAGGAGTGTCTTGAAAGAGCTGATTTGTCTTCGGATTTGTTAAGAAGACTAGGCAGTGCTAGAGAAGCCGTTTAGATACGGGTCATACAATATTTGTCAGTCAATAGGCGTTCGACAGGGCGTTTTGTAGCAGTTGTTTGCAGAAGCGTGTTTTCAGTGAGCTCGCAAACGGGAGATATCCAAGCCGGTATATAAATCTGCATAAGCATTCTAGCCGCACTTGCTTGTATCTGTCTCCATCATGGGATGGAGAATCTACGAGCCCTGCGCAGAAACTCAGCAAAAAGCATAGGCACATGCAGCAAGCATACCATGCTAGTAGGAGTCAGCATGACCAGTAGTAGTAGTAGTAGTAGTAGTAGTAGTAGTAGTAGTAGTAGTAGTAGTAGTAGTAGTAGTAGAAGTAGTAGTAGAAGTAGTAGTAGTAGTAGTAGTTGTAGTTGTAGTAGTAGTAGTAGTAGTAGTAGTAGTAGAAGTAGTAGTCGTAGTCGTAGTCGTAGTCGTAGTAGTAGTAGTAGTAGTAGTAGTAGTCGTAGTAGTAGTCGTCGTAGTAGTAGTAGCCGTAGCAGTAGCAGTAGCAGTAGCAGTAGCACTAGCACTAGCACTAGCACTAGCACTAGTAGTAGTAGTAGTAGTAGTAGTAGTAGTAGTAGTAGTAGTAGCAGTAGTAGTAGTAGTAGTAGTAGCAGTAGCAGTAGCAGCAGTAGTAGTAGTCGTCGTAGTAGTAGTAATAGTAACTATTATTATTATTAGTAGTGGTAGTGTCCCTGCACAGCCCCCAAGACCCCAGTCCGATGAACATACTGAAGGCACCTATATTAACAACCCTCCACACCCTATCAAAAAGCCTGTAACGGCATAAGCGAGCCTCATTACAAGAAACGCAAAGCCTTGCAAAGCTTCGTAAAATCCTATCACGACATAACAAAAACCTTATAATCCGTCAAAACTGATATAGAGCAAAAAGCATAAAACCCCATCATCTAGCTTCCCTAAACCCTAACCCCCAAACCCCTAAACCCCTAAACTCTAAACCCCTAAACCCTAAACCCCTAAGCTTCTAAACCCCTAAGCCCCTAAGCCCCTAAACCCCTTAACCCCTTAACCCCTAAACCCCTTAACTTTTGTTCAGGCGCAGCTCCAAGCAGCCGCGGAGTCGGAGATCACGGCTCTGGCCGAGGCCGTCCTACGCTCTTTCTTGCGGGGTTTTGAGATTTGAGAATACGGGGGGTTTAGAGGTTTAGGGAATAGAGAATATGGGGGTTTCGGGGTTTAGGGTTAGGGGTTATCATGGGGAGTTTAGGGTTTCGATTTCGGGTTGGGGCGAAAGAATTTGGAGTTTGGTTGTTGGTGATGTTGCGTCGAATTTTGGGCAGGCTCTTGGGCTGGTTTCACCACCGGAGCCTGCGAGTGTAGGCTTTTGGGCGGTTCGGGCTCGGTCTGTTTGTGCTGACCCTGCCAGGCAAGAATCGATCTGGGGGTTTCCGAAAATGAGGGACCCTAATATAGTATCCTAAATAGTAGGATCCTTATTATAAGGACCCCTAAACAAGGTACCCCACATTTTCGGACACTCCCATCTCGAGAACGTAGATGCTCCCAAGGAAAATGCTTAGCAGGTCAGGGCTTTCGGGCCGTCCCTGGGGGTGGGGGTGGGGGTGGGGGTGGGGGTGGGGGGTGGTGGGGGGTGGTGGGGGGTGGTGGGGGGTGGTGGGGGGTGGTGGTTCGGCAAATGGTAAACCATCTGATCGCGTAGCATGCTGTAGGCCTTTGGTTGTGTAAAGGTTCTGTCGTAGCTGGACCGCAAGCCTTAAACCCATAAACCCCTAAGTAAACCCTAAACCCAAAAACGTGATGCTGGGCTTTGGAGGTTTAAGCTTGGTTTTTGTAGGATTTTGGGTTCGGGGACACGGCCGGAACCCCGAACCTCCGACACGCCCATACAAGCCTGGGTTTCGGGGTTTGTTCAGGGTATGTGGGTTTAGGGGTTTATGGGCTTGGGGTTTGTGTTTAGGCTGTCTAGGTGTTTTGGGTTTAAGGGCTTCAGGGGTCTAGGGTTTGTGGGTTCGGGTTTCGAGTTTGATGGAGCCTACAGACTACATTCCCTAAGCCGCATGGATGCCGTAGAAGTCGGTTAAATGGGGTAAGCCAGGGGGTAAGCCAGTGGTGAGGAAGCCAGACTGCGATCGGTCTGACCTCTTAGTCGAGAATGTTTGGGGAGTCCCCAGATCACCGGATGAGTTCGTGAAGCCTGCTGAGCTAGCAAGGCTCCGCGCCTTGTTCTTCCACAGGTGCACTGCTAGAGCTCGTGAACTTGAGGATGCCGAGCAGGAACTGAAGAAATCCATGCCGGGCGGCCACGTCGCTACCATCCTTGCGCCCAAGCGACTCCTGCTGTGGCGAGGGTTGATGGAAGAGTTCGGGTATCCTGCCTTGGAAGTTTTCGATGTAGTGGAGGGCCACCAACAATCCAGCATGTTCTTGAACCCTAAATTTAACCCTAAACCTCTTGCACCAGTACAATGCCGAGAAGCTCCAGCGCAGAAAGCAGCTCATCCGGCCTTCCGGGCCCCAAACACCTTGTTCATAATGGTGTCCTGGAGGGCCCTAATCACTGGTTTAGGGTGTAGGGTCACTGCTAAGTCTTCTGAGCGCAGAAATTTTGCATGGGAGCCTGCCTAGCATGAAGCATCATCTTCTGCAGGCCTCCGGCGTCGATTGGGACGTGCCTTGGACTTGCAAGAAGATATCGACTAGGATGCCCAGTAGTACCCTTATTCCCTTTTTGTAGTCCTAGGTTCCTTATAAAGTTACCCAATACCAAAAAGAGAGGCCTTTTTATTCTTAGGTTACTGGGTATCCTAGTCGAAGTGGTCATACAGAGGTTTGACTATTCAGTCCCTTTGTGCGGATACTAACAGGTTCTTGCCCGACATACTAGTCTATCCAAGGGTAAAAAAGGAGGGACCCTTAATAAGGACCCCTAGGTATATACCCTTAATATAGCTGTTATATACCCATTGTATAGCCCACTATAGGGTAGGGGTCCCCTTTTCCCCTTTGATTCTAAGCATTGGGCAGGCGGGAGGATGGGAGGTTGCCGTTTTGGAGGAATGTTAGGTGATTCAAAAGAGGCTTGCCTGCAGGGTTAAAGGGCCCTAAACCCTAAACCTTAAGGGTCCCTAAACCCTAAACCCTAAACCCTAAGGCTCGAGTGTAGGAGAGCATCCTCCTTATAACCCTAATGCGAATCCCTTGAATTTAGGAAGTGCAGGTCTTCTCTGTTTGAAACTGGAGCCCCAGTATTCCCAGATTCTGCAGAAGTGTGGCCTCGGGTAGAGGGAAGGTTGGAAGGTTCAGCATCCAGAGCACAGACCCCGCAACCCTAACTCTGTCTATCTCTCGCGTTCTCTCTCGCTCTCTCTTTGCCTCTCCCTGTTTTGTTTATATATATATATATATATCTCTCTCTCTCTCTCTGTCTCTTCCCTCATCTCTCTCACCCTCTCGCTCGCTCTCTCTGTCATCTGTCTCTCTCTTTCTCCCTCTCTCATGTTTCATGTCTTTGTTCTAACACTCTCTCACTCTCCGTCAATTTCTCTCCCTCTCTCTCTCTCACTCTCTCGCTCTCTCTCTCTCTCTCTCTCTTCTCTCATCTCTCTCATTCTCTCACCCTCTCTCTTTTCTCTCCGTCTCTCTTCTCTTCCTCCCTCTGCTAGGAAGCACTGGGCTCCACGGCGGCTGCAGCCGAGGCGACCCAGGTCGCCGGGTGCACGGGCCAGGTGATAATATAGGAGCTGTAATTATTACCTTTTCTGTTTCGGGCTCCTTTAAAGGGTTCCTTTTAAAGGGGTCGATAAGGATTACTCCAAGGGTTATTGTAAGGATTTAGTACAGGGGCCTTAATAATTACCTATACTATTTTGGTGGTTCCTTATTCTAATTATAGTATAATGGACCCCAAAACCCTATTCTGATTATCAAGGCCCCTATATTAGAGAGGTCTGTTAGGTCTTGGGTAATTTGCTTAGATCCCCAATGCCCGACCCGTATCCTTCTTTGGCTCTTGTAGTTTAGCAGGAATCGGAAGGTTCAACCTTTCATTTTTCTGGCTTATTGGGGGAGTAAGTTTAGGCATTATTAGGGTTCAGGGTTGTGCATTGTAGGGCTTGGCGATTTTCTGCGGGTTGTGTTTAATGGGAGTTGGAGAGGTTTTGGACGTGTCTTACAGGGGGTCTGCGGGCTTTATGGGGTCTAGTACAGAGGTTCGGGTGGTTGGCAATCCTGCCCCCGCTAACGGTTCCTCTACGGGTTTGAGGGGTATAGAACGTTTAAGATTTGGGTGTTGGCCGTATAAGCGTTTGCCTACTTAGTAGTCGTATCCCCTTACGGTCCTTCTTCATAGCCCACTGCCGTCACAAGCTAAGTTCTTTGCAGTTCGCGTGCAACCTTGTTCTCATCCTCGTGCCGCTTTACAATCCTGATTGAGAAATCGCATGCTGGCTTTGTGAGAATGCGATTGCAGGTCTATGCTTCGGGAGGTTGGTTCACTGAGGTTAGAAGAATGCCTGGAAAGCTGGCTAGACTTTCTGGTCGCAGGGTTTATGGAGTAGGCACTTGGCATATGGGCAGTGCTGAGCATTTGTGATGTTGAGTAATCAGGTGCTCAGTTCGGCATAGTGGTAAGAGTGTCGTGCATTAGTATTTGAGAGTATATGATGGCGAGATACTTTGACCCTTAGCATGAACCATCCGGTAGATCCCTGTAGAACCATTGGACTAGGGACCCCACTTATGATTGCTGAGCGAACAGGAAGACACGCCTCTGCCAGCCCCGAAGAAGAAGCGGAAGAAGAAGATAACAAGGCCAGCTATGGGTTCAGGCTGCCGGGGGCTGTTAGGGCTTGTCGTCAAGGTTCGGTAGAGTTGTAGTGGTCTGGGAAGATTAGGTGTAGTGAGGTTTTCCACCTGAAAGATTTCTGTTGGGGTTTCTGGTAGGTTTCATGTTCAAGCCAAGGGCCGTCAGGCTCAGGGCCAACAGTGCTAAGAGTTGATGACCTACCTTCAGCCGCTTCTGGGTTAGGGCTTTCTTTTAGGGTTTCATGGTTCAGGGTCTTGATATACTTGGAGGTTCATGGGTAGTAAAAATGTAGGGTTATAAGTAGGACAACCATGGTTATGACCTATATTCGGGGACTTTAATAACCCCACTTATAACTACCCATGAACTTCCAAGTAGACCCGAAACCCTATACACACCCTTTTAGAATCCCTATAGATCCCGTTTAAAGGGGCCCTTCAAGGAACTACCCGTGAACCTCCAAGTAGCGCATATGTGCGGGGCATCTTGGGTCCCGGACCCTAATTCAAGATGCAGGTCTTAAGCGGAATCGATTCCGAACCAAACCTGGTTACGGTGTAGGGTTTCAGGGTTTAGGGTTTAGGGCTTCAGGGTTTTAGGGTTTCAGGGTTTAGGCAGTTTAGGGTCGGGTTGCTGCCTAAAGTCCCATTCGTTGAGTGTTTGGGGCTATTATATGGGATACTCCCCGTCAATGATGCAATGTAAACTGTCACTAGAGGATTTGAGAAACAGGAAGCAAACCGCTCGAAAGGGACTCGTGGGGGCGACCCCGGGAAACGCCCAGACCAATTCAAACTCCATTCCTAATGGTTAAATGGGAGTTTCCGAAAATAGGGGACCCCAATACAGTCCCTTAAATAGTAGGATCCTTATTATAAGGATCCCC